>SJYA01002296.1:820246-830552 GCA_006410615.1 Neotragus moschatus
CTTGGGACTGATGCACAGGGATGATCCAGGGAGATGGTGTGGGGTGGGAGGGGGAAGAGGGGGTCGGGGTTGGGAGATCATGTACACTTGTGGCTGATTCATGTCAATGTATAGCAAAATGAATACAGTATTGTAAAGCAAAACAAACTAAAAAGTAAAAATTTAAACTTAAAAAAAATTGAAGTATACTTATTTTACAGTATGGTATTACTTTCAGGTATACAGCAAAGTGATTCAGATATACACATACACACATTCTTTACAGATTCTTTTCCATTACTGGTTATTTAATTTTATTTATATACATAGTTTATTGAAGTATAGTTGACTTTCAATGTTTAGGCACACAGCAAGGTGATTCAGTTATACATATACACATATATTACTTTTTGAAATTCTTTCCATTGTAGGTTATTATAAGATATTGAGTATAATTTCCCCGTGTTTTATTGTATGTCCTTGTTGTAAAGATGACTTCCTATTCTAAACACTCACACAGTAGAAGAGATGCTTGTGGGGAGACTTCTGGATGAACCCTGAGCCACCTTTCTCCCATGTGGAATAATCTGTCTGAAGCAGGACAAATCTTGCCAATCCCACCACTGGCTTCATTTGTCTTTAGAGATCAGAGAAACCTGTCCTTTGAGAAAAGCCAGGCTGGCCTGAGCCAGGGGGTTCTGCAGGACCTCAGAGAGAGGCTCTCATCTCAAGAACCGGGCTGCCCTTTTAACCAGCCCTTCATCTCTGGCCTGAAGCTCAGACAATTGACATCCTCTCCAGCGTCCTGTTTCTCTGAGGGCTCACAGAGAGTGCCCCTGAGATACAGATGGAAGTGGGAGAATCTTTTGGTTTTGTTTACCAGTATCTGCTTGTTTACCACGGTGGATGGCAACCTGGAATGGAAAAGGAGGAAGTGGGGGAGAGGAATGAGGGAGGGAGAAAGGAAGGGATGTAGAAAACGAAGGAAGGATAGATTTCAGAGCCCTTTCACGTCTCACTTTCGTGCATTGGAGAAGGAAATGGCAACCCACTTCAGTGCTCTGGCCTGGAGAACCCCAGGGACAGCAGAGCCTGGTGGGCTGCTGTCTATGGGGTCGCACAGAGTCAGACACTACTGAAGTGACTTAGCAGCAGCAGCGTACTCCTTAGCCAGGGGCTCCGTGTCTCAGAAAACTACATTTCCCAAGCCCCTTTGTTCTCTGGATAGTTGACCCAAGGGAGGTCCTATTAGATAGATGTCTAGGAGAATCTCCCTCTCTTTCTCTCTCTCTCTCTCTCTGCTTCCTGCGGCATCTCCAGTCTGGACTGGGTTTCCTCTGTAACTCCAGCTCCCTTCAGGCATTCTCCTCCTGCATAGTCCCAGCTCCTTCCAAGCGGCCCTTACTCTGGTTCCAACTTATTCTGGATGTATCTGACTTCTGGTAATATCATCTCCTTCTCTTTCTCCAGCCCTAGGGCCAGCATCAGCTTCTTGATGTTGCTAGTCTCTGGGTAATGTCACCATCCCTTGCTTGACTGCTATCAACTCCTCTATGATGTAACCAAGTCCCTGTTTTAAATTCCCTCTGCTTGAAAATCCTATGGTGTTTTGCTTTGTTTCATTTTCTTTTCTTAGCCAGATCCTGACTGGTGTGGATGGTCTCATTAACCCAATTTTTAAATGTTGTGTAAATATGTGCACATATCATATCCTCATATTGTACACCTTGTGTGTGCTCAGCTACTCAGTTGCGTCTCACTCTTCACGACCCCTGCCAGGCTCCTCTGTCCACAGAATTTTCCAGGCAAGAATACTGGGATGGGTTGCCATTTCCTTCTCCAGAGGATCTTTCTGGGATCCCTCTTCCTGGGATTGGCCCAGGGGTCAAACCTGCATCTCTCGTGTCTCCTGTACTGGCAGGTGAATTCTTTACCACTGCACCGCCTGGGAAGCCCTATTATACACCTTAAGCTAATACGATGTTATATGCTGATCATCTCATTAAAACTTGGCATGAAGTGTGATGTAGACAAGGTCTCCCTCTGTTATTATTCTGCCTTCTTTTCCACTACCATCTTCCACTCTCCTGAATGCCTCATTTTCTCCAAACTGCTTAAATTCTCAGGCTCTGCTAGTTTCTCTTTAAATGTAACCTGTTCTCAACTAAACTTCACTCAAATTAGCTATTTTTGACTAAAGTGTGAGCCACAAAACATTTCCTCTTTACCTCTTCCAGAGCTATTTGAACCAGAGGCATTCGAACCAGAAGTTAACTCTTAACATAAAGAGTTTTACAAGAGAGGGACATGGGCAGAAGCTTTTTCTCATCCCTTTAGAACATGTTTCAGGTGCAGAAGTCACTGTGGCCACTTTCAGGACAATGTCGGATGATATCTGGAGAGTGAGAGCTGGTGGGGTGGTGAAAATGGGGTCTCACAAGCTTAAGTGTGCAACAGGACCACCCGGGTAGTGCGTTGTTAAAACACAGACTTGTGGAGCCCCACCTGCAGTGTTTCTGATGCAGCAGACCTGGGATGAGACTCAAGAATGTAAATTTTCAAGTTATGCTGATGCTGCTGGCCTGGGGACCACACTCCGAAAATCACTGGGTTGAAATAATAATGTGCACTCTGAGAATTTATTATATACCCCTAAACTGTTTTAAACCCTTCACAAATACCAAATCTTTTAATCATCACAACGACTAAACATGGACATTGAGGTACAATGAGGCAAAAAAAAGCCTTCAAAGGAATTCCCTGGCGGTCCGGTGGTTAGTACTCTACACGTCCATTGTGAGGGCACAGGTTCGATCCCTGAGGGGAATTAAGATCCCACAAGCCATGTGGTAGGCCTTCCCTGGTGGCTCAGTGGTAAAGGATCTGCCTGCCAATACAGCAGGCCCAGGTTCTATCCCTGTGTCAGGAAGATCCCCCAGAGAAGGAAATGGTGACCCGCTCCAGTATTCTTACCTGGGAAATCCCATGGACAGAGGAGCCTGGTGAGCTACAGTCTATGAGGTCACAAAAAGTCAGACACGATTTGGTGACTGAACAACAAAGCCATGTGGTATAGCCAAAAATTAAAAATAATTTTTTATCTTTAAAAAAGTCTTCAAATCACACTACTCATACCTGACAGATTTAGGATTTGAATACAGAGGGTCCAAAGCATGTGCTTCTAGCCATGGTGCTGCTGTGTCTCAGTGTCCAGGCTGTGGGAAACAGAGAGACTTGGATTCTGGCTCTCATCTTGGTGTGTAGTCCTGGGCAAGTCACTTGTCCTGTCTGTGCCTTGGTTTCCTTGTCCCCCAAAGGCGCGTCCTCACAGTGTCTGCCATGTAGAGTTGTAACCACGATTTCATGAATTAGGCAGACTCAGATTCCTGGCTCCACAGGTCCTTAGGCAGCTCCCAGCTCCTCCCCAGCTGCAGCTCAGGGTTCTGGGCTGGCTGGCGATGTCCTGCTTTTCTGCTTAAAGATGTTCTCCCATGCCTCTGCAGGGTGCTCAGGTGTCCTGGTCCTTGTGGGGCAGTTCGGAGGCGTGTTCTACATGGCTCCTCAGAGAGACACCAGGGAGATCTGCTCATGAACATGCTGTCTGGTCCGTTCAGGTTGCTCTAACAGAACACCATAGACTGGGTGGCTTAAACAGCAGACTTTATTCCTCACAGTTCTGGAGTTTGGGAAGTCCAAGACCAAGATGCTGCAGATTCAGTGTCTAGTGAGGGCTCTCTTCCAGACTTGCAGAAGGCCACCTTCTTGCAGTGTTTACACGTATAATCCCACCATGGAGAGCTCCTTGCTACAGACCTCATCTAAACCTGCCTACCCGTCCAAAGGCCCACTTCCTATACCATCTTACTGGGGGTTAGGATTTCAACCTATGAATTTGGTGGGGGTTGGGGGGGTGAGGTGGGGGGGGTGGATGTGTGGTGCACAAATGTTCAGTCCATCACAGACCTCTAATTGTCTTCATCCCTGCTTTTTGCTCTCTCCTAAACTTCTGCTTCCCAGAATCAGCTCCCACATTTTGCATGCTCAGTCACTAAATTGTGTCCAACTCTGGGATCCCATGGACTATCGTCTGCCAAGTTCATTTGTTCATGGGATTTCCCAGGCAAGAACACTGGAGTAGCTTGCTATTTCCTTCTACAGGGGATCTTCCTAACCCAGGGATCGAACCCGAATCTCCTGAATTGCAGGCAGAGTCTTTACCACTAAGCCACCAGGTATGCCCTAAGCCATCTACATCTATTTTCTGATGTCAAGATTTGCTTTTGGGGAAACTAAGATAAAAGACATGTACAAACTATGTAAACTATTTAGTTCAGTGACTGGCAACCAGTCCAGTACTCTTGCCTGAAGACTCCCCATGGACAGAGGAGCCTGGTGGGCTACAGGCCAGGGATCACAAAGAATCAAACACAGCTGAGTGACTAAGCACAGCACTGGCATGTATAGTAAGAATGACTACAGCCATAGAAGTGCTCACAGAGAGTACTCCTTTTATTTATTTATCTTTGGCTGCCCTGGGTCTTCATTGCAGTGTGCAGGCTCTGGTTGTGGAGCACAGGCACAGTAATCGTGGTGCATGGGCTTGGTTGCCCTACTGCACGTGGGATCTTCCTGGACTAGGGATCAAACCCTCGTCCCCTGCTCTGGCAGGCTGGCTCCTAACTACTAGACCACCCGGGAAGTTCTGAGAGTGTTTCTTAAATGCCAGGCCTTTTATACATTTTAACTTATTTAATCTGCATTGATAAATGAAGGTGCTGTTGGCTTCTCATTATTATTGTTTACCTCTAGTCTCCCTAGTGCCTCACAAAAGTAATACTCACCTCGAGTCATTTTTCTCTCCTTTGTTGTATTTTATATCCCCCTTCTTAATCACTGTTATACCACCTGTGGATCTGAATGTATCTCATCCATTTATTTGTTCCCATGTGAAAGGCTTATCTCCCCCACTCAGGACTGAATGATGAATTTCCCTGCCCTCACGCATTTTTGCCTTTGTGGGCTTCTCCTTTCTAGCACAGTAATATCAACACTAGACATTGTTTTTGATGTCACTTTAAATACTTAAGCATTTTATTTTTCTTTCCGCATAGGTAAAAGTCAGTTTTCATGGCCTAAAAATTTATTTTTATTTTTTGCATCAGCTAACCCCGGACTCCCAGTCCATCCTTCCCCTCCCCTCCCTCCGCCTTGACAACCACGAGTCTGGCCTCTATGTCTGTGAGATTGTTTCTGCTTCATCAGTAGATTCATTTGTATCATATTTTAGATTCTGCATATAAACGATAAGGCCCTACTGTATAGCACAAGGAACTATATTCACTCTCCTGGGATAAACCATTTATCCACTGGTTTATAAGCCATTATAAAAATTTATAAATATTTATAAATATAAACTATCTTTATATTTATAAAGAATATAAAAAAGAATGCATATATGTATAACTGAATCACTTTGCTATACAGCAGAAATTAGCACTATAAATCAACTATTATTCAATTTAAAATAATTAATTTTAAAATATTTTTCTGATGAGAGAAAAATGAAAACATATCTATAACTATTTTTTTTTCTTCTGATTTTAAAGAATTGAAAAGATTATGCCTAGTGGGTAAGCAGGTGCTTCCTGGAATGTAAACCCCAGGAGAATAGGAATCACCTCTGTCCCTCTCTCAGCATGGCTCCCAGAGGCAAGCACCCCACCCCCTACCAACCCAGAGCTGGAATTGGACCCCCATCCTGGAATCCCTCCCTGGACAGGACTGCAGTAAGGCATCCTGGGAGATTCTATGTAAATAGGGTCTCCAGGCTCCACCTCCAGTTTGACTTTTATGGGGAGCAAAGCTTTGGGCTCATTGTCACCCTGATCCTGTCCCTGGGACCTGATCCCTCAGGCGCTGGACAGTAAGAAACACGCCTGGTGGCCCCTGAAGCACGTGCTCCATGCCTGTCCTGGCAAGGATGGAGCTGCCGACTGATCCTCGCCCTCCTTCCCCGCCAAGTCCCTGGCAGACCTGTTGAATGGGGCTTTCATTTCCCTGACCCCGGGGTCATCTGTTCTTAGAAGGTGAAATATGGCGGCCTGGCGGAGGACAGAAGCCAGGGAGATAAGCGCCAGGGAGGAGCCTCCCGTCCAACAAGCCGTGACTAATGATGATTGGGACATGTTTGGTGGGGCAGAATTTATTTGGCTCCTGGTTACCTGGGGATTAACTCTTTGTAGGATCTCGTGTCTGGGCCTGGAGGTGCCTGGTGCACACACACACACGGGGCTCTAGAGCCTGTTCACCCAGGCATAGATAGGCTTTGTGCAGAGCAGGCTTTCAAGAAATATTTGTGATAGAGGAGGAAAGGAGGGAGGAAGGAAAAGAGATGCACATATATTCTGTAGCCTTAAACTCTGAGCATAATAAAATCTGTTCACTTTTGTCATGTGCTTCCCGTGGGCCAGACACTGACGGCTGAATGATTTCCACACATCACGTTTAACCCTCACGAATCTACCAAGCACAAAGTATTAGAGCAGCACATTTAACAGATGAGCAAGTTGAGACTGGTGGATTATTTTGTATGCTTTATATATATATTTCTTTACAGCTGTGCTGGGTCTTTGTTGCTATATGAGCTACTCTCTAGTTGCAGCAAGCAGGTTTCTCATTGAGGTGGTTTCTCTTGTTGCAAAGCCCGCTCTAGACGCATGGGCTTCATTAATTGCAGCAAGTGGACTCAGTAGGTATGGCACAGGAGCCTAGTTGTTCCGAGGCATGTTGGATCTTTCTGTACCAGGGATCAAACCCATGTCTCCTGCATTGGTAGGCAGGTTCTTTACCACTGAGCCACCAGGGAAGCCCTATGTGCTTTGTTAAACCATGAAAAAGCAGAGTTGGGAGTGGTTACATAACATGACAGTGACACAGTGGTCAAGTAACAGCACAGAGCTGGGGCTTGAATTGGGACTTTGTATTTCTGCCTTCCATTCTTGAGCCCTGGGCCAAGCTTTCTAGTGAAAACTCTGGAGTATTTCCACCTATTGCGTCAATCAGGGTTGTGTACTTTCTTTTGTAGTAAACAACCTCAAAATCCCAGGAGTGTACAACAACTAACATTTATCTTCAGACTTGTGGGTCTGTAGGTTGGCTGTGACTTGGCTGGGTCAGGCTGGGCTCAAGGCTTCCTACTGAAATCAGCGTTTTTCTATCCAGGCTCACGCTCCAAAGGAGCAGCTGTGACTTGAAACATACCTTCTTCTTAGTGGAGCCTAAGAAAACAAATCCAACCACAGACCCATCTAATACCTTTGCTCTGCCCACATCCCCTAGCATCCCATTGGCCAAAGCAAGTTACGTGGTCAAAGTCAAGGGGTGGGCCTTCATCTCTCCGCCATGATGCCAGGGGAAGGGTGTGGGAAGTACAGTTCCCTGTTATTGAAAGAGTGAAGAATGGGGACTAACCGATCGACATGTGCACCATATGAGAACAAGTGAGCAATATTCGATGAGGTGGGAGCTGCAAAAATACGAAACACATGGTATNCAAAGTCAAGGGGTGGGCCTTCATCTCTCCGCCATGATGCCAGGGGAAGGGTGTGGGAAGTACAGTTCCCTGTTATTGAAAGAGTGAAGAATGGGGACTAACCGATCGACATGTGCACCATATGAGAACAAGTGAGCAATATTCGATGAGGTGGGAGCTGCAAAAATACGAAACACATGGTATTACCCCTGCCTTATTAACTTCCCTGGCTCTGTTTTTATATACAGATGGCTTCACAATTCACACCCAACAGAAAAACACATGAGCAAGCACACACCGCCACAAATGATTGTCCATCCTCTGATTGGCTGGCCCCTTTAAAGTCATGTGGGGGCGGGGAGTTAGTTTGCTTCCCCTCACCATCACCACCAGGGAGAGTTTGGTGATGTCTGGAGACATTTGCGTTGTCGTGACTTGGGCGGGGTTGTTACTGGCACGTGGTGGGTTGAGACTAGAGACGCTAGCAGCACCTCCTTGGCACGAGTCAGCCCCCTACGACTAAGTTATATGCTCCCCAAATGTCAGTAGAGCCAAGGCTGAGAAACTCCGCTGTCGAATACAGCAATGAGCCCAACCTGGTGCCTGGAAATCCTGTTAAAAATACAGATTCCAGGGGCCCGAGTGTAGACACCTTGATTCAGAAGGGCTGGGATGTGTCCCCTTGGACTCTGTATTTCCGAATACAGAATCGCTTTTCAGGAAATTTTGATCCAGTGATCAGAGCCTGGAAACGGCTTCTTTAGGTCCTTGTTATGCCTGGACGGGAACCCAGAACCAGAGAGGACTTGAGGATTTAAACAGAAGAGTCTTTTTTTTTTGAGCACTCCTTAACGTTACCCTCGCCAGAAACTCAGCAAACGTTCGCTACCCAGCCGGTCCGCGGTTCATGGTGTTCGCCCATGAATCGAATCTCCAAACAGCCCCAGCAAGCTACAATTTCTCCTGCTCTCTGCCTTTCACTTTTAAAACCAGGAGGAATTTGAGGGAAATGTAATCCATATGTTTCAGAATCATTTACACTTAAATCATGAAAGTACTGCCGTGGTTTTTAAGAGCTATTTGATGTCCAAAACACCTTATGAGGATTTTCAAAATAAGCTTTTTAAAGTCTCTCTCTACTTTCAGTTGGATTGCTCCCTGGGTAAGTGAATTCAAATGATATGAAGCCAGGGGAGGGAGGGAGGGCTGCTGGAAACCCCAGACCAGGAACTTGAAGGAAATTTGACACTCAACAAATCAGGTCTTCTGCTGTCACCTACAGCATCCATTTCATGCAGTAACATCGATCTTGTTTTTCCTGATGATTATGGATTCAAGCGGTCACTCACTGAGGTCTTTAGACATCTTCCTTCTCATTTAGCGCCTCACTGTTCCTCAGGTTCCATTTTTAAACCATTGCCACTCACTCTAAATGGAGATCCAATTCCCCCTTCCAGTGGGCTTGTTATTTCTAAATCACAACCCCGTTCTGCTGCCAACATCACGTGTCACTCTTCTCTCTTCACCCCAGGGGGCCCGGGGTGGGAGGCCGAATCCCAAAACTGACCATCTACTCGCTTACAGCACAGGTGGGCCTGCCCATTTGGAAAAGCCATTTGGCAAAATATCTAATCCGAGACATGCTCATTCACCACAATTCTGCTGTCAAGGATCGAGCCTGGGGAAGTGATCCTAAGGGTGAAGGGAGACGTAGCTACACCTGGAAATACTCAGCATCGTTGATCACAGAGAAAAGAGGGAAAACAACCTACCAGAATAAAAATAGCAAGTGGGTTCATTCAATGGTGGTTTCTCTGCATAAATGCCAACGTAAACACTGATGGATATTCAGGTAGCATGCTAGCCATAGAAAAGGGAAGAGAACGAACTCTGCTTGTCAGCTCAGAGGAGCTGAATTATCGGTACCCTAGGAAATTCTTAGGAATGTGTTGGACTTAACTGGACAATGGGACGAGGGAAAGATATTCCAGCCAGGTGGGATAACATAAGCGGACGAGAGAGGTGAGTGGAAAAAGGCACGTAATTTAGTGCTCGTGGAACTCAAGCTCCAGGCAGTGAGGAGAGAACTCTGAGGTCAGACAAGGGACAGAGGGCAGAGCATGGGGTCCCCATGGCCACCTGGAGCAACCTGGACTTTAGCCTGGAGGCAGTGCGGAGCCACTGAACTTGTCTGAACTGGGAAGGGTCACCACTGAATCTACACTTTTATGAGATGGCTGTGGCCCCAGCATGGAGGCCAGGGGGCAAAAGATGGAGAGGCGACTAAGAGGCTTCGCTGGAGACTTTTTAAGTGGTACCCAAAAGAGAGGCTGAACGCCATGAGGAGTCAGGTTAGAATTCATTCATTCTGCCATCATTCATTGTGTTATCAGCAGAGGTGGGATTTGTTAGACTCATGTCTATAGGGGAGAGTGGCTGAACCTTATGACTAACAGGGCATGGAGAGAGAGGCAGAGGGATGGGATGGTTCTGGAATCTTTGGTTCAAACTTTTGGGTGGGTGCTGGTGTCATGTGCTGAACTAGAGGTAAAGGAGGGTGGGACGAATTTGGGGAAAGACATGGAGTTCAACTTGGGGCCACGTGGGCTAAGATGAAGATGCCCAGCCAGAAGTTGGCTGTTCAAGCCTGCGGCCTTAGGACCAAGTGTGGGCAGAGACCCACAGAAGAGGTGACACTTTCTGGTTGTGTTTGAAACCACGAGAGGGAGTGAGCTCACCCGGGAGGGGTTGTGCTGGGAAGGACAGGACCAGAGATATCCTAGGGAAGGTTTTTAT
>SJYA01002296.1:832633-902545 GCA_006410615.1 Neotragus moschatus
GGGGGGTGGGGGTGGGTGGTGGAATTTTTCAAAGAGAAATTGCTAAGCAGGTGCTCTCTCTAGTCTCCTAGCTGTATGCTTGTGAGGACATCTATGCAAATCACACAGTGGGGAGAAAAGAAAAGCAGAGAGGAGCCGGGCAAGGATTTCAGTGAAAACATAATTTAAAAGGAAGCTGTGGACATTGATAAGACAGTGTCCATGGAAGGAGGAGCAGGGCCAGAGGACTGTGGCACAATGGGAGCCATGGACAGGTGAGAGAGGAAGAAGAGGGTGGGGAGATGTGGCTTTATGAATGAATGAACCAAGAAAGGAAGAGAATAACAAATGCTGGGGAGAGTGTGTTGTGTGATATCCTGCTGCTGATAACCGACTCCGATACTGTTGGTGGGAATGTGAATTGGTGCAGCCACTATGGAAAACAACATGGGGTACCTTTAAAAACTAAAAATAGAACTACCACATGATCCAGTACTCCTGGGCATATACTTGGACAGAATGTTCATTTGAAAAGATACATACATCCCAGTGTTCACTGCAGCACCATTCGTAATAGCTAAGACATGGAAGCCACTTAAGTTGACAGATGAATGGATAAAGAACACATGGTACATATAGACAATGGAATACTACTCAGCCACAAAAGAAGCAGGAAATAATGCCATTTGTAGCAACATGAATGGACCTAGAAATTAAGCGAAGTAAGTCAGAAGAAGAAAGACAAACACTATATGGTATTTGTAGAGTCCAAAATATGACACAAATGAACGTATCTACAAAAGAGGAACAGACTCACAGACACAGAAAACAAACTTAGGGTTACCAAAAGGGAAAGCGGGTGGGGAGAGAGAAATTATGGGCTTAGGATTAGCAAATACATATTACTATGTATAGAATAAACAACAAGGTCCTACTGTATAGCACAGGGAACTGCTTGGCCAAAAAGTTCTTTCAGATCTTTGTATAAGATGGTTCAGAAAAACCCAAAGGAATTTTTTGGCCAATCATATATTCAATATCCTGTGATAAACCATAATAAAAAATATGAAAAAGAATATATGTATGTATAACTGAATCATTTTGCTGTACACCAGAAACTCACACAACATTATAAATTAAGTACACTTCAATTTTTTTTAAAAAAGACTGTAAAAGACCTGGGACCCGGGACTTTTCTTCTGCGATCCTCTCCTGCCAAAAAGGGTGGTGCAAAGTCCAGCTGATCTGAGGTGAGGGGTCCCCAGGGACCTGATAGGAGTGAGGAGTGGGGAGTGACCACAAGCAACCAGGAGCCGCTCCGTTCCTGCCTGCTTCTCAGAACCCAACACGGCTCCAGCAGTCTTCTCCATCTGCCTGTGGTATCAGCACCCGGAGCTCAAGTCTAATGGCCTCGAATCTCCGGAAGGGCTGCCTCTTAGGAGATGAAGCGGGTTGATTCCAGGTGGCCCAGTCCCCTGATGGAAATAGAGTGTGCAGATTTGAGTTCTAAAGAAAGAAGGATTTTTAAGATATCCAGTGGTGTTACAGAAAGGACAGCTTCACTAGGTAGTGAGTGCCTTGTGCCTGGAGGAATTTAAGCTGATGCTGGGTGAGCACTGAGCATAAGGTGTTGTGGAGTGGATTCCTTATCACCCAAGGACACAGTCTACCTTTTATTTTCACATTTTCGCATTGTGCTTAGTATGTAGTGAGCACTCAGTAAACATTATTATGGTGCTTTCGAACTGTGCTGGAAAAGGCTCTTGAGAGTCCCTTGGACTGCAAGATCAAATGAGTCAATCCTAAAGGAAATTAACCCTGAATATTCATTGGAAGGACTGAGGCTGAAGCTGAAACTCCAATACTTTGGCCACCTGATGCAAAAAGCTGACTCATTGGAAAAGAAAACCCTGATGCTGGGAAAAGAGGAGAAGTGCAACCAAGGATGCGACGGTCAGACAGCGTCAGGGACTCAATGGACGCGAATTTGAGCAAACTTCAAAAGGTAGTGGAGGACAAAGGAGCCTGCCATGATATAGTCCATGAGGTCACAAAGAACTGGACACAACTTAGCAACTGGACAACAACATTATTATTGTTAACATTCTCATATAGTTAAGTGTTCAACTTAAAATTACTGTGGGTCAGTAGATACCGTAAGTGGTGAGTAATGGGAACTCCTTAACCTGGACGATGGATATCCCACCAGCAGTCCTGCAATAGCAAAAGGTATTCTGATTTTCTAAGATAATCCAGAAATCCAGATTATAGGTGAGATTTTTAAATATTGCTTCCAAGAACACTGTGCAGGTCAGGTCTGCCTATGGCCCCCATTTGTAACGTCTGAACTAATGACTATCTGGTCTGTGCTTTTTCTACCTGCCCAGTGTGTGACCTCCAGTAAGTTACTTAACCTATCTGTGCTGGGTTTCTTTAGCCACGAGATGGAATACTCACAACTTGCGCCCCAGGGTCGTTGTGCGGATTAAATTAGATAATGCAGGCCAAGCCTCCGTGGGGTGTCCACACATGGGAAGACTTAGGAAGTGATAATTGTTGTTGCTGCTATTGATTTTTCCTGTGTTCAACTCATGTTTTATGTTCCAGGCAGAGAGATTTCGTGGCAAATAGCCCACCCGCACCCCATGCTGAGATCTGGTCTTTTCCAAGCGTGTTGCCCTGGATCTCGGCCGGCAGCTTCTTCCTATTACAGGCGTGCCGAGTGATTGCTGGCTTTATACGTACCTGGTGACAACTTTAACCTGGCTGCTGGGGATTTAGGGAGGGGTGACAGAGGCATGAAGGGGGCTGTTTGGGAGGAGCTGAGTGTTGAAACCTTAGTCCCAAGAAGGAAGAGAAAGGGGCCCTCGTGGCTCTGCTGCTTCCCCTGGGGCCTGTGGGCTCCACGGGGAGCATAGTTCTGCTTATGCTATTAAGTGGCGTTGGGGGCATATTGTCAAATACTCGTCTGGCTCTCCCGAGAGCCCACATTTGCATGTGTGTGCGAACCAGCTGGGAATTGTGTTCACATGTTGATGCTAACTTCCCAGTTGGGTGGGGCCCAAGATTTTGCATTTCTAATGAGCAGGAGATGTGGGTTCAGTCCCTGGGTTGGGAAGATCCCCTGGAGAAGGAAATGGCAACTCTCTCCAGTATTCTTGCCTGGAAAATTCCTTGGACAGAAGGGCCTGGTGGGCTACAATCCATGGAATCTCAAAGAATCAAACATGAACTGAGCAATTGAGCACACACACACTGCACAATCTGGGATCAGCGTGACCCGTAAACCCCCTAAAATCAAACGCAAAATTTTATACATATGTGTTTTTCCCAAGGAGCGGGTTGATAGCTTTTGTTCAGATTCTCAAAGAGACTCATGAATAGGAAAAAAAAAAAATTGAAAACCTCTGCCATGCACCCCTTCTGTCTGCCTAAATCCTTCCCCCTTCTCCCCACTCCCCACCTCTCTCCCTGGTTCCACCCAGATACAGTATGGTGACCCTGAAAGGAGGTGAAACGAGATCCCTCTAGAGAAGTCCCAGGACATCTTCCTGCAAGCTGGAGACTCAGGAGAGCTCGTGGCTGTGGTCCCCTCTGGAGAGACTGCATCTGCCAGGGTAAGGGTGAAGGCAGGCACAAGTTGTTGACTCTTCTCCTGCCCAGCAATCTGCCTGGATACCCGGGCGGCATTAATCCACGTCCGTGGGTACCGCATCCCTTCCCTGGCTCTCTCTCTCCTTCCATCTCACTCTTGAGCAATGAGAAGCCTAATCTCACTCTACAGGACATCTCCAAACACTGGGGACTCTATATCCATTTTTCACCCTTGACTTTGCGACTGGGGAAACGGAGGCTCAGGGTTGGGAAGAAGGATCTTTGGCAACCCTATAGTGGGTGGTGGGTGTACTGCATCAGATCTCAGCCCCCCTAAAGCCAGCCTAGCACTGTTTCCACCTTTCTCAACTCCATCTCACCCAGACTTACCCTGACTATGCTTTTATCAACCAGGAATAAAGGCAAATCTGCCAATCCACCGTCAATCCCTGGCTAGGATCCAGAAGAGTTTAATGTCATGAACTGCTTTAATGTATTCCTTTAAAAATCAAAAAAGCCCCAAAGCTCTCTCTCCAGTGTCACCCACTGGACAGTTGGCAGGCTTTATCTGCCAGCACTTAAAAAGAAAAAAAAAAGAAGAAGGGAAGATATTGCTGCTGAAGAAGAATCTGAGGCCCCCGGAATCTTAACAAGGCAGCTCTGTTTCTTATCATCTTCAAAAAGCCTTTATTAAGCCTCTCTGGGCCCATGTGGCTGAGCGAGGCACTTTACAGAATCAGATCAATCAGCGGTCCGTCAGCGACCGTGTACAGTGCACCTACTGTGGGAAACTGGCAATGTGGGGGGTATCGGGGCAGGAAGGTGTGACCCCTGACCTCACGCGAGGGATGCCCAGGATCTGTACTGCCTGAGATGCCACCTAATCCGAGTTAGGGTGGGACAATCACTGGACATTGTCAGGAAGTAGAACGGGAAAATGCGTCCTCTTGGTTGGAAGAGGACAGAGATTTGAACCCCAAGGCAATGAAAGCCCCCAGCATCCCCCTACTGGAGGGTTGCTATTTTTATCTGCTCCGTCTCTTTCGGGCTCCTTGGCCATAAGGTACCCCAGCACCCATCGGAGAAGCCTGGTGCTCAGAAATGTCTCCCAAACAGAAGCCCAGTGTGCAAGGCCAGAGGAAAACATTGAATTAAAATACAGATTAGGGGTTACCACAGGGGGAGGGGGCTGAGGGGTGAGCAAAATGGGTGAAGGGAGTCAACTCTATTGTGTGGGTGGTAACTAGACTTGTGGTCGTGGTTACTTTGTTGTATATACAGATGCTGAATTATAATACTGTACACCTGAAACTTACAAGAAAAAAAATTGTATGGCCAAATTAAAAAAAAAAACACCTGAATCCGAGAAATAAAGTACTAGAATAACTTACATCTGCTCAATGGTTCGGATATTGAGATGTTGTTGTCTACGTTTTTCACCTGAGGAAACGGAGGTTCAGAGAAGTCACCCGACTTGCGTAAGGTCCCATAGAGAGGAAAACAGCTGACAGTAAGTCTGTGTGTGTGCTCAGTTGTATCTGACTGTATGCGACCCCATGGACTGTAGCCTGCCAGGCTCCTCTGTCCATGGGATTTTCCAGGCAAGAGTATTGGAGGGGGTTGCCGTTTTCTCCTTCAGGGAATCTTCCCGACCCAGGGATCAAACTCGGGTCTTCCTGCATCTCCTGCATTGCCAGGTGGATTCTTTATCACTGGGAAGCCCATGGTCTGCACAACGTTTATTGAGCATCTATGCTGTGCCTGGCAGGGTTCTAGACTGCAAACCTGTTGAGACAGGGGATAGAGATTATTTTGTGTATTGTTTTATCCACAGCATCCTTCTCTTTTATAGCACCTGGCATGCCGTAGCTGCTTATATTAGTTTTCTATTTTGCATCACAGAGTCACCACGCACTTCGAATCTTGAAGCAATACACATTTATTATTTCATGATTTCTTTGGGCCAAAAGTTTGTGCCCAGTTTAGCTGGGTCTTCTACCCAGATTTCCCTACCCAGCTTTCACAGAGAAGCAGTCAAGGTGTCTACCAGGCCATGTTCTCATCTGGAGTCTTGGCTGGGGAAGAATCTGCTTCCAAGACCACTGAAGTTGTTGGAAGAATTTATTTCCTGCAGTTGAATGACAGATCGCTTCATAAAGGTTGGCATGAGAAAGGATCTGACTCAGGCAGGACCCAGTCCTTGTTTTAAAAGTTTTCACCATATTAAGCCAGGCCCACCCAGGAATCTCTCTCTGCGTTGACTCAAAAACGCATAACTTTAGCACTGTAATCTACAGAATTCCTTCATCTTTCCCATAGTCTATTGGCCAGAAGCAAGTCATGGGGTAACACCCAACATTCAGGAGGAGGGGATTAAATGAACCCCAGGGCTTAAGAGTCATGGAAGGGCCACCCTTGGGTCTGTCTGCCACAGTGCTGACAGTTATCTGTTGAATAATTAACTGAGTGAATATAAAATTAGTATATACAATAATATAATATAAAAATATTGTATTATTTTGAATACATGAGTGAATACATGAATAAATGACTCTATTAATGATGTCATAAATACTAAAGACACAAATATGAACTCGATCATCATCTGGCTCTAAATATTGCATTCTTTCTCTGCAACACACCACTGACCTCATTCCCAGGGGCGCCTTTTAGCTTTGAGATCCTGAATTCTGTGACCCAATGTCCGTTACCTCCTGCCTAAGCCACCAGTACCCAGAAAGCAGGGAACAAGAACCCCAAACAAAGAAGCAGGAAGCCTACGCATCATGCAGCAGCCTCCGTGCTGGAAACCCTGTTGACGTGCCATCGGCACTTTTATGTTTGTAGAATGGTGGTAATGGGGACACATTTTTAATAAATATTGGCAGCATCGAGGTGTCCGGTAGGAGCTGCTTCCTCACACTCACGCTTGGTCTTGATTACTGACCTGAAGCCGCCTCTCCTGGGAACTGTAAGTTATGTCTTTCCTGGGATTTTGAGAACCATTCCAAGTTCTGATGTGGTTCTCTTTCAATGAGAAGCCAAAAGATTTTTTTTTTTTTAAATTTTAGGAGGGGAGAGGATGGAATGTTGGTCCAACATGAAATACACAGAATTAAGCATCTGGGTATACGGAGATCTGATAGGTTGATATGAATGACTAACACTCCCCAGCACTTGTCATTACAGGGCATTTTCTAAGTACTTTATGTACACTGAGTCATCTCAGCTTCTCATCAGCTCTGATGTTGGTGCTATCATTGTTCCCATTGTCTCTCTGAAGAAATGGAGCCACAGGAAAGGTGAGGTAATGACCTGGGACCATCTGCTTCCTCAGCAACAGGACCAAGATCCAACACCAGGCAGCTGAGAAGCTGTTTTCTGCTGCTGTCACTGGGGAGGTGTTGGCTGATGTACTGGCTTGTCTGCTTCTAAATCAGGAGAAGAAATCGCTGTCAAAACAAGCTGCAGAATCAAAAAGGCTAGTACATGTCCTAGCTACACCATCAACTGGATGTGGGACCTCCAAGGGTCTGTTCAGTCTCCTTGTGCTTTAGTTTTCGCATCCATAAGATGGGAACAAATCAGTCCCACCTCGCAAGAGTCCCATGAGGCTTGAAGAACATATGAAAATATGGGGATTGTGGCTGGAATGTGGTCCCTTCCTCCCTCCCTCCCTCCTTTCCAGCAGCCACCCACTCGCTCACTCACCCGCCCACCCATCCACTAACTTATCCATCCATCTAGCCATCCTATCAACCATCCATCCATCCATCAATCCATCTAATCAACCATCCATCCAGCCAACTATCCTTCCATCCACACTTACATACATACATCCTCTCCTCTTCCCCACTTTTGTGCCTATGTCAGTGGTTCTGACCTTCACCATTTCCTATTTTGGGCTCTAAAATTCACCCCTTGCACTTGAAGACAAAGTTTCTGACCCAAGTCCCTGCAGCCCCTCAGGACACAGCTGACATGTTCTGCCTACACTTCATCTGAACAGCATTAGGAGCCACCTAGTCCCAAGATCCAGGACCCAGCTTCCCTTCCAGATTCGGGGTTGAGGTCCCCACAGCCTCCATCAGTGCCCCTCTGATTTCTCTGGACTTCCTCCCAGCCTCTGGCCGCTCCTTCCCCATCTGCTGTGTGGGTCACTCGCCTCTGCTCCTTCCTTGGCTGTGGATGCTCCTCAGGCATCTCTTGGCTTCCTCCTCACTGTGCATGTTGGGGCCGGACTATTCTCACTACACTCCTGACCATCTGTGCTGGGGGTCTTCTCCATCCTCACCTCCAGATCCAGACTCCACCCTGGACTCCTGCCCAGGAAACTGGCAGAAAGCTGGCCTGCCTGGATGTGTCAACAAGCCCCCTTGCCCTCTGACTTCGGGCTGGGAGTACCAGGAGGAGACTCGCTGGGTAGGAGAGAGGGAGCACAAGGAGGCTGGGCTGTCATTCCCTGCTGCTTCCTCCCTGCTGGTCTGTGGGCTGAATGGATCCCTCTTCCCAAGCCGCTTACAGGTCGCCCCTCTTCCTTGCCCTCCGCTCCCATCAGATCCTGGTAACCAACCCCATACACACCCCTTCAGACTACAGGGCAGTGGGACATGTCAGCTTGGTTAGGCTGTGCGTGCATGCTAAGTCATTTCAATCGTATCCGACTCTGTGACCCCATGGACTGTAGCCCGCCAGGCTTCTCTGTCTGTGGGATTCTCCAGGCAAGAATACTGGCGTGGGTTGCCAGGCTCTCCTCCAGGAGATCTTCCTGACCCAGGGGCTGAACTCACATCTCTTACGTCTCCTGCATCGGCAGGCAGGTTCTTCGCCGTGAGTGCCGCCTGGGAAGCCCTTGGCTAGACTATAGTGCCCTGTAACTCAGTCACAGGCTCATCTAGGTGTGGCTGTGAAGGCATTTTGTAGACGGAGTGCATTTCTAAGATCAGTTGGCTTTAAGTAAAGGAGACCAGCCTCTGTAATGTGAGTGGGCCTTGTCTAATCGGTTGAGAGGTTTTAAGAGCAAAAACTGAGATTTGCCTGAAAATGAAGGAACTCTGCCCCAGAGCTGAAGCAGCTGTGCCTATCCAGGAGTTTCTAACTTGGCCAATAGACTTCAGATTTCGCAGCCCCCAAAATAGTGTAAATCCAGTCCTTGAAATTGAAAATTGTAAAAATTTTATGAGGGCTCAGATGGTAAAGAATCTGCCTATAATGCAGGAGACCTGGGCTCAATCCCTGGGTGGCGAAGATACCCTGGAGAAGGGAAGGGCTACCCACTCCAGTATTCTTGCCTGGAGAACTCCATGGACAGAGGAGCCTGGCAGGCTACAGTCCATGGAGTTGCAGAGTCGGGCACAACTGAGTGACTAACACTTTCACCTTTTCGCTTCAGATACATATATACACTTGCTATTTATATGGTTGCTTGATTTCTTTTTTCCCTTTGCCAGGCCATGTGGCATAGAGGATCTTAGTTCCCCAAGCAGAGATCAAACCTGTACCCCTTGCCCTGGAAACAGAGTCTTAAACACTGGACCACCAGGGAAGTCCCTGTGTACATATTATTTGTATATCTAAATCTTACCTACTAGTTCTGTTTCCCTGGAGAAGGCTTTCTGATGCGGGCGGTAAAGGCTCCCATGGGTGCCAGTCCCAGAGGGCTTCTTCACTTCTTCATGAGTTTCCCTTCCAGCTCACATTCTTTTTCAAATTTATTTTTTAATGTTTTATTTTTATACAGTTTTTTAATTGATGTATAGCTGATTTACAATGTTGTGTTAGTCTTAGGCGTACAGAAAAGTGATTCACTCACACATGCATATATACCTTATTTTCAGATTCCTTTCCATTTGTTGATGTTCTTCAGTTGCTCGGCCGTGTCTGACTCTTTGTGACCCCATGGACTGCAGCACGCCAGGCTTCGCTTCCTTCAGCATCTCCAGGAACCTGCTCAAACTCACGTCCATTGAGTCGGGGATGCCATCCAGCCCTCTCATCCTCTGTCGTCCCCTTCTCCTCCTGCCCTCAATATTCCCAGCATCAGGGTCTTTTCTAATGAGTCAGCTCTTCGCATCAGGTGGCCCAAGTATTGGAACTTCAGCTTCAGTATCAGTCCTTCCAATGAGTATTCAGGGCTGATTTCCTTTAGGATGGACTGGTTTGATCTCCTTTCAGTCCAAGGGCTCTCTTATAGGGTATTAAAAACTATCAAGCACTTTTATAGAATTCTTTTTTTTAAGAATTTTTTTTTTTTGATGTGGACCATTTCTTAAGTCTTTATTGAACTTTTTTTTTTTTTTTAAACAATATTGCTTCTGTTTTATTTTTTGTTTTTTGGCCAAAACATATGAGGGATCTTAGCTCCCCTACTAGGGACTGAACCTACACCCTCTGCATTGGAAGGCCAAGTATTAACCACTGGATCTCTAGGGAAGTCCCCTATATACAATTTTTAAAGGTTGCTTTCTACTTAACATTGTTACGAAACCTGCTCATATTCTTATAAACAGTTCCTTCATTAAACTCTTCCCGGTTGCCCAGTTTGGATGTGTGTCTAGTTCCTTCCTAGGCCCTGCCTGACAGTGCATCAACTTCAGGACAAGGCCCAAGTCTAGAGTTTCAGCCCAGAGCTCACATCTTCAGCCATGAACCTGGTCATTGTCTCCCCTTAAACATCCTACCCATATCTAGGACCCTGAGCATCCCAAAAGGAGCCCATCAATCTCCTTCTGGTGCCCAGTCAGGAACCTGGACACCCCCTCTGCAACAGCGCCCTCCACCAGTCAGTCACCACCCCTGTCCATTCTCCTTGCTGACCAAATCGTGAGGATAACCATCTATTCCCCGAGTTCCTGCTGTGTGCCCAGAACCATTTTGGAGCTGGGTGATGGGCAAGACAAGCAAAGTCCTGGACGTTTTGGCCAGGGAAACCAGAAATAAACAAACGGCTATGTCAGATAGTGATGAGGAGGCAAAATGGGAACCTAGGTCTAACTCCAGAAGATTTGATGGTTAAAAAAAAAAATGTATTTGGCTGTGCCAGGTCTTAGTTGCAGCACCTGTCATCTAGTTCCCTGACCAGAGATCGAACCTGAGCCCTCTGCACTGGGAGAGCAGTCTTAGCCACTGGGCCACCAGGGAAGTCCCCAGAGGCTTTGCTCTTAACTGTGGCTTCTTTTGACTTAGAATCTCCATGACCTTCTCCTTCGCAACCAGCTGGCATCTCCTGTTGTTGGCCCACAGCTGGTCTTTGGACTGGGGACTCAGCTCACCGCACCCATCTCTTTGCTGGTGCTGTTTTTCTGCCCAGGCCACTGGCCATGGATGCTCCTGCTCCACATCCATGCAAACCCTATCCATTCTCCAGGTGCCATTCAGATTCCTCTCTCTCTTCCCTAGCTCTTTCTTCTCCTCCTAAAAATAAACCTCTACTGTTCCAGCCTTCCCCAAGCTGTCCCTTCCCTGAACCATTTGACCTTGAACAAGTCACTCTCCTTATCAGTAAAATGGAGACCGTGAACATCTCCAGGGCCCCTCCCAGAGGCTTGAAGGAGCCCGTGAGAATGAGGAGCCCTGAAGATGTTTCACAGAGTCATACAATTTTGTAAAACCAATCATTTCTTTTTTTTTTTTCTTAAAGATGACCCTTTAATTGAATAAGCTTTAGGCCCCATAAAATCTGGATCTCCTTCTGCCTGTTCTCCATGACCCACTTGTCTACCTCTTAGAGCTTCCAGGGAATCGAGTGGAATTGTGTGTCTGAAGCTCTTAGCACAGTGCCTGGCATAGACTAGATACTCAGTAACTATTGGTCACATGATGGCCGTTACTTCCACCACCGTCAATGGTAGTCATTAGAGGCAAGCAAGAGAAACTGGCTTCAGCTAACTTGGGTTTAAAAAAAAAAAAAAAAAAAGGAATTATCGAGAGAATTTCTAGCAACACCTAAAAATCAGCAAGAAGGCCGGTGAGCCAAGTCCAAGAGACAGACGGCAGCAAAGGTTGGTATCCTGGCAGGCAGAGGGATCCTGCCTCTCATCTCTGAGGTTCATGAGCAACAGCAACATTCCCTTTTATGAGTTTACTTTTCCCCCCTCTGAAGAGGAGTGTTCTGGGCTTCGCAGATAAGACAAATAGGTCTGCCTTAAATATTTCTATTGCTTAAAAGTTCATAAATCTATTGGTTTAAAACTGTCAGCACGATGGGAAAATTCTGAGGTGGAGCCAGGCTTATCACCAGGCGAGGAATTTGCCCGAAGCGGGGGCAGGGTACTGAGTGAAGGATAGTGGCAGTGCCCAGAAGTGAACTGTCTCCTCGGCCCACCCATGACTCTTGCCCTCAACAAGAAGCATTTAAAACTCTGGTTCTCGTAACCAGATGAGAAGCTTTTGAGGTGGGGAACTGGCCCATCGTCGACTCCTCTCACCAGTGCCAGGGCCTTTCTGTCTGGCATGAGTTGACATCGGGGGCTGATGCTTACCCACTCTCCCAGCCGGAATGGCCTTGTGTCTGGAAAATTGAAAGTACTTTCCACTTGCCCATCATTCCCTATTGAGCAGTCGGAAAAGACTCGATATATCAGTGAACATTTAGTAACAACCTAAAATGTTGGGTAGGGGGAGGCCCTGATTTGCTGGTTTTCCTGGTGTAAATACTCCTAGCAAGGTTGATATCACTGAACATAGCAGGAACAATTGCCACATTGCACCCATTATATGGAATTTTCACCGCTCAATTTCAACAGGCAGAATCGACCTCGAGAAGATAGGAAGCGATACATTTTGAGTATTTACTACCTTTGTTTTGAACATATTTTATTTAACTGGGAATTTACATAATTCAACTTTTCATAATATTCATGTTTAAACAATGAATTCATAAACATCCTAGAAACTGAACAGCTAACTCTTTCATGTTGGTACAACCCAGTCCAACACAACAGTGGGTCTGGGCTCCCCTTTGGGATGTGGGATTGAACCGTGACACCTCCACTTTCTGGCTCTGTGACCCTGGGCGACTGATCTTATTTCACATGAGGACTTTCTCTGAGCTAAAGCTCATACAGAATTCATGATAAGTCAAGTTCTCTTCAAAGTCCTGTATTTGATCTTTGTGAGAACTCTAGTAGGTAGACAGATGGGGAGACTGAGGCATGGAGAGACCATGTGACTTGTCCAAGATCCCCAAGCTGGTAAGTGACAGGGCTGGGATTTGAATTCATGCCCTCTGCCTTCGCTCGCTGTTCTGACCATTGCCTCATCCTGCCCCTCTTTTCTGCAGAGCGGTACCTTGCTCTCTTCGTATGAAATGCAGGTGTATTTCTGCATCTCCTGGGGTGGTGGTAGGGATATAAGGAATACATGAATTCAACCAAGGGACCATTTGGTGTGGCACCCAGCATTCTGGATGCCCCCGATTCACAGTCATCTCCAATGAAGGGAAGAGGTTTTGCCTGGACCAGGGGGGGAAGGCTATGCCATCAGCTGGCTATGAAGAACATGGATGAGTCATCAGCTGTCATTCTATTATTACCCAGGCTTCAGGCAGCCAGCCTCTTATCTCTGCTCCCTTGGTGAAACTATGCTCTCTCCCCACAGAGAAAAACCTCAGCACACAGCGCTGGTGAATTTGGAAAACGAAATCAATTTGAAACTTCAGTAAGTATCTGTATCTTGCCATCCGACCGACTGGGTGTCACACAACTGAAATTTAGCCTTTCCCCAGGCTTCCAAGGTTGCCTTTGAGAAGGATGGGTGGATACCTCCATCAGCAGCTGTCACTCACTGTGTGTGTATGTGTGTGTGTGTGCTGTGTGTGTGTGTGTGTGTGTGTGTGTGTTAGTTGCTCAGTCATGTCCAACTCTTTGCGATCCCATGGACTGTAGCCCATCAGGTTCCTCTGACAATGGGATTCCTCAGGCAAGAATACTCGAGTGGGTTGCCATTCCCTTCTCCAGAGGATTTCCACGACCCAGGGATTGTACCTGGCTCTTCTGCATTGCAGGCAGATACTTTACTGTCTGGGCCACCAAGGTCATTCACCGTAGGAGGATAAAAAGCCTGAGTGGCAGGAAACCGAGGATGCCCTCAATGGTCCCTCTGAACCTCAGGCTGGAGATTTCTTCCCTCTCTCTATCAGTGCTCTGAAAGGCTATGCTTCTTTGTCCCCTGGCTTGCTCTTGGATTTTGCCAAGAAAAGACTGGAAGAGGGTAGGAGGAAAGAGAGAGATGGAGGTATCTCTTCTCCTGCCCCTCCACCACCCCCTTCCCGTGCCAGCCCAGTATTGGTTTGGCAGCCACTGTCTTTCTCTACCAAAACCTGCAGCTTCTTCCAGGCGGTGCTCTCGTAAACTCTTGTTCTCTCCAGGTACCAGAAACCTCTACGTCACCTGCCTAATTGGGTCTGAAGCCAGCAATAATTTCCCCACCTTCGTCAGCCTCTGGGCTCTCTGCCACCCCTCTGAGTTCCCTTAACCCAACCTCTGCCTTTGCAAACAACTCTTCCTCCAGCTCTCTTTGACCCCTCCAATGTGCATCTATTTCCTGCCAGGATGTCAAACCCCTCTCTGAACCTCAGTTTCTCCATCCGCGAAATGGGATCGCTCCTGCCCAGATCACCTTGCAGAGGTTGTCTCAGGGGCAAAGCAGACCCTGGATGGGAAAATCCCCTGGGGAAAAACAAAAAGTTCAAAGTGCCACCCAGGAGCCAGGCATCAGTGTTATTAATAAAAGCCAGATAGGTCTCCTCCATCTGCCTCGGCATCCCCCTCCCCTCTCATGCCCCTTGACCCTTCCACGGCTCAGCCTGGCCAGCCTCCTCTCCTGGGTGATGTTCCCACTAAAGCCATCTTCCATTCCCCCGCCTGCCCTGCACCTCCGTGTCTGCCGAGGGATGAAGTGCCCGGCTAATATAAGCGTGTTTACATTAAAATATAAGGACAATTACACCAGCCGATCTAATAGTCAGCTCTGTATATGTTACCAAGTACTTAGGGCTCTCTTTTGGAAAGCCATTATGCCCATGTGATTTCCCTCAAAGCCTTTCTTGAGGATTTTGTTTTGACAGGAGGGCATTAAGGGGTTGAAACTGATAGCGTAAGCACACCACTTACACACTTTGATCAAATCGGCCCATAATTCTCCTAGAGAAAGTCTTGTATATATTAGGAAGGAAATTAATTTTATGACCGCTGTGGCTTTGCTGGTTAATGGCCCAGCAAGTCAGCCTGCCCCAGAAGGCGGGCTGTGGGAGGTGAACTCACCACTTTCCTCCCAGGCTCACCATCCACGGGGGAGGATGCTCCACAAGGAAGGACAATCGGGAGGGTACCAGCCAGCGGGAACCTGGGATGCTGCGGGACACAGAGGCAGGGGAAGCTGCAACCTGTTCCTTCTGACCACACCTCTGCCTCGGGGCTATCCCGGCCAGAATGCCCACGGTGCGCTCACAGAGTGAGGCACACTTGGCTCAAGCCCAGACCCCAGGGCACAAGCTCTTGGCAATGGGAGAAATTCAAAGACCGTAATTCGGAAGACCGAGGCAGTTGACGTGGTATCACACGTTTCTATGAATTAAGAAACAAACTAGAGAGAAAAGAATTTATATAGTGGGAAGACCTTGTTTTGTCTCAGTCTCTCCATCTGCCTGCCATGCCACTTAATGAGGCAGCCTGGATGGGAAGGAGTTTGGGGGGAGAGTGGATACATCTGTATGTATGGTTGATTCCCTACACTGTTCACCTGAAACTATGACAACATTGTTAATCAGGTATACCCCCATGCAAATAAACAGCTTTTTAAAAAAATTATTAAGGGATATAAGTTAAGAGAAAAAAATACTTGCTCCAACGTGGGTATAAGGTGCCGGATGCAAACAAGGTCTCTTGGGTTCTTCTGGGCTCCTGGGTGCTGGGTGTGACTCCAGGGGTGCAGATGATAGCGTTTTGTGTTAATACAACATATACCCAAGCAGCTACTTCCTCTGGCCACTTAAAATAGAAGAAATACCTGCTTGTTTCCATTCCTGAGAGCTGATGGTGAGTGAAGGAGCACTTGGGGTATGTGTGGTTCTTGTTCTTCTTATGAATTTTAGAACTTAACTTCCCCTTAAAAGACAACTCCTTGTACTTAAAAAAAAAAAAAAAATTCAAGTAAATTTAAAAAAATCTATGGAAACTATTGTGAACATCATCAGACTGGGGGTTCAGAGGGGTGAAGTGAAACCACATCACAAATGTGGATAATTGTTGGACAATTGGTGATAATTAGGTGGGGTACATCATGCTATTCTGTTGACTGTAAATGTTTGAAAGTTTCCACAATAACAAAGGAAAAAAACTTCAGGCTGGGGAACTTCCCTGGTGGTCCAGCCATTAAGACATTGCCTTCCAGTGCAGGGAGTGAGGGTTCGATCCCTGGTTGGGGTACAAAGATCCCACATGCTGTGTGGCCAAAACACCAAAACATAGCAGAGAAGCAATATTGTAACAAATTCAATAAAGACTTAAAAAAAAAAAAAACAACTTAAGGCTAATTCTCTAATGACCTCATTTCTACTCTTTTGAGTTCTAAAATGCTTACTGAAGACAGGGAGAAAAGAATAGAATCAATATCTCATGGAAAGAATCGAGTGTAACCTCATAGTACATGTAGTGTGTAAGAATGTCATTCATTACAAATGTTTGGGGGGTTTTTTGTTTGTTTTTTCTCTGAACCAAAGAAATGCAGGAGTTTCTGGCATGCAACGGCAAGGCATGAATTTTGTAGTCATGTGACCAGTTTTCCCCTCCCAGTTCAGTCTCTGTGGACCTTAGGCAAGTGGCTTGACCTCTTTAAGTCTCAGTTTCTTCATCTGCAAATTGGAGAGAAAGAATTATTTGACAGGATTATACAATAACAACACAGGGAAGCTGCCTGGCACGACCCGGGCACTGAGTGGTTGGCATTTTCCTCATGCGTGAGCTTTTGACACTCTCCGAGGAAGCCCCTTTTTCTAAAAACAAGGCTCTGTGATTTTCCTCTGGGCAACTGCCCAACTTCCCCTTTAGAGTCCGTGTGGCTTAGGTGTTGTTGACTCCACTCCCAGCCATGGTCATGGGCGTGTGACTCAGGAGGATCAATCACATCCCTTTCCTGCCTTGGAAACTGAGTTGCAGAAGTCACGTGACCCTGTTAGGACCAGGATGCATCAGTACACTTTCACTGGGTCTTTTTAGCAAAAAGCATGCTCCTGCAATATATCGCAGGTGAGCATGGAGACCTAGAGTTTCCATCAGCCTCTACTTAGAGGAAAGCCAAGATGGAGGGAGATTGAACAGAGAAGGGAGAGAGAGAAAGAAACCCAGTCCCTGGTTCAAGCTATTCCTCCATCCACTGGATTTTTCAGCCTCGGTGTCCAATTAATGTCCTTTNGGGTTCAGAGGGGTGAAGTGAAACCACATCACAAATGTGGATAATTGTTGGACAATTGGTGATAATTAGGTGGGGTACATCATGCTATTCTGTTGACTGTAAATGTTTGAAAGTTTCCACAATAACAAAGGAAAAAAACTTCAGGCTGGGGAACTTCCCTGGTGGTCCAGCCATTAAGACATTGCCTTCCAGTGCAGGGAGTGAGGGTTCGATCCCTGGTTGGGGTACAAAGATCCCACATGCTGTGTGGCCAAAACACCAAAACATAGCAGAGAAGCAATATTGTAACAAATTCAATAAAGACTTAAAAAAAAAAAAAACAACTTAAGGCTAATTCTCTAATGACCTCATTTCTACTCTTTTGAGTTCTAAAATGCTTACTGAAGACAGGGAGAAAAGAATAGAATCAATATCTCATGGAAAGAATCGAGTGTAACCTCATAGTACATGTAGTGTGTAAGAATGTCATTCATTACAAATGTTTGGGGGGTTTTTTGTTTGTTTTTTCTCTGAACCAAAGAAATGCAGGAGTTTCTGGCATGCAACGGCAAGGCATGAATTTTGTAGTCATGTGACCAGTTTTCCCCTCCCAGTTCAGTCTCTGTGGACCTTAGGCAAGTGGCTTGACCTCTTTAAGTCTCAGTTTCTTCATCTGCAAATTGGAGAGAAAGAATTATTTGACAGGATTATACAATAACAACACAGGGAAGCTGCCTGGCACGACCCGGGCACTGAGTGGTTGGCATTTTCCTCATGCGTGAGCTTTTGACACTCTCCGAGGAAGCCCCTTTTTCTAAAAACAAGGCTCTGTGATTTTCCTCTGGGCAACTGCCCAACTTCCCCTTTAGAGTCCGTGTGGCTTAGGTGTTGTTGACTCCACTCCCAGCCATGGTCATGGGCGTGTGACTCAGGAGGATCAATCACATCCCTTTCCTGCCTTGGAAACTGAGTTGCAGAAGTCACGTGACCCTGTTAGGACCAGGATGCATCAGTACACTTTCACTGGGTCTTTTTAGCAAAAAGCATGCTCCTGCAATATATCGCAGGTGAGCATGGAGACCTAGAGTTTCCATCAGCCTCTACTTAGAGGAAAGCCAAGATGGAGGGAGATTGAACAGAGAAGGGAGAGAGAGAAAGAAACCCAGTCCCTGGTTCAAGCTATTCCTCCATCCACTGGATTTTTCAGCCTCGGTGTCCAATTAATGTCCTTTGGGACTTAGGCCAGTCTTAGGTTTTCTATCACTTGCAGTGGAAAATTCTAATACGATTATGGTTATCGTTATCATTATTAAGATCACTTGTCAGAACGGCCTCTTTTTTTAACCAGTACATAAACATCGTTCTGAGATGGTGCCCTTTTGGATTTGTTCTTCTCAGATGATATTGTCCACTCAGCTTTGTAATTTGTTGTATTTTGTGGTACATCTTGTCATCGGTATCGTTGCCACACCATGGATGGGTGTGAGGACTCTGGTCTAACAGGGCTGACGAGGGAGCGGGAGGAGACTCTAGCCTGCCAGGCAAACTGTCCAAACGCCTTGTCTCTTGGCAAGGCCTCGAGATCACACCAGTGGATCTGCAAGCTTGGATACTCTTCAACACACTTTCGGGGCTATTGATGCTTCGGGAATTGCAGCAAGGGAACCAGAGAGCTAAGAAGTCCACAACCAGCTTGGGCTATCAGGGATCCAAACCTCATTAGCCCATGTTCCAGTTATCTGTTGCCACATAACACATTGTTCCCAAATTAAGGGTGGAAATCAATAATCATTTTATAGGCTCACAGATTCTGTGGGTCAAGAATTGAGAAAAGGCACAGTAGGCTGACTTAGCTTTGACTGATCGCAGCTGGAGCTTCGTCTTGGAAGACAAATGCATAGCAGTGACTTGAACAGCTGGAATCATCTTGAAGCTACTGAACCATGGCCAGTCCTTGGGCTGGGATGACTGGAAAGCTAGGCTCAGCCGGACTTGTCAACTGGAGCCCCAGACATGTGGCCTCCCCATACAGCTCGGGCTTCATCCAGCATGGCGATGGGATTCCGAGAGGAAACATTCCCAGAGATGAGGTGCAGACTGCATGGCCTGCTTCTGGGACTCAGCCTTGGGAATCAGGCAACCCCACTGATGGCATCTTCCAGATGGGTTCCTAAGGCCACCCAGATTTAAAGGGAAGGGAAGAAGATGCCACCATTTGGCGGGAGAGCCGCAGGTAACCTGGCAGAAGAGTGTGATGGATGAGAGGCGTCACCGCAAAGAAGTCTGGAAAGTATCATCCACCATGGCCTACAGGCACTGCCGCTGTACTGAAGGTGGACATAGCATCCAGTGTTCGCTAAGCGCTTATTAGGTGTGAAGTATGGTGCTCAGCAGTTTGTATATGATCGCGTTGCATCCTCACAACACTCTCTGCCCCTATGAGGCAGTTACTATCTTTATTTATGTTCGTATAGAAGTGAAGGAAGCTGTGGCTCAGAGAGGGCAAGCAACTTGCCCCAAGTCACCCAGCTAGAAAGTGGAGGACCTGAGACTTGAACCCAGGCCTACGTGAGTCTAGCTGCATGCTCCATGCCATGCTGGTTTGTTCCACCTGCACACTGAGTGCATGCGAGTGTGCTCAGCCACTCAGTCATGTCTGACTCTTTGTAACCCCATGGCCTGTAGCCCTCCAGGCTCCTCTGCTGTTTTGCCTACAACTTCCTTTTTCCTCTTCCACTCTGTCCCCACTCTGCTTGTCCTTGAGAAATTCTTTTGTTTTTCAAAAAAGGCCCTGGGAATTCCCTGGCAGTCCAATGGCTAGGACTTTGTGCATGAGAGCCAAGGGCCTGGGTTCAATCCCTGGTTGGGGAACTAAGATCCCAGGAGCCATGCAATGTGGCCAAGAAATGAATAAATAAGATAAAATGGACAGCTAAAACTTTTTTTAATTAAAAAATGGAAAATAAAAAGGTCCTGCTCTTCTTTTCTGATTTCATCAAGACACATCAAGGTTAAGAGCCTCATCTTGACTTTCATAGATAAAGCAGAGGCCACTCTCTGACACTGAAAAGAGACAAAAATATGGGACCTCCCTGGTTGCTCAGTGGTTAAGACTCTGAGCTCCACTGCAGGGAGTGTGGGTTCGATTCCTGGCCAGGGAACTGAGATACCACATGCTTCACAGTGAGGCCAAGAAGTTAAAAAAAAAAAAAGTTTCTAAAACCAAGCCTCGGAGAGAGACAGTAACTTATCAAGGTCACACTCAAGTTTCCCTGGCTCAAATTATCAATGTGTTCATGGATTGCACATCACCTTTGAACAATACCTGGGCTGGGCCTCCCTGTAATATGTAAGGGGAGGGTCCCCGAAGCTCCCGTCTGCCTTACCGTGACCAGTCCTTCTTTTCCACTGCTCGTCCCATCAGAGGATTCCCTGTGTCTCCAATCAGGCTGCTCCCAGGGTTGTCAGGCACATAAATGATGGATTTCCTTGGCCCCTGTCTCTCCCCATCTCTGCCCAGTCTCCCTGCCCTCAATCCCACACCAGCTTTGGCCTCCCAAGCTATCTCATCCCCTCCCTGGGATGGAGGTGGTGGGGGGGGACTGGGGCACATTCAGAGAGCGTCCAGCCCTGAGAAATGTTTACACTAGAGATTAGCAATTATCTCTATACTTTCAGCCTCTCTCCCCATGCTCGCTGCTGCTGTCTGCCTTGAGTCGGGGGGGTGGATGGTCCCCAGAGATGAGAGCCAGCCAGGCTGGGGCCATCTCTCTGGCCTCTGGGTCCCCTGAACCCCCTTTGCCGCCATCTTTAGAGATGGTCCTCTTGTGCTGTTCTCATTTGATCTCTGAAAAACCCTGTGGTTTCTGGACAAAGGCTGAAGCCTCTGTAAAAATGTTTAGGAAGTGGGCTTTCACCAGACACCAAATCCAGCCGCTGGCGCCATGATCCAGAACTATGAGGAACAAATTGTAAGCCACCCAGTTTTTGGTATTTTGTTACAGGGGCCCAAACAGACTAAGACATTACAATACATGGGAGCTTCATCCATGTGCCAGCCACTTACCTAAGGCCTTTTCTTCTTTTTTACTATTTATTTAATCTCAGATACCTGAGATCTTTGATCTTTGTTGGGGCATATGAGTTTTTTTTTTTTTTTTTTTTCAGTTGCAGCATGCAAAATCTTATTTGCAGCATGTGGGATGTAGTTCCCTGACCAGGGATCAAACTCGGGTCCCTTGCATTGGGAGCACAGAATCTTAGCCGCTGGACCACCAGGGAAATCTCCCCAATGCACTTTCAAGTGGTGTCTTTACAGGTATCCTAATGAAGAGGGCCTCATTATTGGCCTCTGTATAGGAGAAAGGATGGTACCCTGTTGCCCAAGGCAGCCCATCAAGATGGTTGTAGAGCTTGGCTTTAGAGGCTGAGCCTCTTTTATAGCTCATCTGCCAGGACTGCGGTCGACCCAGAGGAGCTGTGCTCTAGGTCAGTGATTCCCAACTGAGACCTCCTGAGCAGCAATGGGAACACTTGTTAAAAATGCATAATCTGGGGTCCTCCCAGACCTGCTGCCTGAGAAACTCTGAGCTTGGGGGCCAGCAATCTATATTTTAACAAGCTGCTTGGGTGGTCCTCCTGGTTGGAAGTTTGGGAACATCTGCTCTAGTCTAGGGATCCCGGACTCCTGGAAATCTGTGACCTCCGAAGGAGGTCACAAGCCTGTCCCTGCAAGGCTCTGGGCCAATTAAAGGCACAAGAGAGGTAAACAAAAGATGGAGAGAAGAGAGAAGGTGAACAGAGACAAGAAGGAGGAAGAGGTGAGAAGAAAAGGAAGCACAGAGCGAGGACCAGTTATCAAGCAAGGAACTGGACAAAGGCGCTGCTAGAAGGCATGGCCCCACTCCAGTGCTCTTGCCTGGAGTCCCAGGGATGGGGGCCTGGAGGGCTGCAGTCCACGGGGTCGCTAGGAGTTGGACACGACTGAGCCACTTCACTTTCACTTTTCACTTTCATGCATTGGAGAAGGAAATGGCACCCACTCCAGTGCTCTCACCTGGAGAATCCCATGGATGGGGGAGCCTGGTGGGCTGCAGTCCATTGGGTCGCTAGGAGTCAGACATGACTGAGCGACTTCACTTTCACTTTTCACTTGCATGCATTGGAGAAGGAAATGGCCCCCACTCCAGTGCTCTCGCCTGGAGAGTCCCAGGGACGGGGGCGCCTGGTGGGCTGCTATCTATGGGGTCACACAGAGTCAGACACGACTGAAGCGACTTAGCAGCAGTGGGTAGAAAAAGAACATGCCTCAGCACAATAAAGGCCGTATGTGACAAACCCACTATTAAAATCATATTCAATGGTGAAAAGATGAAAGTATTTTCTTTAAGAGGGACAAGAGAAGGATGCCCATTTTCACCACTTTTATTCAACAAAGTATTGAAAGTCCTAGCTGCAGCGATCAGACAAGAAAAAGAAACAAAGGTATCCACATTGGAAAGAAAGAAGTAAAATTACCACTGTTTGCAGATGACATGATGCTATATAGAAAACCCCAATAGACTTCACCAAAAAACTATTAGAACTAATAAGTAAATTCAGTAAAGTTGCAGGATACAAAGTTAAAACACACAATTCTGTGACATTTTTATATGCTAAAAACAATCGATCAGAAAAAGAAATTAAGGAAACAACCCCATTTACAACTGCATTAATCAGAATAAAATACCTAGGAATACATTCAATCAAGGAGGTGAAAGAAAGACATGTGCTCTAAACCTGTAAGACATTGATGAAAGAAAGTGAAGACAATTCAGATAAATGCAAAGATAAGGCCAATGGATTGGAAGAATTAATAGTGTTAAAATGTTCATACTACCAAATGAAATCTACAGATTCAATGCAATCCCCGTCAAAATCCCAATGACATTTTTCACAGAACTGGAACAACCGATCCTAAAATGTGTTTGGGACCACAAAGATCCCAAGAGTCAAAGCAAATAAGGGAAAAAAAAAAGAATGAACTTGGAGGTATCATGCTCCCTTTATATAATCTTTTATAAAGATTATAGTTTGAAATCAGACTATAATAGTAATCGAAACATCGTGGTACTGGAACATAAATGGACACATAGATCAACAGAACACAGCACAACAGAGAGCCCAGAAGTAAACCCACGCTTAAATGGTCAGTTACCCTTTAACAAAGCAGGCAAGAATACATAACGGGGGAGAGATAGCCTCTTTAGTAAATGCTGCTGGGGAAACTGGACAACCACATATAAAATAATGGACCTGGACAATTTTCTCATACTGTATACAAAAATAAGTTCCAAATAAATTAAAGGCTTAAATGTAAGACCTAAAATCAGAAAATTCCTAGAAGAAAACATAGGTAGGACTCTCAGATCAGTCTTAGCCATATTTTTTTTTTTTTAGTCTATCTCCTTGGACAAGGGCAACAGAAGCAAAAATAAACAAGTGGGACTACACTGAATTGAAGAGCTTTTGGAAAGAAAACCATCACCCAAATTAAAAGGTAACCTGCAGAATGGTAAAGATATTTGCACATAATAAAGTTACTTAAATCATACAACTCAGTTGAAAAACAACAACAATCCAATTTTTAAAAGGACAGAGGACCCGAATAGATATTTCTCCAGAGAAGACTTACAGATGGCCAACAGACCTGTGGAAAGATGCTCTAAATCACTAACCACCAGGGAAATGCAAGTCAAAACCACAGCGAGAGCTCACCTCCCACCTGTCAGAACGGTTATCATCAAAAGGACAACGGATAACAAGTGTTAGTGAGGATGTAGCGGGAAAGGAACGCTTGCGCACTGCTGGTGGGAACGTAATTGGCGCAGCCACTGTGGAAAACAGTATGGATGTGCCTCAGAAGAGTAGGCATAGAACTACCACACAATCCATCAATTCCATCCTGGGTTATTTTTCCAAAGGAAACAAAAACACTCATTTGAAAAGATATGTGCACCCTGATGCTCATTGCAACATTACATACAGTAGCCAAGGTAGGGAAGTGGCCTGTGAGAATTAAGGTGAATAGATGAACAAGATGTAGTATATATACAATGGAATATTAATCAGCCATAAAAATGGGAAATCCTGCCATTGTGACAACGTGATGGAACCTAGTGGGTATTCTGCTGAGTACAAGAAGTCTGACAAAGAAAGACAATCACTGTAGGATATCACGTCTATGTGGAACATAAAACATGAAACAAAAGGACAAATAAAACAGGAACAGACTCATGGACACAGAAAGCAAACCGATGGTCGCCAGGCAAGGCGGGGGTTGGAGGGTGGGTGATTGAGTGGAACAGGTGAGGGAATTAAGAGGTACACACTTCCAGTTATTTCAAAATTGTATTTGTTGTTGTTCAGTCACTCAGTCATGTCTGACTCTTTGTGGCCCCATGGACTGCAGCACACCAGGCTTCCCTGTCCTTCACCATCTCCAGGAGCTTGCTCAAACTCATGTTCTTTGAGTCTGTGATGCCATTCAAACATCTCATCCTCTATTATCCCCTTTTCCTCCTGCCCTCAATCTTTCCCAGCATCAGGATCTTTTCCAATGAGTCGGCTCTTCGCATCAGGTGGCCAAAATATTGGAGCTTCAGCTTCAGCATCAGTCCTTCCAATGAATATTCAGGACTGATTTCCTTTAGGATGGACTGGTTGGATCTCCTTGCAGTCCAAGGGACTCTCAAGAGTCTTCTTCAACATCACAGTTCAAAAGCATCAATTCTTCAGCCCTCAGCCTTCTTTATGTTCAAACTGTCACATCCATACATGACTACTGGAAAAACCATAGATTTGACTAGATGGACCTTTGTCGGCAAAGTAATATCTCTGCTTTTTAACATGCTCTCTAGGTTGGTCATAGCTTTTCTTCCAAGGAGCAAGCATCTTTTAATTTCATGGCTGCAGTCACCATCTGCAGTGATTTTGGAGCCCAAGAAAATAAAGTTTGTCACTGTTTCCATTTTTCCCCCATCTATTTGACATGAAGTGATAGGACTGGATGCCATGATCTTCATCTTTTGGATGTTAAGTTTTAAGCCAGCTTTTTCACTCTTATCTTTCACTTTCATCAAGAGGCTTTTTAGTTCTTCACTTTTTGCCATAAGGGTTGTGTCATCTGCATATCTGAGGTTATTGACATTTCTCCCAGCAATCTTGATTCCAACTTGTGCTTCATCCAGCCTGGCATAAGAAATATAATCAATAATACTGTAATCATTTAGATGATTACTAGATTTATCATGGTGATCATTTCATAATATATTTAGTTTTCAAATTACTATGTTATACACTTAGACACTAACATAATATTGCATGTCAACTATACTTCAATTTAAAAACCACAATTGACTGTTCACAAGAAAAATAAAGAAAGAAAAGAAGTGAGGAAGGAAGAAAGAAAAAATAACATTATTTATGGGAAAATGAGAAAAAAAAATCTGTCCTTCTCTTCCATGTTACTAATCTAAGTATGGTGATGACTCGGGATTTTTTCATTTTTTTTCTTCCTGAATTTTCCCATATTGGGGGATAGCATGGGTATAACTTTAGAAATAGTATTTTTGTAAACAGGATAAATGTTTTTCAATAACATGGATGACAAGGAAAGAGTTTAAACTGTTGGAATGTACAAAGAAGACTTCTAAAATACACTGATGACTATAATACAATGTGCCAAATACCCCCAGAGTTCAGGGTTTTTCCTAAACAAAAAGTGTGAGAAGAAAGGGGAAATATATCAGGAGATAGTACATTGGTCACAAAACTGGCACTGTCTGAGGGATTTCTCAAGTCATTCTGACTTGAGAAGGTCCCCACTCCCTCAGAAGAGACTAGTATACAAGTTCAATAAAGCGAGAAAAGTGGCTGGTAACTGGCAATGGGTTTGTAAAATTGTTGTGAAATATTCCAGGCAACAGCATCCCAAGGAGGCAGAAGGGATGAATCTTGGAGCAAGGCACCCACAGTCTCCCCCGCCAGCCAGAAATGGGAATAAACCACCAATGGCTGCTGAGCTGGGGAACGACCCTGCAGAAGAGGTTGCCCCATGGGGTCACGGTTGCGGTCTACCTGCCACTGACTCTGGAGATGCTTGGTGTGACTGCGTTGCAATTCATTCTAAGGAAAGTGGTACAAGAGCCCTGTCCCAGGGTCATAAGGACCTTGGCTCTGCCACTTGCTATGGTGATGCCATTACATTCACAGATGCTGGATATGCTGTTGCAGGGAGCCTTCAGCGTTCAGCACTTTCAGGGATCTTACCAACTGCAAGGAATGGTGTGGCCCATGGTTAGACCCTTCTGCAAGTGACTCACAGCTAATGGCTCATGGTAGCAGCGGTGCAAAGACCTCCCACCAGGCTGGCCCAAATTGAGACAACTTGAGAGGGCCATTCTAATTCCAGAGTTTTCCATGCTGTTACCTATCACCAAGTCTCAGCCACAGCTCCACCTTCCCCTATGCCCAAACCTGCAGCCTTCACTTCCCTTCCACAGCTAGTAAGAGCATTCCCTAAAAAACCTCTTGCATCCCAAGCTTGACCTTAGAGCCTGTTTCCCAGGGAACCTAACCAGTGTCTGCCTGTGCTCAGTCGATCAGTGGTGTCTAACTCTTTGCAACCCCATGAACTATAGCTGCTAGGCTCCTCTGCCCACATGATGGCCTAGGCAAGAATACTGGAGCAGGTTGCCATTTCCTCCTCCAGAGGATCTTCCGACCCAGGGATCAAACCCGCGTGCCTTCTGCTAACAGTGTGGATCTTGGATGGAGTGATCTCCTTCTGTCTCGTTTCCTTTTCTGTAAAATGGGGGTAGGAATGATGCTCACCTCACAAACTGGTTGTGAACATTAGATTATCATATATTATCTGATATGTCCAAAGTATCTAGAGGGGTGTTGAGCATGCAACAAGCACTCAAGTATTGTTACCTATTCTTTTTAAATTTTATCTTATTTTTAATTGGAGGATAAGTACTTTACAATATTGTGTTGATTTCTGCCATACACCTACATGGATTAGCCATAAGGGTACATAGGTCCCCTCCTTCTTGAACCTCCCTCCCACCTCCCACCCCTTCCCACCCCTCCAGATTGTTGAACACCAGATTTGCGTTCCCTGAGTCATACAACACATTCCCACTGGCGATCTCTTTTATATATGGTGGTGTATAGTTTCAATGCTACTCTCTCAAGTCATCCCACCCTCTTCTTCTCCCACTGTGTCCAAAAGTTATTGTTACCTATTCTTGTTTCATTTAATTTTCAACCCCTGTACATAAGAGCATGTTAGGAGGGGTTCTGCTGAAAGATAGTCATTTCTAGTTCTAATTCTATCTGGGCATCACCCGTATCTACTTGAAGCAGATATTTTCTGTGTATCCTGGGCCAGCTCCCCACCATTCTACAGCCTGCTCTGTGCCTAGGAGGTGAACTTGTGTGGACTGTACCCTTGGCTTCTATGCTTGCCAACTTCTGGTTGGGTTCAGCCATTGGGTCCCCTAGGAGGAAGTAGGAAGGAGGGAGCAGAGTTGGGTTTCAGTATTTACTCCAGGGTTTTTTCCTTGGATTGGGTGTGACTTCAACATAGAATCACAGCTTTTCTCCAGGTAGCCGTCCCCATGTGAATTTCAACTTTGAATTCCAATGACTACTCTTCCTCTTATCCCTTTAAACCTAGGCATGCCTGAATGCATGCTTGGTCGTGTCCAACTTTTTGTGATCCAACAGACTGCAGCCCACCAGGCCCCTCTGTCTATGGGATTCTCCAGACAAGAATACTGGAGCAGGTTGCCATTTCCTCCTCCAATGGATCTTCCCAATCCAGGGATCAAACTCACATCTCCTCTGTCTCCTGCATAAGTGGGCAGATTCTTTACCACCGAGCCACCTAGGAAGCCCAAATTTGCTATTACAATTCACAAAACATCCCCTAGCCCTTACCAGCGTCTGTGCTTCTGCCCACAACTTTATAAACAGTCTCCTTATCCAACTCCCTTCAAATTACCCAGTTCATGTCACCACGAGTTGGGACCCCAAATGTCTTACTTCTGGGACCCCAGATGACATATTATTTTACTTTTCTTGCCCTCTTTTTTATTGACGTATAGTTGGTATACAACATTATGCAAGTTACAGATATAGCACAAAGTGAGTCACAGTTTTTAAAGGTTATACTCCATTTCTTATAAAATATCAGCTCTGTTCCCTGTATTGCACAATCTCTCCTTGGAACTTATTTGTGTTAGACTATTTTTCATTCAACAGATTTCACTGAGCCCACATGGTAAGCCAAACTACATGCTGGCCACCTCATGAGCCTAAATCAACTCTGCCCTCCAGCAGCAAAGAGGGTCCTCATTTTGATCCCTGGGCGTGGATGCAAAGGGTGGACTCAACCACCTGGGAAGACAGCACCTGAAAGTTCATTTCACACAGAGAGGCTAATGAGCTACCCACTTGCTGTTTCTTTCAAAGGCATTTCCATTCCCCAACTCGGCAAGAGAAACAGGGGTAATTGTGTTCTTGGCTTTCTCCACTGAGCACTGTGCAGAATTTAGAAGTTGAAACCCAGTCAACATAAATTGTAGCTCCAATTATTTTTATGAGACCAGCTGTTCTTTCCCCATAAATGAGGACTGGGGAGGAAGAGGGTGATGCTTGAGCCACAGTTATTCATTTCTTGCTGGTACAATGTCAGGCAGTGTAACCCCTGGGTTGGAAAAGTATCTCATGGAGCTACAGCCACCATCCCCCCACCAACCTTCATAGAACCACCTACCTCTGTACCTGCCTGGTGAGGGAGGAAGGCTCCAGAACAGCCAAGCAGACGTGGATGGAGGATCGGCAAGGCAAATCCTCAACCTGTTGGTTCCAAAGCGTGACACTTATTTATCCCATTGAGAAGGGGTCAACTGAATCCACTCATAGAAGGGTCCATAATGCCCTTCGCTTTTCTTCTCCAGGAAAACCTGTCCTTTGTCCAAGTTCCAACTTCCTTCTGCAAAGTGTGAGGTTATGATGGAAACAGTCAATTTTGTTTACTTTGCCTGTAATATAGCTCCGGCCAGGGGAATCAGTCCTGAGAAAAGGCTGTGTTCCAAAGGCAGCTGCTGTGAGCTCTGGGTCTGGAATCTGAAAGTGTGGCTTTGGCTGCTCTGTGTTACCAGGAGAATTTGGGGTATCTGTTTCCTTGCCTTGCGAGTGACTTCCAAGGGCTTACCAGCCCACAGTGTATCATTCCACCAGCCTCTCCCTACATACACTGCAAGTAAAAAAGAAACACAAAATATAAAAGTTGTGGCGGGAGAACAATTTATTAGTCAGAATAGAACTTAAGACACTAGAACAAAGGCCAAAATAAATAGGGCTTCAGTAAGAGACAAATTTATTTCTCCGCTTGGTGATAGTCTGAGCACAAGTGATCCAGGGCTATTGCAGTGGCTCCATGGAGTGAGGGCTTTTCACATTGGATTTCTCTACCATAGTCAATAGGAGCCTTCTTCATCATTGTCCAAGAAGGCTGCTGCTCATTCAGCCAGTGGAGAAGGGGAAGAGGAAGAGGAAGTAGAGGACACATCCCTACCCTTTGATGGCATAAGGAGGAAGTTGTATACGTCACTCCTTCTCACATCCTATTGGCTAGAATTTAGTCACATGGCCATGAACAGCTGCAAGGGAGGCTGGGAAATGTAGTCTTTATCTGCATGACCACCTGCAACTTGGCAGTTCATAAATAGTTCTTTGCCAGTGGAACAGTCTAATACAGTCATTAAAAGCACAGATTTTAGAGGCCGGCAGTCCAGGGTTTGACTCACAGATCCCCAACTTTCTTGCTGTGGTCAGTAATCACTGAAGTAGAAAAATCCACATAAACCCAGTGGCAACCCAGAAGAGACAATATGGAGGAGAGGAGGGGGAGGATTTCAGAGTGATGGGATGGAGCCCCACACAGAAGAGCACGGATGCCCAGCTAAAGAGTCCTCTGGGCACTGGCAAGCCATCAGACGTCTTTGAGCAGGAGAGGGCAGATATAATCAAGGCATGCATACTCTACCTCTTCATATAAACTATTCTTTTTTAATATTATTCACTCTGGATAAGTCTTTCTTCTGGCAACTTTTTTCCTCCACTCCCCACATATTCCCAGGGTCAGGGGACATTGGACATGTTCATGCCACAGCCTGAGTCATAGGCATATTCCCAGAAGCCACTAGGAAAACCTTGCAATAACTATCCAAGTGCAAACCACAATAAAATATACCACTAGACCAAAACTAAACATACTACCAACTCAACTTTCCTTTAGATGGGTTCCAAAAATGCCTGAGGTCACAAATGACATGAGAGAAAGCATAATGGGGAAAAAGTTGGAATAGATGGGGTTTTCTTGGTGGTCTAGTGGTTAAGACTCCACCTTGCAATGCAGGGGACGTGGGTTCAATCCCTGGTTGGGGAACTAAGATCCCACATGCCATGGGGCAAGTCGGCGTGCCACAACTACAGAACCCATGAGCTGCAATGAAAGATCCCAGGTGCCACAATCAAAACATGACACGGCCAAATAAGTAAATAAATATTAAAAAGAAGAAGTTGGGATAGAAAGAGAAAGGGGCTTTAAACTTTACTTTTGCAAACTTTACAAAACTTATCACTGTGCATACTCACAGGGGAAGGGACTTAGGGGAGTGAGGAGCCCTGGAGTTTAGCATCTGGTACCCTTGCCTGGAAAATCCCATGGATGGAGGAGCCTGGAGGGCTGTAGTCCATGGGCTCCCTGAGGGTCCGACGCAACTGGGCGACTTAACTTTCACTTTTCACTTTCATGCATTGGAGAAGGAAATGGCAACCCACTCCAGTGTTCTTGCCTGGAGAATCCCAGGGACAGGGAGCCTGGTGGGCTGCCATCTATAGGGTCGCACAGAGTCGGACACGACTGAAGTGACTTAGCAGCAGCAGTAGCAAACCTACTTAAGTACCACCGTGCATAGCATATGGTATGTTCTCACTAGAATGAGCATAGGAGTTAAAGATTCCCAGACTCCTTTGCAGCAGCTTTATGCTCCATGCTGGAATAGCAAACAGTCCCATGGCAGGCCCTGTTTCCCCAAAGAAATTAAATCTTAGCAGTTCACACTTGGTAACAAAACTGGGGTTGTGCAGAGAAAGTAATTCTGCTTTGGCTTCCAGGAGTCCCTGTGGAAATTTTTTATGTGTCCATTTTTAAAGGCAAAAAAAGTTAATAAGCCAAATAACTTTGCTAAAAACAATCCAAACTTTGTTCCTACAAACGCTTTGCCAGAGTCATCAGTGTCCCCACCCCATTCCCACCCCCTTGCCATCCCAGAGGCATAGAGTTTTTCAAGTTCTAGTTTAAATTTAGATGCTATTTTTTTTCTAATGGAGTTTGAAAGTCAAAGGAAAAATCAAGTTCTCCCTCTTGGATTAGAAAGCATCCACAGATTCTGTTTCCTGAATTTCACAGAGAAGATAAATTATTTCTGAGAAGGTAGCACACCAGAAAACAATCCAGTTGCTTCAAAGAGGGGATCTCAGATAACTGAGAGGAAAGACTCTGTCTCCAGTGTGTGTTTCTGTTTTTTAGGAAGAACCAAACCTCAAGAAACATTTGTCTACATCAGAAGCTTAGCGAGACAAGGATGAAGGGAAATGGTCGAGTCTCTTGAATACATCATCTCAAAGTGAAGCCTTTTCAATTGTTGTTAGGATGGTGGCTGAAGAGATTGATGAAATATTTTACAGCCACATCAAATGATTGGACTATGAAACTAGGACAGTAGAATTATTAGTTAAGATATAGATTTAGCCATGTTAACAAAGAGACGTCTAAATGCAGTGACTAGAACATGATGAAAGCTTGTTTTTTATAAAAGTAGAAATCTGGGTCAGTGGTCAAGGTTTGGGAGTTCACTGATATCAGGGACCCAGCCTCCTTCAACCTTGTGACTCTGCCTTCTCTAACCTGTGGCATCCAAGATGGCTGCCCCAGATCCTGACATCGAGTCTGCATTCCAACCTTCTTTCTGAGAAGGGTGTAGCAGGAAGTGGAGAGAACACTTCTTTCCAAGGGTGTTACCTTGAAAAACACACAGCCTCTCTGCTTTGACTCAGTCCCATTGCCACACCCAGCTGCAAAAGACTGGCTAGGAAATGTAATCTCTATTCTAATTAGCCAAGTATCTAGCTAAAATTTGGAGGCTCTATTACTGAAGGGAGAGAAGAGGAGCAATAGAGATATTTAACAGTCTGCCATGGTCATCAGCTGATGGTATATTTTATGTGTATTCATTATTCCCAGCAACCCCTAATTCAGATCTCAGTCCCCTCAGTCACCAGGTGGACTCTTTTGATTCATTTATTTAATAAATTTTGAGTGCCTAAGAACTAAAAAGCCTCTAGATTAAAGTGAAAGAGGAGAGTGAAAAAGTTGGCTTAAAACTCAACATTCAGAAAACTAAGATCATGGCTTCCAGTCCCATCACTTCATGGCAAATAGACAGGGAAACAATGGAAACAGTGAGAGACTTTATTTTGGGGGAGCTCCAAAATCACTGCAGATGGTGACTGCAGCCATGAAATTAAAAGATGCTTGCTCCTTGGAAGAAAAACTATGACAAACCTAGACAACATATTAAAAAGCAGAGACATTACTTTGCCAACAAAGGTCCATCTAGTCAAAGCTATTGTTTTTCCAGTAGTCATGTATGGATGTGAGAGTTGGACTATAAAGAAAGCTGAGCACCAAAGAACTGATGCTTTTGAACTCTGGTGTTGGAGAAGACTCTTGAGAGTCCCTTGGACTGCAAGGAGATCCAACCAGTCCATCCTAAAGGAAATCAGTCCTGAATATTCATTGGAAGGACTGATGCTGATGCTGAAACTCCAATACTTTGGCCACCTGATGCGAAGAACTGACTCATTGGAAAAGACCCTGATGCTGGGAAAGACTGAAGGGAGGAGGAGAACAGGACGGCAGAGGATGAGATGGTTGGATGGCATCACCAACTCGATGGACGCTTAGTGTGAGTAAGCTCCGGGAGTTGGTAATGGACAGGAAAGCCAGGCATGCTACAGTCCATGGGGTCACAAAGGGTCAAACACGACTCAGCAACTGAACTGAACTGAATACATCCTGGATGCTATTCTTGTAGCAAAGCTCTTACTCTCATTGAGTGCACTTCCTAGCAGGTGGATGCTAAAGGTAAACAAATACATAAATAAGATTTTCAAAGACTGCTGAGCACTGTTCAGACAATGGAATGAGGTGATGTAGATGCAAGAATCAGTGTCATAGGGAGGATTTCAGGCTGGATAATCCTGGAAGGCATCTTTGAGGAGGTGACATTTAAGTGGAGACCTGCATTGTATAAAAGAGCCTGCTACGTGCAGTCGTGGGGACAGAGGAAAATGTCGGAGCTAAAGGGGACTTCCCTGGTGGTCCAGTGGCTAAGACTCCATGCTCCCAATGCAGAGACCCTGGGTTGCATCCCTGGTCAGGGAACTAGAGCCCATGTGCCACATCAAAGACCCAGTGCAGGCAAGTAAATGAATAAATAATAAAAAGGAAAAAAAAATAATCTGCACTTCTTTAAAAATTTTTTTAATTGATGTCTTTTTAGTTGCTATTATTTTTTAGCCACACCATTCAGCATGTGGGGGTATGTGGAGTCTTAGTTCTCCAACCAGGGACTGAAGCCCAGCTCCCTGCACTGGCACGGCAGTCTTAACCTCTAGACCACCGGGGAAGTCCCATGTACTTCATTTTTAAATAAAAGAAGCAGAAAGAAGTTCAGGACAGAACGGTGAGAGGGAAGCATTAGATCACACAGGGCCTCGAAGAGCAGGAGAAGGACTTTTCTATGACTCTAACCTCTGAGCAAGAACAAGTAGGTAGTCTGCCCTGGCTCAGGTGACTTTGCAGAAGTTGCTGTGACTTTGAAGCCGAAAGAGCAAAGGGCTATTGAATTGTAAATCCCTGATGAGGTTTCCATAAATAATGTTGGTCTGCTTTGTAGGTTGTTCTATGCCCCGAGAAAACACTGCCACCCTTTCTCATCATCCCTTTCCCATCAGAGCTCTCAGGAGAAACCATCGCAAGTGGGGGTAACCCCAGCTGACAAATCAGCACGGCACACCTCAGAGAAGGTCAGTGACTATTCCGAGATGAAGCACCTAACAAGCTGCAGTAGAAAGATGGTCACCTGTGTTCAGTTTCACAACAGTCTATCTCAGAACCCTTCCAAAAAGAACTTTGGCCCAAGGAGAAAGAAATAAAAATAGTGATGACATCCCTTAATCAGGAAGCACCATTTTTTCTTGTATTTTGTGTATATATGCGTCTATACATGGGCTTCTGAGATGGCTCAGCGATAAAGAATCCACCTGCCATAGCAGGAGACATAAGAGACACAGGCTTGATCCCTGGATTGGGAAGATCCCCTGAAGGAGAAAATGGTTACCCACTCCAGTACTCTTGCCTGAGAAATCCCATGGACAGAGAAGCCTGGTGGGCTAAAGTCCATGGGGTCACAAAGAGTGAGACACAAGTGAGCAGCTGAGAACAAATCCAGAGAGAGAGATAGAAAGACAGACAGTAGGCAGGCAGACAGATAGATAACACACAGACAGAGAGGTACACAGACCTGTTACAGAAGTTCATGTGATTCCACTTTTCTCAGTGAACAGGGCGGAGACAGCTCTATTGCTAGCCCTATGGTTTTACACCCTGCACACATAATTTAAGTAGTTCATTTATTAAACTTTCCTCAGTTACTTGTTTCAGTGAGCCAAATATATTCTTCTACCAGGACCTGACTAATATAAACTATCTAGAAAAAAAATTACTCCAAAATATCATCTGTGATTACCTGTATGATAGTGAGTATATAGGACATTTAAACGCACACATAATTATGCCTGCAGCAAACATATATCAATACTGGTGACAGAAATCATTGTCTCTTAATTATCTACTCTCTCCTTCTTCACCTAATAAAGGATTCCCCCCAAATTTTAGCTAGGTATATGATTATCCAGCTAAAGACTACATTTCCCAGTCTCCTCTGCAGTTAGTTACAGTCATGTGACTATGTTCCAACCAATGGGATATGAACAGATAGAACAAACCTGAGTACACCGCAACCACAGAGCTGTCATTTCAGTCCTGGATGGCTGGTGCTTGGACTGATATGAAAGGGAGAAATGAACTATCTTAATCAATTTGAGTCTTTTGCGTCTTGATTAATTCAGGTGTCAGACTCAGTCAGGATGTTTGTGTTGAGAAAGCAAAAGGAAAGTCCTCAAAACATCTGTTTATGGAGAGAAGTGGGCAAGAGAAGAGGGGACAGGGACCTCCACTTCTGTCTCTTGCGTCTTGGGATGCATTGGCCCTGCCTCCCTTCCCTTTGGCACCTCATTTGATCCTCCTGAAAAGTGCAGTGACCTTCCTGCTGTCCGGGTGGGCTTTACAGAGCAGTCATCGACATCACAAGCAGACACGAGAGCCCCATGATGAGCTGTAATGGGTGCCAGCGAGACACAGCTTGGGTCAGACAACTTGTGTTCGAATCCTGGCTCAGTCACGCACTAGCTTTTAAGAGAGATTAGTGGGATCTGTTTGATCATAATTGAAAAAATGGTTTGAGAGCCAAAGAAGAAAGTGCTTTCGCATTCTGAAAGCAGGTTAAATGACACAGATCTGTCTCCTGGGAAAAGATGATGGGGTGTGTGAAGAGTCCTCGGAGGGGTGGTCAGAGCCATCAACACCTTCCTCACCATTCTATTTATTGACTTCCACTAGACTCAAGTGAGGAAGGAGGGATGGAATTACACCAAGATTGGAATCAGCCCTGAAGTCAAGTTCTGCCTTTTGTTAAAGGGGAATTTTTGCTTCCTGGATATACTTATGCAATGATTCAAAGCAGATATGTCTGGGAGATAGATGGCCAGAGAGAGGGAAAAGTAGTCTCAGCTAGCGCTCAGGGGAGAGAAAACGCAGAGGGAGTTTCTTCCCCAAGAGGAAAAAAAAAAGAATGTTTAGTGAGTCATCAGAGATGCTTTCTTGCCAGGATTACAAGGAAGGGTTAAACAGGAGGAGGCAATTGAGTCAGGCTTACTGTGGAGCTAGGGGACCAGGGGGAAAGTATTGATTTCCTCTGAGCCACTATGGACTGACCCATTAGTTCGGGCTCACTGAGAAGGTGGGAAATATGCAAGTCGCACTTGGCTACATTTTTAATGATCCCTTACTAGGACATCCAACATCTTCCAAACAAATGCGTGGAGGAGGGGTTTGCAGCAGGGAGTGCTAAGTGAGAGGTGGTCCAGGCACTGGCAAGCTTCTGACAGATGCATCTTGAAATCCTTTTCCCAAATCCTGGTGACACAGTGGGCACTGAGTATGGGTCAAGTCTTGAACAGCAAGCTGCTTAGGAAAGAAGAGGCTAACAAATCTTAGCCACGTTTTAGCTCAGACTCCAGAACACAGCCTCGAACTTCCCGTCTCCTACCCACAAAGTGAAGCTGGATTCATCACCATTTTCTTCTTTTAAGTATAACTGATTTACAATGTTGTGTTTGTTTCAGGTGTACATCAAAGTGATTCGATTTTTAAAAATTATTTATTTTTGGCTGCACCAAGTCTTCATTGCTGTAGGCGGGCTTTCTCTAATTGCTGCCAGTGGTGGCTATGCTCTAGCTTAGTTGCCCCGAGGCATGTGGGGTCTTCCCAGACCAGGGATTGAACCCGTGTCCTCTGCACTAGCATGCAGCTGTGTGTGTTCAGTCACGTTTGACTCAACTGTAGCCCACCAGGCTCCACTGTCCATGGAATTCTCCAGGCAAGAATACTGAAGTGAGTTGCTATTTCCTATCCAGGGGATCTTCCCAGCCCAAGGATCAAACCTATATCTCTTGTGTCTCCTGCAATGGTAGGCGGATTCTTAACCACTGGACCACCAGGGAAGTCTGATTCAGTTTTATATATATATTCTTTTTCAGATTCTTTTTCATTATAGGTTATTACCAGATGCTAAATATAATTCCCTATGCTATACAGTAGGTCCTTACAGTAGTATGGATTTATCACCTTTAAAAAAAAACTTTATTGGAATATAGTTGCTTTACAATGTTGTGTTACTGTCTACTGTACAGTAAAATGAATCCGAGATAATGTATATGCATGTCCCCTCTTTTTAAAATTTCCTTCCCATTTAGATCACCACAGAGCACTGAGTAGAGTTTCCTGTGCTATACGGTAGGTTCTCATTAGTTTGTACATAGACGGATTCATCACCTTTTAACCTGACTGTCTGAAATCGTCTGGCTCACTGTCCAGGTTTAAGAGCCACGTTGTGTGGGTTAGATTCCCGTTTCCACCCCTTGCTAGCAATGTCAGTGAGAAAGTGACTCAGAGCTCTCTCAAGCTCTAGTTTTTCCTGTCTTTAAGATGGACACAATCACAGTACTACCTTATGGTTTGGTTTTTAAGGATAAGTGATAGCATCCATGAGAAGGGCTTGAAAGAGAGCCCCGGTTCACAGAAATACTCAATATACTTTAACAACCTTATGATGGTTTTATATACATTTTGCCTTCTGTAACAAGCAGATTCTGAAGAGGCAAGGGCAAAGGAGGAGGAGGAAATGGAGCTATATGGGGGTAAAGTACCAGAATTAAACTAGTATGGATCTGAAAGAGATGGTGATAAGTGAAGACGCATATCGTGGGCCTTCCCTGATGGTCCAGTGGTTGAGACTTTGCTGTCCAACTCAGGGAGTAGGGATTTGATCCCTGGTCAGGGAGCTAAGATTCCCACGTGCCTTGGGACCAAAAGAAGCCCCCAAAGACCAAAACAAGCACTATCGTAACAAATGTAATAAAGACTTTTAAAAATTGTCCACACCTCCCCCTCAAAAGATGCATATTGTAACCCTGAGAGCCGCCACCGAGCAAATAAAAACAGGAAAAACCTCAACCAAGGCATTAAAGTGGTCCTCTAAAAATATTTATTTTATAAAAAAGAAGGTAGAAACAGAGGAGCCAGCTCCTCTTGTGTGCCGGTCCTCACAGGCCACTGGTGTTTTTTCAGACAACAGGCTGCTGTCCTTCAATCAGCGGGGCTGCCGGTTCGCTTGATATGACCAGCTGTGGGTGATTAAATCAGCTGGTCCATCAGAAAGGCACCACGTGGCTCACTGCCACTTAGACGAACTGCATGGGATTCCTCCAGCAGGGGATATGAGTTTAGCATCTGAACACATCACAAGAAGTGGCCAGACCGGCTGTCACAAAACCATGGTTTCTGTAAGGGACTGGGACACAGTGCCCTGGCGAGGGGAAGGGGACAGGTAATCTACCTGCCAGATTCAGTAAGGAGAAGGAAGAGACAGCTCCATCTGAGTGTCTGGGCCCCTTGATCATCCCAGGGGGATGATCCATCCATCCAGTGGAAGACAAGACCAGGGAGATCCCTAGGGAACCAAGACTGTGATTATGATGCTGTTTCTGCGACCAAGCCGGACGATGGGTCTTAGGAAGCCAGTTGGCCTGAGCGCTGCCTTACCATCGCCCACCTCTGCCCACCCTGGCCACAGGCAGGAGCCCTGCTCATAAATCCTCTTGCCAGACAAACCGCATTTTGTATCAGGCAATGCTAACCTCATGACTCTGTCGATTAGACCTAAGGGCCCAGGCGTGGGTCTGGATCCTCTTATGTCTTTAGTCAGGTCACTGGTAACCTGGGGCTTGGGGTGGTGCTTTGAAAACCACTTACTTACCTCTCCTTTGTATATCCACCTTTTGCCCATGAAATTCCCTCTGTGGAGAACACTCTTCCTCGTCTTTGCCCACATGACCCCCTGACCCCAACACACACACACACACACACACACACACACACACGCACATACACATGCACACACACCCTTTGCTTCTCAAATGAAGAGCAATGACTCTAGTAGCAGAAAGAACTGAGATCAAATCTCCATGCAGTCTCTTACTCAGGATCCTCTTTGTCCTCTTCGTACGTAACTGGGCAAGTTAAGTAACCTTATTGAGCCTCGGGCTTATTTATTTATAAAATAAATCTAGGGAATTCCCTGGCATTCCAGTGGTTATGACTCAGGGGACATGGGTTCGATCCCTGGTCAAGGAACTAAGATCCCACATGCCTTGCAACACGGCCAAAAAAAAAAAAAAAGAGTCTCATAACCTCTTGAGTTCTTTGAGAAGTACATTTTTTAAATGTACGGAATTTGGCCCAGGTGGCACTAGAGGTAAAGAATGCAGGCGACATTAGACACGCAGCTTCGATCCCTGGGTTAGGAATAAATCCCTGAAGGAGGGCATGGCAACCCACTCCAGTATTCTCCCCTCGAGCACTCCATGGACAGTGGAGTCTGGTGGGCTACAGTCCATGGGGTCACAAGCAACTTTCACACACTATTCTTTGTCCCACATGCTAAGTCATTTCAGTCGTGTCCAACTCTTTGTGATCCCATGGACTGTAGCCTGCCAGGCTCTGCTGTTTACAAAATTTTCCAGGCCAGAATACTGGAAGTGGGTAGCTGTTCCCTTCTCCAGGGTATCTTCCCAACCCAAGGATTGAACCTAGGTCTTATGTATCACAGGCAGATTCTTTACCATGTGAGCCACCAGGGAAGCCCAAGAGTACCGGAGTGGGTAGCCCATCCCTTCTCCAGGGGATCTTCCCAACCCAGGAATTGAACCAGGGTCTCCTGCATTGCAGGCGGATTCTTTTCCCAGCTGAACTACCAAGGGAGCCCCGGAACAAAGAAAGATCTCAGCAAACTGCAGTTTTGAGCATGACCACAATGATGGGGAAGATGAAGCAGAGGATGGTAATGGTTGTGATATGTTCCCTTTTCTGGAAAGCTTTCCTTGGTACCAGCAAAGATGTATCCTCAGTGCTCTCATGGTCCCTTGAGCCTCCCCTTATCATGACACTTAAATGGCATTGTCATTACTTCTGACTCATCTCTCTCCTTCAGCAGACAATAAATTCTTTGTAGGCAGCAACTGCATCTTATTCACCACTATAGCTCTGGTGCCCAGCCTAGAGTTTGACACACACTGGGCGCTAAGGTATTCATCCAAAAACTTGCCTCCTGAAGCGCTTTCCTTGTCTCTCCCATGGATTGTTATTGGAATAATGTCGACCAGCATGCGTGTCTAGGATCTCTGACATACCAAGCTTGCTGTGTGACCTGAGTCAAGTTAATTAACCCCTCTGTGCTTCATTCCTCTCACCTATGAAACAGGGGCTCGTAACATTTCCTACCCTAATCAGTTGGTTGTGAGCTCGTGCTCACAGAATAAATATGAAAGTATCAGCCCACTCATTCATCAGACATGTATTGTGTGGACTTCTCTGATGGTCCAGTGGATAAGAGTCCACCTGCCAATGCAGGGACACGGGTTCATTCCCTGGTCTGAGAAGATCCCACATGCCGTGGGGCAGCTAAGCCCACGTGCTGCAACTACTGAAGCCCATGGGCCTAGATCCCATGCTTGGCAACAAGAGAAGTCATCACAATGAGGAGCCCGCACACTACAAGGAAGAGTAGTCCTTGGTCACTGCAACTAGAGAAAGCCCCAGCACAGCCCCCAAATAAATAGATTTTTTTTTAAAAAAAAATATGTATTTGTGTACCAGCTCTGGGAAAGGCGATATTCTAGAAGCCAGGGTCTAGTTACGTCTATGGGAAAGTTGCTGTCCCATGAGGGAAGGCAGACCACAAAGAAAGAAAGACCCAGAAGCATACATCATAGGTTAGTATAAGACACGGCAAGGGGAGGCAGTCAAAGATTGCTCTCAATAAATATTTATTATTCTCACTAACATCCCACCCTGAAGACACACTCTAGGGAAAGCAGAAAAGTAGCAAAACCTTGGGACCGTGGAGCGTTTGGGTCCCATGGGCTTCGTCTCTGGTCTTGGGCAGAGGTTCCTTCAGACCCTCACACCCCTGGACTTGATTCCGCAGCTAGAGGCTGCCCTCTCTTTGCTGGGGGCGGGGAGGGCGGAGAGCAAAAAGCCCACTTTTCATGACACCTGCAGTAATCCTAGGTGGAATGCCTCTGAAAAGATGCAGGAGAAATTCTTAAAATATATTTCCCTCCAACCACAATATATTCCATATGCTCTGAATGGGTCGGGGAGGGAGCCTGGTGCGCTCCGTTACCTCTGGTAAATGTTTCTCTCCCACACTGGGGAAACCCTTATCAGGCAGTGCTCCATATCTGACAGCTGGAAGGAATTTAGGAGCAAAAGCAAAGTGCCGTTTGCAGAAGAGGAATCAAAACCGCAAGAGGACTTGAGGGCTTCTCTCAAAGTGAAAGGGTTTAAGGCTTCAGACTGCTTAGCCCGGGGGCAGGTAGGGGGGAGCCCTTTGCGGGGAGAGGGAGTATTGAGAGACCTTCCCCCACGAGGGTCCGCTGTGCTGGGCGACCTTGGGAAGGTCACCCCCCCACCTCTGAGCCTCTGTTTCTCCCTTGGTTAAAAAAGAAAAAACCAACAACTGTGAGCTCTATATTTTAAATTCTATTAACCACAGATGATCCATTGAGGACCCAAGATGACTTATTCTGTGATTTTTTTTCCTGTGGATACCAGAAGCAGCATCAAGTTGATGATGGGTACAAAATGGAGCGGAAATAAAGCAGGGAAGTGGGAGCCAGTCTCCTAACTGGGAAGGAAACTGTTTTACTTATTTATTTTTACTGAAGTATAGTTGAGTTACAGTGTTGTGTTAGTTTCAAGTATGTAACAAAATGATTCAGTTATACGTGCGTGCTAAGTTGCTTCAGTCGTGTCCGATTCTTTGAGACCCTACGGACTGTAGCCCGCCAGGCTCCTCTGTCCGTGGGATTCTCCAGGCAAGAATACTGGAGTGGGTCGCCATGCCCTCCTCCAGAGGAACTTTCTGAGCCAGGGATCAAACCCGTGTCTTACGTGTCCTGCATTTCCTTCACCACTAGTGCCACCTGGGAAGCTCTCAGTCATACATATTTCAGATTCTTTTCCATTACAGGTTATTATAAGATACTGAGCATAGTTGCCTGTGCTATATACAGGGAGTCCTTGTTGTTCAGGGAAAGAAACTCTTTAAACCAGTGGTTTCCCATTTAAGGGCACATTGGGATCACCAAGGCAGCGTTGAAAGTGTTGAGGTCCTGGGACTTCCCTGGCAGTCCACTGGTTAAGACATCACGCTTCCTCTGCAGGGGGCACGGGTTTGATCCCTGGTCAGGGAACTAAGATCCTGCATGTTTCAGGGTGGCCAAAAGACAGAAAAAAAAAAAAAAGAAGAAGAAGAAGAAGGTATTGAGGTTCCAGTGCCCAGAGATGATGATGCTTGGGTATTAGGAAGTTTAAGAAGAAACTCCCCAAGTAATATTGATGCTTAAACAAAGGAGGGTTTCTGTGACTAAGGTTTCCTGACCTTGCCAACTCCAATCCTTTCCCACTGTTTTTGTGCTTTGGGGCTGAAAAGTGAATCTCTCCAGGAAAGGCAAGTCTATGGCATGCTTTGGAACAGACAGATCCGGGTTCAAGGCCTAGCTCTGCCACTTAATTGTTGTGTGATATTGGGCAAGTGAACAGTGCTATGCATCAGGAAAATGGGGGTGAACATCTCAGTACCCACTTCACGGGTGTTGTGGGGATTCATTAAGATAGGCAGGTAAAGCCTTCTGCAGCTGCCTGGCACTGCCATGGGCAGTGATATTGGTAACAAATGAGGGTTGATCATGAGCTCTTGACAACATGCTCTGGTGCCTTGGAGCAATGGTCCTCACATTTGAACATGCATCAGAATCGCCACGAGGGCTCCTTAAAACACAGGTCACTGGACCCTGAACCCCAGAGCTTCTGATTCCCAGGCTCTGGGGTGGGGCCTGAAAATTTGCCTTTTTAACAAGTTCCCAGATGATGCCGATACTGCCGACCCAGAAACCATGTCCTGAGGACCACTGTCTTAGAAGGCAATCCAAGAATAAAACATCCTTCATGCAGAGTAGAGGACTCCCCTCATCATAGGGTGCCCATCTCTGAGGCTCTGAAGACCTGGAGCCATGTAATAATTCAGGAACTTACAACAGAAACTGAATTTTATGCCTGGACAGTCTTCCGAGATCCATTCCTCTCCTTTCATTTTGCACTTGGAGAAATAGAAGCTGGAGAGAAAAAGATCTCAGGGCAAATTGGGAGCAGGTCTTGTACAACCCTTTTCTAGGGACGGCATAGCAATGACTTGGGTGCACACCCACCAGCTTCCCTGGCAGTCTGTGTATCTCCTTTCCCCACTTTTTTTTTTTTTTAAGAAAGGCAGTAAAACTCAACAGCTCTCTTCTCTGTGGGCCTTGTCAGAGCCTTTATGACAGCCAGAGGCATTATAAATAGTAGTGGGAAGATGATGTATCCAGCTGCTAATAGTATTGACCTTCTCTCTTTCCTCAGGTTCTCAAGCAGTTTGACAAGGCATTGTTAACAGTCTTAGAAAAAGTGATCTACCAATAAATTGTAACATTTTGCTCACGGTGGATTTTTGTATTTCTCTTTTTAATAATACTTTCTTAAACTATTATCTATCTTGATTACTGAGATCTGGGGCACCCCTTTGGATTCTGCACCCTCAGCAAGTGCGTCATTCACCTTCCCTTAGTCCTGGCCTCACAAAACATCCTCTAAACATATATGACTTTGGCCATTACTCCTCATGGAGCAATGCCAAGGGAATAACATTATATAGGGAACACACTGAAATTTGTTTTATCATCACACACAGTTAAAATAAGTAAAATGCCATGAGGTTCCTTTTTTAATGTCAGAAAGGACTGGAAAGAGATGAGTGATTTTTTTTTTTTTTTTTTTGAGATTCAATAGTTAAGAGTAATCTTTGTGACAAAATGGAATTTTCAGATGGAACCCTAAGACTGTAGCTATCAGCTACTTCTCAGTTATCTAATGGCAACACAGTGCTCTTTAATAAACAACACAGAGCTTCAGGAGCCTAGAATAATCAACAACTATTGCTTGTGTGTCTGAGTGAGCAGCAAGGCAACTCTGTCAGTCCTGGCTGGGACTGACCACACGACGCTGGCGTTGGCTGGCTGTTGTCTGGGGCAACCAGTGTGGCTTGGCTCCCCTCCATTTGCCTCTCCTCCTCCAGCGGACTAGCGTGGGCATGTTCTCACGGTTACCGCAGACATGGGATGGGGAAGAGAGGGAGAAAGAAGAAACCCACAAGGACTCTAGATGCCAAGGCTCAGCTAACTGTCATTCCTGCAACAATCAACAGGTCTAAGTAGACCACGTGGTCCGTCCAGCTGGAAGAGGTGGGGAAATAAACTCTTCCCCTTTAGTGAGAACCTGTAAAGGGCTCGCAGACTAAAAGGCGAAGAAGCAGGGCCATTCACACACATGATCGCCAATAACAAAGCAAAATCGTGACATCAATTGTGCTACAAAAGTTCCAAAGTAGACGCCAAAGAGCTAATTAGTTGACTCGTTCCTCTGGCCACCATCAGGTATATGAAAGGAGTCTGAAAGCAGAGCTAAGAAGAATATATGTCTTTTTAGAAAATGTATACTCAAAGTTCTAACTCCCCAAGGAGTAGGGTGGAGCGGATACTTTGATTCAAGGGCAAGAAAAGGGAACTTGAAGAAAACTACCCAGAGAGCCTCCTAGAAGCCCTGGAGGCTACAGCATGGATGCGTGCTGAGCTTTTATCTGGCTCCCATCCACAAAGGAGATAAAATACAAAATCAGACTGGTTATCGCTATCTAAAGGAGAAGTGGCTCCCTTAGGAAAAGGCTTCACTCTTGGAATTTGTTGGAGCAAATGGTTCTGAGTGTGTCTCACAGCCCAATGTGAGCAACACATGTGTGAGAACACAGTAGATGTCACCCTCAGTCAGAAGAGAAGCTTCGAGAGGTGGGAGGGTCCCAGCAGAGAGGCACCAATGCCATTGCAAGATTCCAGGAAGCTATAGGAAGGTTAAGCAATGAGCAGAATGGTGCTCTCTTAGCCCAGGTCAAGGACAGGCAGGTGAAGGGGTCTCAGCAATGGGGCATCTCCACTGCTCCAGTGCCCACGTGGGGGCCGGTCAGTCTAGAGAAGCTAGAACCGTCAATAGAGTCAGTCAAGCAAGAACTTCCACACATTGCTCTCCCTTCTCTACCCTCACCTGTTCAAACCCAAAAGTCAAAGCTGGCCAGTGGGGGCAGAAAAGTGACAAACGAAAAAGAAACCAATTAGCAGGTTCTACCTGGATAGTTCTTCCCTCATAGCTTAGTTAGTAAAGAATCCTCCTGTGATGCAGGAGACCCCAATTTGATTTCTGGGATGGGAAGATCCCCTGGAGAAGGGATAGGCTCCCCACTCCAGTATTCTTGGGCTTCCCTTGTAGCTCGGCTGGTAAAGAATCCACCTGCAAAGTGGGAGACCTGGGTTCAATCCTTGGGTTGGGAAGATCACCTGGAGAAGGGACAGGCTACCCATTCCAGTATTCTGGCCTGGAGAATGTCATGGACTTTATAGTCTGTGGGGTCACAAAGAGTTGGACATGACTGAGTGACTCCTACTTTCATATGGAAGATGAGTTAATTTTAAATTCACTTTGCAGTTGGACAGGGCATCATAACTCATGGAATGAGACTTGGTGATGTAAAGGGACAACAAGGTCTTTTATCACTTGGCACCCACTTCAGCATCTTTGCCTGGAGAATCCCATGGACAGAGGAGCCTGGCAGGCTGCAGTCCCTGGGGTCGCTGCGAGTCAGACACAAGTGAGCGGCTTCGTTTTCACTTTTCACTTTTCACTTTCATGCATTGCAGAAGGAAATGGCAACCCACTCCAGTGTTCTTTCCCAGAGAATGCCAGGGACGGGAGAGCCTGGTGGGCTGCCGTCTCGGGTTGCACAGAGTCGAACATGACTGAAGCGACTCAACAACAGCAGCAAAATGACTTAGCACCACCAGCATCACTAAAGAGTAGGTAGAAAAAGCCTAAGATAGCACGGGCTTTCACCTGGGGACAGTGGGAGAAACTTCTGATGAATACATTTGACAGAAGTGGAAGACAAGGGACTTCCCTGGTGGTCCAGTGGTTAAGACTCCAAGCTCCCCCATGCAGGGGGCCCAGGTTCGATCCCTGGTCAGGGAAATAGATCCCACATGTCGCAACCAAGAGTTCGAAGGCAGAAACTAAAAGATTCCAAATGTTGCAACTAAAAAGATCCTGCTCGCTGCAACTGAGACCCAGCAGAGTGAAAGAAAGAAGGAACGAAAGAAAGAGAAGCCAAAAGTAAAGCTGCTTTATGATGACTCCCACCTTGGGGCCCACTTGCATCTTGTGGGATTCAAAATATCCATCTGCTTCTTTCTCTGACTTGAGAGAGAATTTAGTGTGTGTGTGGAGGAGCCAAGATGATTAGGAGATTAAAGAAGATGCCATTTGAACATGCCTACAAGTAAGCTCAGCCTTTCTCAAGAAAGGCAGTGGATAATCCACTTCAGAGAGAAGCCAAAGAGGACTTCCCTGGCAGTCTAGTGGTTAAGATACTGCCCTTCCAATGCAAGGGGGCACAGGTTTGATCCCTGGTCAGGGAACTGAGATTTCCCTCATGCTGTGTGGTGTGTCCAAGAGATTTTTTAAAAATAAAATAAGACTAGAGCGAAGTCAAAGAGCAACCATTAGGGGGAAGAAAAGAGAGAAAGGCTAAAGGGTTGAGGGGACAAAATGCAAGCTTTAGAGTTTTGATCTCGGTTTTCTCATCTGTATAATGGAAATGATAATGGCAGAGTGAGAATAAAGGGGGAATTGTATACAAATCTTCAGTGTACAGGAGGCACTCAATAAATGCTTATTTCTGAATGCTCCCGTCCTTCAATGGGAGGAGAGCTGTGATCAGATTCTCAGTGAAGAAATTCATTAAAAGCATTTTTGATTTCAATCCCAAATACCTTGAGGCCAAAGTCTGGGTACAGAGAGTCTGATCTTTCAGGATTTATGGAGGTGGGAGAAAGATGGAGGGCTGGACTTCCCCAAGTAATAATACCAATCCGTGTGCCTTTTTCCACCATTCACAGGGATCCCCTCAGCTCCTGGAATAATAGAAGAAACACATGGGATGTGTATGTAGTATACACTTCCTCTTGGAAAACCAGGGGGAAAAAAACACCTTATGGCTGTGATTTTCCAGTGTCTTGTTATTTCATTAGCATTGAGAACAGAAATACAAATGAATCAAAATTCATGAAGAGGCTCAATTGTTCTGCTTGGATTTTAAACCGAATATATTCCGGGCTATGACTTCTATAGTCACAGACACAGTTTTCCACAATGTGGGTCCTGAAGTGGCGTAGCACTTCTAAAAGATTCATCACGGATTCATTATTCATCATTGCCCTTTCCTTACCTACAAGCCTGGTTCCTCAGACGGGCCACACGCTTGCCCACCCCCAGGCACACACGTAGGCTGTTCCTTCTGGCTAAGATAACTCGTCCACCCTCAAACACCATCTCCATCCCCTTAGCCTTCAGGTAGCTTAGCCAGATCATCCTCATTTCTTAGAAGCCTCCCCTAACCCTTCAGTCCACATTAAAAACCTTATGTGGGCCATAGCAACCAGTGTGCGTGCTTGTGCGTGCTCAACTGCTCAGTCATGTCTGACTCTTTGCAACGCCATGGACTGTGGCCCGCCAGGCTCCTCTGCCCATGGAATTTTCCAGGCAGGAGTGGGTTGACATTTCCTCCTCTAAGGGATCCTTCCACCCCAGGGATCGAACCTGCATCTCCTGTATTGGCAGGCAGATTCTTTACCACTGAGCCACCTGGGAAGCCCTATCAACCAGTACATCCTCCAAAACGGGCTTTGAGGACTCTTAACATCTTTAATAGTCTGTATTCCTCACTCACTTATAATATCCATAACAACAGGAACCCTGTCTGCCTCTGTATTTACGTATCATGTATCTCCGGAACACAGCAAGGTTTGTCCTAAAGTGTTGCTCAGTTAATATACATTTCTAGTCCCACCTGTATGAATTTATTGTCGTAAAAACAAAACCCCAAGGGGAAGAGGCTTGCTGGTTCCAAGCCTCTAAAAACAAAGTTTCTAAAAATGAGCGAAGGGGGAAAAACAGTTTTCACAAAGAATGTTTTGACAGGTACCTCTTAAGTTTGCATTTTCCAAAACCTTGTTCCCTTGCCTGGATCACCTTTCACTGCTTTCCCAATTCTTGCTCTAATACCCAAAGCAGGGAAAGGTCATAATTCACAGGAGTGATATTTGCAGATTAAAATAAAAACAGCCACATTCTGCAAGTTAACGCTGACATTTGGCGAAAAAAAAAAGTATCAGCCAGAAAAATATGTGAATGTCGGATGCTTTGCAGGACACAGCCAGATTCCTTTTTTTTCTCCCAGAAATATAACAGGGCAGTCCACATTCTGGTTTGGATGTCTTCCCATTTTCTGGAGTAAAGGGAAATACAATAAAAACCTGGACGATGAGCTCATGGACTGCTCGATTTGTCAAGATGTATCTCTTCTAAGTGACTTTAACAAAAAAAAAAAAAAAAGGTTCGAGATGCTTCCAGCAGATTTATAAAAAGCAGCAGAGCTCTTCAGAGTTGGGAGGTAATCACAGACCTCCGAGAAAGGGAGGGAGAGGGAAGTTGTTCTGCAACCTCTGGCAAGGAGCGAATGGGAAAGAGAATCGGGTCTGAGGCAGGAGGGAAACAGGGAAGCTCCCATGCACTGACTCCCGGTACCACCAACTTTTCCTTGGGAGCCACGCGCTACCAGAGTTAACCATGCTTTTAAACCGTAGTCACCTGGCTGGTGATGAGGTCTGGAGTGTGAAGACTGGCCAAGGATCCCTGACACTTAATACCTAAACCATTTTCTTCTTCTAAATCTTTTTTCCTTCTGTGTTACACATGTTCAAGACACTATGTGATTAGCTACAAAGAAGTAAGTTTTTATATATTGCCTATTACCTTACAACCCCAGAAGAACTTTTAACATTTTAACATATGTCTTCCCTGTCATATTCAAGGGTGCTTGGACACACACACTCATTCTTACAGAAATCAGATATTTATCACAGGTACTGTTTCACCAACTGACTTGTTTTTTTTCTTTTTTCTTTTTTTTTTAACACTAGTAGGATAGATGTCTTGCCTTCTAACACCTATGTTAATTGGGAGACATCACTTCATTTAGCAGTCCCCAGCCTTTTGGGCACCAGGGCCTGGTTTCATGGAAGACAGTTTTTCAATGGACAGTGTGAGGAGGATGGTTTCAGGATAATTCGAGCACATGACATTTATTGTGAACTTTATTTATATTATTACATCAGCTCCACTTCGGATCATCAGACATTAGATCCCGGGGATTGGGGAGCCCTGACTTAATTTAAACACTCTGAACTTCAATTTTCTCATCTCTAAAAATGGCGATAAAAATAGCATCCACCACATTAGGCACGACATAATAGCTGGCAAACGCCCAGGATGTAGTGAGTCCTATATACGTGCCGTGTTCATGTTTCCATATCATTTCCACATTATTTAAAAACTCCTACATAAAGGGCTATTGTATAGTTCACCGGTTTAATAAACCATCCTTTTCTGTCAAACATAGGCTCATTTCAAAACATGTTTACAATTCTTTGGCATATTTATCCTCATTTTACTCTGATAATATCCCTGTGGAATTGGTATTAAGAATGCAGACGATAATGGCTAATCTTCTACCAGTAAGGATTAGCAAACATTTTCTATAAAGGAGCAGATGGTAAATGTTTTTGGCTTCGCAGGCCTTATGGTCTCTGTCCTGACTACTCAATTCATCCCTTGCCAGAAAAAAGTGGCCATAGGCAAACATAAGCAAATGGCTGTGACTGTGTTCCCATAAAGTGTTACTTACAAGAATAGGTGGTGGGCAAATTTGGCCAGGGAGTCATAGTTTGCTAATCCCAGTGCACTGAATGGCAGACCCCATTCTAAGAGAATCTTCTGAATAATCTGATTTTATTCTCCCAACGACTCTAGTGGGGTAGACCCAAGTATTAAACCCATTTTGCAGATGGGAAGACCATACAGGGTTACAAAGCAGATACATGGCTGGGTCAGAGTTCACCCTCACTTCTCCCCAACTGCCTGTTCATCTTGCCTAAAAGTGAAACTGTTACTTGCTCAGTCGTGTCTGACTCTTTGCAACCCCATGAACTGTAGCTTGCCAGGCTCCTCTGTCCATGGGATTCTCCAGGCAAGAATATTGGAATGGGTTTTCCCTTCTCTAGGGGATCTTCTCGATCCAGGGATTGAATCTGGGTCTCCTGCATTGCAGACAGATTCTTTGCCATCTGAGCCACCAGGGAAGCCTAATCCCTTCTTAATTCTGCTCCCAACCTCTTGAATCCTTTTCTCCAAATTGACTCTCACCTTCCATTCTTCAACACCCTGGGACAAACTGCAAAGTCTTGGTTTATAAGGACAGCAGCAGTGATGGGCAAACCCTCTGATTTCTGGCTTCCAGGTTAAACTGCACACACAGGAAGTGCCTCTTGGAGCCCGGCTGGCGAAGATTGCAAACCCTGTTTCCAGTCCCTTCCTTATCCACTCCAGCAATAAATTCTAAAAATGATCCTGCCCCAGACCCAATGATGTAAAGATTTTGTGCTTGTCTGTGAAGCTCTGGTCTCAGAGATCAAAGTCAGAAGCACAGCCCCTGGGGGCCCAGTGGAGAACTTCCAGAAAGATTCATTCACATTCAGTAGGAACTCACAGCGACCCCAACTCACATATGCACTTTTTATTCTCACCATCAGCCTCTGAGCAGTTCTCTGCAGCTGAGCAGGAGAAAGTCCCCACGCCTTCTCTTAATTTATTGCCCAAAGAGTCAGAGTTAGAACTTTGGAGAGGATCTTGTGCACAAAAGCCAGCTGAGAGTTTCAAAGTTCCGAGGGAGGGTCAGGTGGCAGCCTTTGCTTACATTTTTCCCAAATGCAACATCTGATGGGTATTTTTTATCCCAGAAAGGCAAGAGGTACCGTAGGATGGCTGTTTCTCTCTAGTCAGTTCATCCAATTGATGACAGGAAGTGACCATAAAGTGTAAATGTCAAAATTAAACCCTCTCTTGATTAGGAAACTAATCACAAAACATTAAGTCTAACCTTCAGTCTTATAGCTACTCAATTAGGCAGCCTCTTAGGAATCAGGCATAAATCTTTAAGCCAAGCATCTATTCAAGAATTCTGGTTTGTTTTTTTTTTCTCCCTCTCTCACTTTTAAGTTTAGAAATTGGTGAGCATCGTTAATTTCATTGTGTGTTAATTTCAAAATATCTACACAAACTCATTATGCACAAGTCTATGGGCTAAAAGGAATATGAAACACCAAGACCCAAAGGATGTTGCCAACTTCATGTAATGTTTTGAAAAAAAAAAAAAAACAGGAGAAAGGATGTGTTGTATGCTGCATTGTCTTCACCCTTTCAGAAACTCACAAAGTATATTAGCATAATAAAGGCTCTGAGAAGTACCACAATAAAGAGTGATGGCCCTTTGTTGAACCTAGCACTTTCTACAAAAGAAGTACCTGGCGAATATTAACATCCCCCCAAACCAGGTCAGTGGAACACATTTTAGGAAATCTCATTTTAGAGCAATGCTTATTGCAAGGCCAGATCATCGACTGATGGCAGAGTTTTATGAATGACGTTTTATTGTCCCTTTTACACTTTCTCTGTATACATCAAAATTTACCCATAGAACATGAACTTCTTTCACAACCAGCAGGAGAAAAAAATGAATGTGTAAACAGGTTCAGTTCAGTCAATTGCTCAGTTCTGTCGGACTCTTTGAGACCCCTTGGACTACAGCACGCCAGGCTTCCCTGTCCTAGTGAAGCTTCCCAACTCCTGGTGCTTGCTCAAACTCATGTCCATCGAGTCTGTGACGCCATCAAACCACCTCATCCTCTGTCATCCCCTTCTCCTTCTGCCTCCAATCTTGCCCAGCATCAGAGTCTTTTCCAATGAGTCGGTTCTTTGCATTAGGTGGCCAAGGGGTAAATAGGTAGATAGTTGCTATTCAGCTCTGTAAAAATTAATGAAGGGAAATCTCGCTAAAATGAAGTCAAGAAGCCAGAAGGGGGAGCTCTCACGTACTTACCAGTCAGGTCAATACAGATCCCAACAGGAATCCAGCAGGAAGTGACACTACTGTACTTTACTCCCTCCAGCAGAAGGGGGAAAAAAAAGTCTCCTTGACTGGCAACAGCTCAGCCAATGGAAAGCCACTATATTTCAAACTCCCAGTTTCCTCCAATGAAATCTTTGTTTATAAGAGCTCCTCCCAGTTTCCCCTTCTCCTCTATAAAAGTTTCCTTTCCTCTGAGAATTGAGCTTGCATGTGGTTCTCTATAGTTGCCTGTCCTATATTGCATTTGTTTCATTTCATTTCAGTCGCTCAGTCGTGTCCGACTCTGTGACTCCATGCACTGCAGCACACCAGGCCTCCTTGTCCATCACCAACTCCCGGAGTTTACGCAAACTCATGTCCATTGAGTCAGTGATGGCATCCAACCATCTCATCCTCTGTCGTCCCCTTCTCCCCTGGCCCTCAATCTTTCCCAGCATCAGGGTCTTTTCAAATGAGTCAGCTCTTCGTATCAGGTGGCCAAAGGATTGGAGTTTCAGCTTCAATATAAGTCCCTCCAATGAACACTCAGGACTGATTTCCTTTAGGATGGACTGGTTGGATCTCCTTTCAGTCCAAGGGACTCTCAAGAGTCTTCTCCAACACCACAGTTCAAAAGCATCAGTTCTTCAGTGCTCAGCTTTCTTCACAGTCCAACTCTCACATCTATACATGACCGCTGGAAAAACGATAGCCTTGACTAGACGGACCTTTGTTGGCAAAGTAATGTCTCTGCTCTTTAACGTGCTGTTTAGGTTGGTCATAACTTTTCTTCCAAGGAGCAAGCATCTTTTAATTTCATGGCTGCGGTCACCATCTGCAGTGATTTTGGAGCCCCCAAAAAATAAAGTCTGCCATTTTTCCCACTGTTTCTCCATCTTTTTGCCACGAATTGGTGGGACCAGATGCCATGATCTTAGTTTTCTGAATGCTGAGCCTTAAGCCAACTTTTTCACTCTCCTCTTTCACTTTCATCAAGAAGCTCTTTAGTTCTTCTTCAGTTGTTTGCTACTTCCAAATCAATCCATTTGTCTGGTTAAAAATAACTTCTTTTTTATTGTTCAAGGTTCACCTCTGAACGTATTCAGAAGTCTGAAAGCAGTTTAACGCATATGATCATCTCTGTGTCACTTATATTACCAAAAAATTTAAAACCCCATGTATATCCATACAATGGAATATTATTCAACCATTTAAAAAGGCAATGTCAGAGTTCTGAATGTCACAGAACATACCTATGGTATAATGCTAAATAAAAATTGTGAAACAGAATTATGTATTATTTCTTAACTATGCAAAAATGCCTGTGTCCACAGACAAAAAAAAAAGAAAGCAATATGGATTAACTGAGAGTATCCCTGGATAGTTGAATTATGACTTATTTCACATTTTTCTTCATGCATTTAGATTTTTATAGTAAGCCTAAGTTTGGAAGAAAATTGATTTTGCAGTTTACAGCATACAGTTTCATCTAACAGGGAGGGGGGAATATATTTGATGCCAGATTAAGTTAATTATGCTATAGAATTACAGTGTGAACAAATACTAATTGTGGTTTGAGAAGAGGGAGATGAGGGAGCTACGGATTCCTCAAAAGTCAGCTCACAGATTTTTCAGATTATTAGAGGATAGGCTTGCCAGATTTGGCAAATAAAAATATAAGAGCCTCAGTTAATTGAGTATTATGTCATTGAATTTTTTGCATTTATAAAAGAAAATTATTAATATTGCATTGGAGCAAGGAGACTAATAAAACCCACAGAAATTGACTATGTGATTGCAAATATCTTAGTGACAATATATATAATGGAGTGATCCTAACAGAAGAAATACCCTCGCATCATGTTTTATGTCACTGTAAAAGTTTATTTAATATCCAAAATATATATATATTATATGTGGTTTTCAAAAAAATATTTTTAGATGAGTATATCCCATGCAACATTTGGAATATGCTTATATTAAGAAAAATATTGGTTATTTCAAATTTGACTGTACATCCTATTTCTTACCTGGTAACCCTACAGGGGTGGGCACACGCCAAGCAATCTGGGAAGATGATGTCCCAGGTGAGCGGGCAGATTGATTTTGATACTTTTCCGGTTTTTTACAGCACAAACCCAGCAGAGGCTGGGTTTAATCAGTTGGGTATGTAGCTCCACCTGGGAAAGTAGGATTCCTTTTGCAATTAGGGCTCTTAACCTGTAGCCCATTCATTCAATCAACAATCCTTGTGGACCATCCACTTTGTACTGGGCACAGTGGTGGATACTGAGGTGGGAGCATGGCAGTGACAAATAGGGCAGTTGGTGTGTTTGGGTGGATTTGACCACCTTGGGCGTCTAGTCAGTCTTTCAGGGTATGTTCGTGTTCCATTTTATTACAAAGGGGCTCCCACTCCTCCATTCTTCCTTGTACTCTCAGACAAGATTGGGCATGTTCAGGATGGCATGGCCATAGATTTCCCTGTACACCAGAAAGAAGGAGCAATGATACTAGGGCAGGCATCTCTCCTTCAGACACACACACACACACACACACACACACACACACACACACGTCATATTCATTTCACCATCATGCTTACATTTGAGGGGCTGGAATAGGAGGAAGGATCAGGGCCCTGGACTTGACCTGAGGAAAACTGTCAAAAGGAAGGTGGATGACATCATAGCAAACGCCATCCACATCCCAACTTTCCTTCGAGCACGTCCTGCAGTGGGCACTGAGCACTTTCTCCTCTACGATGTCAGGGAGCCAGGTCTCCTGTGCCCATGTGGTCTGAGGCCAGGGGAACTGTATGTGGAGCCTGACAGAGTTGGAGGGGAAAGCAGGGGGTGACTAGCATGGTTGTCACAAGATTCTTGGTCAAGGGACAAGCCCCCAGCTAGTCCACAACCCGCCTACAAAGGGAAATGGATTAGCGGCTCACTTTCAATCAGGCTGAGTTACGAGCTCAGCGATTTGTGGGACGTTTACATGAACCAGAAGATGTGTTATCTGATGAAAATTGCTTCATTTAATATCCTAGCTTGACAGGCAAAGAACTGTACCTTTCTGGGAGAATCTGCCAGGGTGAATGATTTTTTTTTTCCTAAGTCCCTGGACATGTTTATCCTCACTTTACCCAGCAAAGAACAGAAAAACAGTTTTGGGGTCTGGTGGGCAGTCTGCCATTGAGCTGTGGACCCCGGGAGGCCTCGGAATATCCACTTTCATTGCATTACCCAAAGGCAGCCACACTCAACCTATACCCTGGGATGTGAGTTGTCCGATTGGAGGTTGTAAGAGAGGAAGCCAGTCAAGCACAGCTCAAAGCCTGGCTGTTGATAAATTATGATTCAGCATGGAATTAAAAAAAAAAATTAAAGATATAAAAACAGAGGCTTACCATGAGGGCGCTGTGTTTCCACAAGCTTTTTGTTCATTAATTTCAGACAAAGCTACTGAGGGTTTGCCAGGCCGTTCACAAATTTAGCATGCATCAGAATCACAGGTAGGGCTTGTACATTTCAGGTTGCTGGGCTCCACTGTCAGTTTCTGACTCAGTGGGTTTGGGGTAGAACCCAAGAATTTGCATTTCTTACAAGTTTCTACGTGTGGCCACAAACCATACTTTGAGAACCACTCTGCCAGGAGCATGGAAAACAGTGTCACCTGGAATCTCCTTGCCCCATAAGTGCTATACAAGACAGGCTCAAAGCCCCCATACATGCCTCAGAGAAACCTAAACGCCACCTAAGATGTCTGCCACTTCCAGGGAACTTATGATCTCAATGTCACCTCGAATGTCAGGGGTGACATCATAGCAAACGCCATCCACATCCCAACTTTCCTTCGAGTATGTCCTGCAGTGGGCACTGGGCACTTTCTCCTCTACAATGTCAGGGAGCCAGGTCTCCTGTGCCCATGTGGTCTGAGGCCAGGGGGACTGGATGTGGAGCCAGACAGAGTTGGAGGGGAAAGGAGGGGATGACTAGCATGGTTGTACTAGCATGGTTCTACTGTTTGTTAATCACTCTGTTTTCTTCTTTTTTAAAAAAAAATACAGTCCACCCTTGTATAAGTTTTGCCCTTTTTCTTATTTCAGATCAAGTAAAATAAAATAAAAAATCTCATAAGGTTTCTGGTTGCATTACAGTTTTAATTTAGAACTAAAAAATACTAGCAGGGTTTACATTGCAGACATGCAAAACAGGTAAAATTAATACTTAGACATCCCTGATGTCCAGTATCTCTGGCCACCTCCCACCACTGGAGGATCACGTCCCTGGCCCTTCCCTGGCCCTTCGCTGTGTGTGTCACTTTCCCCAGCTCCTCCTTCTGTCTCTGCCCCTCCCTCTCTTCTTCTCATCCCTGCCCCACTCCCCACTCTAGGCCCCGCCTCTTGGAGTTCCGAATCCTCCATACTGCATTTCACTGAGGATGCCCTTCTCTCTAGCTTTACTGCCACGCTCAGATCCAGCTCCATTTCTGCATTTCCAAAGTTGGGCAAGTTCTAAGCAAGACAAAAGGCTTTTCTTCTGGCAAGAGGGTTGCTAGAGTCACTTACAGTCCCCCCTGTTCCCCTCCTTCATGGGTTATTGCTGTTGTTGCTGTTCAGTGGCCAAGTCGTGTTCGACTCTTTGCGACCCCATGGGCTGCAGCCTTCCAGGCTTCCCTGCCCCTCGCCATCTCCCAGAGCTTGTCCAAGGCTCCTGCCCATCGACTCTGTGATACCATCCAACCATCCCCTCCTTTTTAATTTCCTTATCCTTCAAGGGGAAAGAGATGAATAATAGCACATGTCTGGGCCAGGCTAACAGAGAAATGACATCTGTCACATTGTTACAGTATTAGTGTGTATTTTCAAGTACTGGAACCTGAGTGGAGAAGGAAATGGCAACCCACTCCAGTCTTCTTGCCTGGAGAATCCCAGGGACGGGGGAGCCCGCTGGGCTGCCATCTATGGGGTCACACAGAGTTGGGCATGACTGAAGCAACTTAGCAGCAGCAGCAGCAGAACCTAAGTAACTATTGAGAGCTCTGGGATGAAGGTCAGAGGACAAAAACAACAGTTCTAGCTATAGAAACCATGGAGAACTTCCTAGAGGAGGCAACACTTAAGCTGAATCTTAAAGGAGAAGTGGAATTCACCTCGTATATAAAGTGGGAAGCATAATCCCAGAAGAGAGAACAGCATAAGGATGAAGACACGACTGTTAACAATTTCCTTGAAGGAAACTCTCACACTCATTTTTCCTCCATGTTCATCACCTTCTGCTACAGATGATAAGAGCTAGCTTTAGGCCTCCTGTGGCACATGCTGTCAATAGGCTCCCGCTCCTTTAGCATGTGTGAGCACTCAACAGCCATCACTATTTTCAGCTTTGAACTTTGGGTCAAATTCCAAGATAGAGGAGTCCTTTTTTTTTGTAATCCCATTACGCCGGTGAGCAATTATTGAACACCTACTGTTTAAGAAGCTGTGCATGCTGAGCACGTAGAGAAGAGATAGTTGAGACTTCACACCTACTCCAAGGGTCTGAAACATAACCGAGGGGGCAAGGTGTCTCCAGTCTTCGTAGCGAATGAGCATCCTATGAAGCTATGTGGTCGTCACCAAGCCACGATGCTGTACTATGCTGTCATCTGTATCATGGAGACGGACCGTGTTTGGAGATAGGAAGAGGGGGAAATGATGAAATGTCTGTATATTTACCACGGCCTTTTCAATTGCACATAACAGAAATCCACCACCCCTCCCCTCAAAAATAACATTGTCTCACACAATATTATTTCCATACAAGAGGAAATCAGCACAACGAAGGAAACTCTAAGCAAGGTGAAAAGACAGCCTTCAGGATCGGAGAAAATAGTAGCAAACGAAGCAACCGACAGAGAATTAATCTCAAAGATATACAAGCAGCCCAGGCAGCTCAATTCCAGAAAAATAAACGACCCGATCAAAAAAGGGGCCAAAGAACTAAACAGACATTTCTCCAAAGAAGACATACAGATGGCTAAGAAACACACAAAAAGATGCTCAACATCACTCATTATCAGAGAAATGCAAATCCAAACCACAGTGAGGTACCATCTCACCCTGGTCAGAATGGCTGCCGTCAAAAAGTCTGCAGACAATACATGCTGGAGATGGTGCAGAGAAAAGGGAAGCCTCTTACACTGTTGGTGGGAATGCAAACTAGTACAGCCACTATGGAGAACGGTGTGGAGATTCCTTAAAAAACTGGAAATAGAACTGCCATACAGCCCAGCAATCCAGTCCCACTGCTGGGCATACACACTGAGGAAACCAGAGTTGAAAGGGACACGTGTACCTCAATGTCCATTGCAGCACAGTGTATAATAGCTGGGACATGGAAGCAACCTAGATGTCCATCAGCAGATGAATGGATAAGAAAGCTGTGGTACACGTACATGATGGGATATTACTCAGCTATTAAAAAGAATGCATTTGAATCAGTTCTAATGATGTGGATGAAATTGGATCCTATTATAGAGTGAAGTAAGTCAGAAAGAAAAACACTAATACAGTATATTAACACATATATATGGAATTTAGAAAGATGGTAATGATGATCCTATGTGCGAGACAGCAAAAGAGAGACAGACATAAAGAACAGACTTTGGGACTCTGTGTGAGAAGGCGAGGGTGGGATGATTTGAGAGATAGCATTGAAACATGTATATTACCATATGTGAAATATCGCCAGTCTAGGTTTGATGCCTAAGACAGGGCACTCAGGACTGGTGCACTGGGATGACCCTGAGGGAGGGGATGGGGAGGGAAGTGGGAGGGGGGTTCAGGATGGGGGACACATGTCCACCCGTGGCTGAGTCATGTCAGTGTATGGCAAAAACCACTACAATATTGTACAGTAATTAGCCTCCAATTAAAATAAATTAACAAACCAAAAAAAGGAGGAAATCAGGCATGGATGGATCAAGGTGATCATCGGACTGCTGAAAAGTGATCATCCAGATTCTCATTCCCTTTGTTTAACTGAAGCATGGTTGATTTACAATGTTACATCAGTTTCGGGTGGACAGCAAAGTGATTCAGGTATACATATATACCTACTCTTCCAGATTCGTTTCCCTTAATAGGTTATTACAAAACGCTGAGTGTAGCTCCCTGTGCTGAGCAATAGGTGCTTGTTGGTTATCTGTTTTGCACACAGTTGTGTGTATATTTATCTCTGATTTCTCCCTCCTCTCTTCCCCTCTGGTAGCCATAAGTTTGTTTTCTGTCTGTGAGTCTATTTCTGTTTTGTATATAAGTTCATATGTATCATTTTTTAAAATTCCATATATAAGTTATATTTTACGATACTTGTCTTTGTCTGACTTACTTCACTTAGTATGATAATCTCTAGGTTTATCCACGTTGCTACAAACGGCATTATTTCATTCATTGTTATGGTCGAGTAGTATTCCTCTATATAAATATACCACATCTTCTCTATATATTCATCTGTTGAGAATTCTCTTTATCTCCAGCCTCTGTTTTCCTTTGTTTTAGCTTTCTTCTTAAGCAAACTCATTCCTTTAATTGCTCCAAAATGTTAACACTTACCTCTTAGATACTTCAGCAGAAAAGAGACTTTCTTTCTCCTAGCAGCATCATCAAAAATCCATGGACTAACCTCCATGGGTTTTTCATGGACTAACTACGAAACCAGTCTCCATAGCCAGGGAAATGCTGGCTCTCATTACCAAGTCCAAGACACACATCTTCCTATCCTGGAAGACAGTGGTTACAGCTGACCCTATGTGAACAACCAGGACTAAAACAGGCGGGGCAGGGGAGCTGAGGGAGGTGGCCCATCAAAGAAAAGACATCAGACAGGCAAAACCAACAGGTATGCAGCCACTTGAAAGTGCAAAATGTGAATTTTTTTCACTATCAAGTGTGAGAGGTTATCATCAGTCCCGCAGTAAATTATCCCCAGGTCACCGCCACCAGAGTCCCTGTACAGCAGTTTGGGGTCGTGACCAGAAACACACCATTGACCTCAGACTCAGGTCCATGTTCTAGCTGCCCCCCTTGGCACTGGGCGACCTTGGGGAAGCAGGTTCAACAGCAGTACTTATCTATGAGATTAATAAGAGTTGAAGAGCGTAGAAGCGTACCTCTGCTGTTTTATGTTTTACTTATTTTTACTGCTATAATTATATGTGCAAACTTACGCATCCATAAAGACGCATTTTTTCCTGGTTAAAGGATCCATACCTTTCTTCAGATCTTCCAAGGGATTTGTGATGAAAAAAACCTCCCTACTCCTTTGAGACAATGGTCCCCCAGTGTGGACCTACACTGATCACGTGCAGGGAGGAGGGGTTTGCACGCAGTTGGTCCCAAGAAAGTTTCAGTCCTCTTGCAGTTTTTCTGGGCCGGTAAAAATCTCAGGGCTTAACCTATTTGCAGGACAGGAATAGAGATACAGATGTAGAGAACTTGGGTTGGGGCAGGGATGGGAGGGTGGGATGAAATGGGAGAGTAGGACTGACGTGTATCCAGAACCATGTGTAAATAGACAGCCAGTTGGAAGCTGCTGTGCAGCACAACAGGCTCGGCTCCGTGCTGTGATGACCTAGAGGGGCGGAGGTGGGGGGTGAGGGGGCGGGAGGTTCCAGAGGGAGGGGATATACGTATACTGCACGCTAAAAAGCAAAGACATTACTTTGCCAACCAAGGCCCATCTAGTCAAAGCTATGGTTTTTCCAGTAGTCATGAATGGATGTGAGAGTTGGACTCTAAAGAGAGCTGAGTGCCCAAGAATTGACGCTTTTGAACTGTGGTGTTGGAAAAGTCTCTTGAGAGTCTCTTGGATCGCAAGGAGAGCAAATCAGTCAATCCGAAAGGAAATCAGTCCTGAATATTCATTGGAAGGACTGATGCTGAAGCTGAAACTCCAACTCTTTGGCCATCTGATGCGAAGAACTGATTCATTAGAAAAGACCCTGATGCTGGGAAAGATGAAGGTGGGAGAAGGGGACGAGAGAGGCTGAGATGGTTGGATGGCATCACTGACTTGATGGACATGAGCTTGAGTAAGCTTGAGGAGTTGATGAGAGACAGGGAAGCCTGGCGTGCTGCAGTCCATGGGGTCACAGAGTCGGACACGACTGAGCTACTGAACCGATAGCTGCTTCACTGCTATGGCACAACAGAAACTTACATGACATTGTGAAGCAGTTACACTCCAATAAATTAAAAAAAAAAAAAAAAAAAAAAACCTAAAATGAAACCTCAGGATTTCTTTGCAAGGAAGCCTTAAAGCTCAGATCCAAGCTTTCTCGCAAGCCTTGGGTGTTTCTCAGGGCCATCTGGGCACCCGTTTTGCCTCCATTGTCTTGGGTTCACTAGCACAAGACTGCGTCAGATGAATCTTCTTCAATTCCTCAACTTAAACAAGAGACGGGCTCCAGACCTCTGAAGAAATAGCTTTGCTGGGCATCCATCACTTTGTCAGATTCCTGAGAATATGAAGCACCAGCGCATACTTTGTGGTAGCCCACATTTGAAAGCAGACCATGTAGGCACAGAGCTAAACAGGTCTTCAATTTCAATTAGGAACCCCGTCCAGATAACCCGGAGAGGGGGAGGAAGAGGCGGGGCAGTACTAGGTGGGCATGCGGTGGCGGGTAGGCGCGGGCTGATGGAAACACGGGGTCTCTGAAATCTCCACCGCTCTGCCCTTTGCCCTTCCATCCATGCCTCCCTCATCTCCTCTGACTCCCTCCCACTGGCACCAGAGACAGCCCCCTCCCACCACACAATGGAGGGGAGGCTCAGGGGGTGGGGAGGCTGTAGGGTGGGTAGGGGAGAGCCCTGGTGCAGAAAGAGTGCTGCACTGGAGGGACCAACACAGGGGAAATCAGAGAAGGGCAGGCTCTGCTGTCTGCTTCCAATACAAGGCTTTTTCAAATATTATCAAAACACACAGGTCCCTTTCATAAGAGACATGGGTTCCCTGCCTGGGCTACGAAGATCCCCTGGAGGAGGGCATGGCAGCCCACTCCAGCATTCTTGCCTGGAGAATCCCATGGACAGAGGAGCCTGATGGGCTACAGTCCACGGTGTCGCAAAGTCAGACATGACTAAAACCAGCTTAGCACGGACGCATGCACGCACGCGCCAGTCCCTTTGGCCTGTCCAGTCAAGAGGATCTCTGCATCCGATTCTCCACTTTCTGTGAGAATCAGAATCATACAGCGATGCTCTTTGCTATGTGATTTTTCAGATCTCCGCCGGCTTCCCGGTGCCTAGAACTGTGTCTGCCACGTGATACGTTCATGGGAAATATTTACCAGATGAAAGCAAGGCAGAGACTCTGCCCTCCGTAAACAAGGACTTGCCATTATTGATTTAGAATCACACAGAGACCAGTCCAGATCCAGCTCACTTCAAAGCCTATGATAGTCCCTCTATCCCACGACCTCTTATTTAAGAATGTGAAAGTGTGAAAAGTGAAAGTGTTAGTCACTCAGTCGTGCCTGACTCTTTGCTACCCCATGGACTATAGCCCAGCAGGCTCTTCTCTCCATGGGATTCTCCAGGCAAGAATACTGGAGTGGATTGCCATGCCCTCCTCCAGGGGATCTTCCCAACTCAGGGATCAAACCTGTGTTTCCTGAGTCTCAGGCAGATTCTTCACTGTCTGAGCCACCAGTGAAGCCCATTTAAGTATATGTATGTTGAGAGTTCGGAGAAGGCAATGGCACCCCACTCCAGTACTTTTCCCTGGAAAATCCCATGGGCGGAGGAGCCTGGTGGGCTGCAGTCCATGGGGTCGCTAGAGTCAGACACGACTGAGCAACTTCCCTTTCACTTTTCACTTTCATGCATTGGAGAAGGAAATGGCAACCCACTCCAGTGTTCTTGCCTGGAGAATCCCAGGGACGGGGAAGCCTGGTGGGCTGCTGTCTATGGGGTCGCACAGAGTCGGACACAACTGACGTGACTTAGCAGGAGCAGCAGCAACATGTTGAGGGTTCTATCCGTCAAGCTAAGAGCCAAAAAGTAAGGGGTGAGGCATGCACGATCTACTGAATGCAAAAAGAAAATCATAAAACTTCTAGATTAGCTCATTTTTCAAAATTTCTACCTATCTCTGTATACGTTTCAGAATGTACAAAGTTTACTGCTACAACACTTCATATGCATACCCTATTATATACCATACATATTCTATATTGGACATGTTTAAAGATCTCTTAATGATTAGGCGCATGATCAAAAAGTACAGATATTATCAATAACAGGCTGGACAATTAGATTGTGATATGTATTCTACAACAGAATGCTATGCAAATTAATACATACTGCTGCACGAAGCAACATGGATGAATCTCAAACGTCATATAAAGTAAAAAATGACCAGATGCAAAATAGTGTCTGTATAATACCATTTATAACATACAAAAACAGGCCAAACGCAGTTCTAGCATTAGAAGTCGGAATCAGAGTTAACTTTGGGCAGGAAGGTGGGTAGAAACTGGAAAGAGGGATGCTGGGAGAGCATCTGAGGTGTGGGAAAGTTTTATTTCTTCGCCTGGATGGTAAACACTTGGGCGAGCCGACTTTGTGATAGTTCACGGAGGCATACACTTGTGCAGTGTGAATGTTTTGTATACATGTATGGCTATGCATTGATAAAAAAAGGTCAATGTGTCCCTCATGGGTTCGCTACTTTCCCCACTGAGTGACAGGCTCTAATTCCTCACCCCTTGGACCTGATGTGATGTTTGGGTGACTCAGTGTGGAGTTTCAGAGCAAAATCACCCATCGGAGGGGTCTGGATTTGCCTGGAAATGGCCAGGCCCTAAAACCCCCACCACGCTCTGTCACTGGTGGGACACACCCTTGACACACCCTCGGAAGATCCCCTTGAGTAGGAAATGGCAACCCACTCCAGTATTCTTGCGTGGAAAATTTCACGGACAGAGGAGCCTTGTGGGTACAGCCCATAGGGACACACCCTCGGCTGGGTTGCAGGGGCTCCTTTAGGCACTGCAAGCTGGAGGATGCCGTGGGAGCCCCTGCTTCCAGCAGAGGGAAGATTCTTTCTTGAAGGGAGTTCCAAGTGGCACACCTCCATGGCGGCTACACTGAGGACCTTGGCTGACCTTCTGGGATTTGCAAGGTTAGGACCTAAGAATCCATGTACCTTCTGCCTGAGACTCTTGGAACAGGGCCCCTCTGAAACCTGAGCTTCCTGGCTACTCTGAGACTGCCATACTGTGGGGAAGCCCAAGTTAGCCACGTGCAGAGATACATGGAAGGAAAGACAGATGAGTAGGCAGCAGCCTCATCTGCTTCTAGTCTTAAACACGTGACACGAAGAAACCATCTCAGGTTTTCTGACCCCAGTAGACACCATATGGAGAAGAAACAAGAAACCAAGCTGACAGTCAGATCCAAAGCCCCAGACATATGGCTCCTGGCAAACCCTCCCAGCCATTTCAGTATTTGAGTCCCTTCAGCTAAGACCTCAGTTGTTTTGGAATGTGAGTGAGCCATCCTTACTCTGCCATGGCTGGATTCAATCCTTGGGTCAGGAAGATCCCCTGGAGTAGGAAATGGCAACCCACTCCAGTATTCTTGCATGGAAAATTCCATTTAGGGAGAAGCTTTGTGGGTAGAGCCCATAGGGTCGCAAAGAGTTAGAAATGATTGAGTGGCTGAGCACACACATAAGCATAAGCTTGGGGGCGGCGTTTTAAGAACAGCATCGGGTCACTGGCACAGATTATTTAAAAGAAAACAGTATTTGGAGATCTTGCTAGTCTAAGCCACATGGATATGTCATTGGAGGAAAGAATCGTCTTCTCCTTGGGTAATCAGAACCTCTAGTGCCTAAGGTTTAAAAAGAATGCCTGCGATTATGAATAATAGCGTAGCACATTCATTGTGCTGTTTACCAGCTAGAGCATGTGGCTTTACTTTTCTGGGCTTCAGTGGGCTCGTTAGTAAAATGGAAAGAATGAATGAGCTTGAAGGAGACAAAGCATCTGAAATACTTAGCATGTCGCCCAGCACAGAGAAAAGGCTCAGCCGACATTCGTTATCATCTGCGCCATCACCATGATGTCAGTCTTCCCATCTGGCAAAAGGAGAAGAGTAAAGCTTATTCTATCCACCTGTCTGCATGGAAAGGATCAGATGGAGTCCAGAGCTCACAATCCGCCAGCCACAGAGGCCAGATTCTTTCCATCCACTCCCCTGCCCCAAAGGTAGTGGACTTGATCCTGTTCAAGAAGGGAGCTTTGTGCTGAACCCTAGCCTCCCAGACAGCAAAAAGCAAGTTGAGAAAGGTCAGGAATTTCGGGAAGGCTCTTCAGAGCTGGCACATTTTCCAAACTGTGCTAAAAAGTCTGGGCCTGTGAAAACACGCACCATCAGACCCCGTGATCTGCACATCCCAATACAGAGCTGGGCTACATGATTCCAAGCTGGAGTGTTGATCAGAACCATACCCTCGTGTGCCAGAGCCGCAGAGCCGGGCTGGAAGGCCTCCAGGCACAAGCTTCTCTGGCCAGATCAGCCTTTCTTTAATCCTGAGCAAACCCTCAAATGTGGCTTGTGGTACTTTAAGAAGTTCTGGTCTGGCTTGCTCACTCTTGAGATCTGCGTCGGGGAAGGAGAGAAAAAAAAAAAAAAAAGCTGGCCAAAGAAGTGGTTGCAGACAGTATACGCGTATTTCTGAATCACTTTCTAATCCTTCTTACCGGTCTCCCCTCTCAGGGGCATCTTGAGGTTAAATATCGCACTTGGTTATTATTTATTTTGTCTTGTATCTCTGGTTTTGAGAAGGTAAGTGTCTTCGTTTATCCTCCCAACAGGAGGAAATGGGATTTGAAAGGGCTGTTTATGGCTCATACATGGATTACGGGATTGCAATGCATCACTCTCACTCCCTGCCTCTATAATTTGCAGAGGAGGGGAAGGGGAAAAAAAAAAAAAAAAGAGTTTCTATTGTCATAGTAGGAAGATAAGAATAGTGTTAGTTAAGGAAGCCAGCACTCATGAAGCCAGGTGACACACCTGCTGTCTCCTTTCTTCCTTACAACAGCCCTGTGACCTAGAAAGGTGGGGTTACGAGCCCCAACTTACAGAGGAGAAAGTGGAGGCTCAGAGACGGGAAGCGGCTTGCCCGTGGTCACACAGCAAATATCTGGCAGAGGCTAGATTTGAAACCAGGTCTCAGACTCCCAAGTTTCCAGTTAACGCTCCAAAGACAGCTCTACATTTCTAGCTGCAATTTAGGTCCCAAGGGCTTCCCAGGGGGCACAGTGGTAAAGAATCCACCTGCCAATACAGGAGACACGGGTTCAATACCTGGGTTGGGAAGGTCCCCTGGGATAAGAAATGGCAACCCACTCCAGTATTCTTACCTGGAAAATTCCATGGACAGAGGAGCCTGGCAGGCTACAGTCCATGAGGTCAAAAAGAACCAGACAGGACTGAGCACACACATGCACGCAAAATGAGTAAGAGCTTTGTTTCACTGCCGAGGACGGAAGACGACGGACAAAGGTGAACGCCGAAGGTCCCTGAAGTCCTTGGGTTCAGCTCTTCCCACTCTATGGTTGGGCTTCCCTGGTGGCTCAGTGATAAAGGATCTGCCTGCCAGTGCAGGAGGTGTGGGCTCAATCCCTGGGTCGGGGAAAATCCCCTGGAGTAGGAAATTGCAGCCCACTCCAGTATTCTTGCCTGGGAAATCCCACAGACAGGGGAACCTGGTGGGCTACAGTCCATGGGGTTGCACAGAGTCGGACACGACTTAGTGACTTAACAACTCTATGGTTCCCCAGAAGCAGCCTGCTTTTGCGAGCCTTATTCGGCCATGGGTTGACCTCTTACATCCTTGCATGTTGGGCATTGAAGGACAAACAGCCTCAGAAGCTTCCATTTCAAGTCTTTGGACCATGGGAAGGCTAGTCGAGGACTCCTGGAATTTCCAGTTTGGCTCTGTGATGACTGTCTCACCAGCACCCTGGTTTCTGTAGAAATGAGAGCATGTTGGCAGCCACATAGGGAGGTGTTATGGGGACACTGTTGATGGCTTGGCAGGACTCAGACAACGAGATGTATCCAGCCTCAAGCAGGGGGAATCAGAGGGGACCCGAAGTAGTCTGCTCAGCTCAATGACCTCATCACCTCCCTCCCAATGCCCTTGGCACCACCAGCCTGGCAGGTTTGGTGGACAAGAAGATGCACCTTCCAGATCCTTCTTCAAGGAAGGACTTGTCCAGCTGTAGGGAATGGGGTTAACAAATGACCCCCAGCAGTCAGTCCCCAGGTCTCTCTCAGCTGCCACCTCGCCCAAGGTCATGCCCTTCTAGGGACAGCTTCCAGTGGTAACTGAACACGATGGAAATTTATATAGGCCTGGCCAGTTTGGCCTGATACAGGCCACTCAACGTCTGCTTCCAGAACACCTGCGACACAGATGCTTGCTGCTGCTAAGTTGCTTCAGTCGTGTCCAACTCTGTGCGACCCCAGAGATGGCAGCCCACTAGGCTCCTCCATCCCTGGGATTCTCCAGGCAAGAATACTGGAGTCGGTTGCCATTTCCTTCTCCAATGCATTAAAGTGAAAAGTGAAAGTGAAGTCATTCAGTTGTGCCCGACTCTGCGATCCCATGGACTGCAGCCTACCAGGCTCCTCTGTCCGTGGGATTTTCCAGGCAAGAGTCCTGGAGTGGGTTGCCATTGCCTTCTCCGACGGATGCTTAAATGCTTCTAATCTCCAATCAATCCTACTTTTCCGTAAGCCAGCCCTTGCCAAATGATGTACCAGCATTTCCTTTGACATACTTTGACATAAGTATGCTTCACCTGGCTGTTTACCCAGGAGCTAATTCCATCTTGAATGTGTCAGAAAGATTGCCACTGTCATAAGGCAAGCATTAATTTCATGGGTAGTTTGGGCTAAGAACAGTAAAGCTAGCAGGGTCCTATCTTTTTTTTTTTTAAGATTTTTTTAAAAGTGTGGACCATTTTTAAAGCATTCATTGAATTTGTTACAATATTGCTTCTATTTTATGTTTTGATTTTTTGGCCACTAGGCATGTGGGATACTAGCTACCAGATCAGGGATTGAACCTGCATCCCCTGCATTGGAAGGCTGAGTCTTAACCACTGAACCACCAGGGAAGTCCCATAGCAAGGCCCTATTAACCCAGAACCTTGCACACCTAATCTCATTTTATCTCCACAGTAGCCTTCAGCAAGATAAGATTATCCCCATTCTGCCAAGGAGGGAACGGAGGCTCAGAGAAGTGGAATGAGTTATCCTCAAGAATTCAAAGGTTAGTTTTCTACTTCCAAACATGGATGCCCGAGCACATGTCTTCCAGAAGACCTACTCAACAGATATTCCTTGGGGTAGAATCTTGGGAAAATGAGATCAGAGAAAGGTAGTGTGGCTTAATGGCTAAGAACTCAGTCATGGTGCTAGACAACCTGATCTCCAGTGTCATGTCGATCACATATCAGCTCCGTGACATTAGCCCTGTGATGTAACCTCTCTGATCCTCAGTCTACTTATCTGTAAAATGGGAGAATGAGGGCAGTTCCTACCTCCAAGTATAGCTCTAAGGACTGAAATGCTGAAGCAATGCCTGGTACACAGAAAATCTGCAATAAACACTGGGTGAAATTATTAGAGAATAATTGCTGGAGATGAATTACTCCTATAGATCTCAGCCAGAAGAAAGTGTTATGAATCTCAGTTTTTGCATCTGTATAGAGGGACTCCTTACAGGATTCTTATAAAGGTTAAGAAAATAGTATAGGTAAAGGGTCTTGGGCAGATTTGCTGCTCAATAAATGAATACAATAAGTGAGTAAAACGACTGGAGTTTTTATCCTCTGTAAATCTGCAAAGGTACCAAGTGCGTGCGTGCATGCGCACTCAGTTGTACCCAACTCTTTGCAACCCATCGACTGTAGCCCGCCAGGCTCCTCTGTCCATGGAACTTTCCAGGCAAGAATACCTGAGTGGGCTATCATTTTCTACTGCAGGTGATCTTTCCAACCCAGGGATCGAACTCGCATTTCTTGAGTCTCCTGCACTGGCAGTTGGATTTTTTTTTTTTACCACTGCTCCACCTGGGAAGCCTGAAGGTTCCAAGGCTGAGCCTCAACTTTATTCTGTATTTCCAACAGAAGAACAGAATTGTTCATTTGCCAGTGATTTGGCTTCACAGATGAACAAAAAATGTGTTTATTTCACTTTGGGGCAGAATGTTTACAACTCATCACAGGAATGTTGATGATCCCACGGTGAGGATGGTCCCTAGAGCTGATCAAGAAGAGACCCTGACCCAGACTCCCCCAGCATTGGACCTCCTTCCTTGAAATATTTCTAAGTGCTCCCTGATGCCAGGGACCAGCCAGGACTGGTTCTGCTGTCTGAGCAGATGGCTCTGAGTCTGGACGGGACCTACTTGGGTCCTAGTCTCTGATATTCCCCTTTTGGCTCTCTCTGACCCTTGAACCCATGCATGAGGTCAAGAAGATGCCTTGAAGAACCCCAGAACCTACACTTCTAGGGTTATCACAGAACCCCATGGCTGGTCCCAGTTCCAGGAGGGCAACCTAGGGTACAGACCACCCCCCCCACCCCACCCCACCC
>SJYA01002296.1:902645-932259 GCA_006410615.1 Neotragus moschatus
CCCACCCCACCCCCTGCCCCAGACCTGTGTGGTATTTCTTTCATGGAATCATGCCACCACAATGGTCCTGACATGTTGATTTTGAGTAACTCAAATTATTTATATAGGCAGGGCCCTGCAAAACATATTTACCCAGGACTCCATACACTCTGGGTACAGCCCTACCTGGGGTTAGAAGTTTTGATCAAAAATTTTTAATTTTTGATTTATTTTTTTAATTTATTATTTGTGCTGCGGGGCTGGAAGGATCTTAGTTCCCCGACTAGGAACTGAACCAGGCCACAGCAGTGAAACCACCAGGTCCTAGCCACTGGGCATCCAGGGAATTCCCTGTGTATACCTTTATATAAAGATAATTGTCTTTTATAATATTAAATGGGGAAGAGAAATGGGCATTTAAGGGATGGCTTAGGGAAATCATTTCAAAACAAGAACCAAACACATTCAAAGTGAAATAAAGGAAGTGGACTTTGGTAGTGAGAAGTGCAGGATCCTCTGATCTGGTCCAACTCCTTACGGATGGGGAAACTGAGGCCCAGAGGGTGAAGGTGAGTTGCCCAGAGTTGCCCAGCAGTATCTGGGCCAGATTCTATGCTGGCAGGATGCTTGGACTTGCTGACAAGCACAGTAATTGATTGATAATAAAACCAGTCACCCATGGCCTAAGACCGGGTTTACAACCCTGATGTTAATGGACCCAAGAGAGGCAAAGGGTGCTGGTAACCACTTTCCCCTCATCTCCCGGGGCTAATAGCTTTATGGAGGTCATAAACTACTGAGTATTTCAATGATGAGCGTGACCTCCCTTTGGCCAAATGACCCACCCTGCCTTGATTGACAAGTGGGCCTGGCATTCCTTAGAGATGTAAGAACCAGCCTTCCTCTGGGCCTGTGGTCTGAACCTCAAGACCTCAACCCTCTGGGAATTTCCCAGAGGGCTTTGGGAGTTGTCGGCCCTCGCTTGCCTGTCCTGACTCAAGACAAAAATAGTTCAGACCAGCAGCTTCCGCAGCAACTACAGAGCTCAGTTCAAACTGGGTTCTTTGATAATTATCCCTTCGTGAACATATAACAGTCTGGAAACCAAAGGAAAGGCCATTAGTCTCTTCTAATCCAAGGCAATAATTCATTTTCTTAAACATGTTTTCAGCATATTTTAATAAACATGATGGCCAGCACCCAAGACAGTCCCCAATGAGCCTTGCTGCCTGAAATGAACGCCCTTCTGTAGGACCCTCCCCCATGAAATAGAGCTGATCTTAGTAACCAGTAAAATGCATGCAGATCTTGTTTTATACTTTGCAAATATTTCATTTTTTCCAGATTGAAGGCCTGTGGCAACCCCAAGTCAAGCGAGTCTATCGGTGCCATTTTTTCTAACAGTGTCTGCTTGTTTCCTGTCTCCGGGTCACAGTTTGGTAATTCTTACACTGTTTTAAATGCTTTCATCATTCACATATTTATTGTAGTTATCTGTGATCACTGATCTTTGATGTTACTACTAAGACTCACTGAAGGTTCAGATGATAAGAAGCAGTTTTTAGTAATGGAGTACTTCATTCTTTTTTTTAAATATTTGACCTTGTCACACGACATGAGGGATCTTAGTTCCCTGACCAGGGGTTGAAACTGTGCCCCCTGCATTGGAAGCATGGAGTCTTAACCATTGGACTGCCAGGGAAATTCCTAGAGTACTTTTTAATTAAGGGGTGTGCTTTTTTTTTTTAAGATTGCATGCTCTTGCATACTTAATAGACTTCAGTATCATGTAAACATAACTTTTACATGCACTGGGAAACAAACAAAATTCATGTGACCTGTTTATCATGGTGATCAGGAACCCAACCCACAGTATCTCTGAGGTCTGTCTGTATTGCTGAATTAACAACAGAAACAAAATTTTCTGAGAAATAGAAAGGTGTGACTTCTCAGGGGAGGTCATAGAAGATACTACAACTTTCACTTCGCCCCCTCTTTTCGACTGATTCTCTGGGGGAAGCCAGCCACCATGTTGTGAGGATGCTCAAGCAGCCACATGGAAAATCCACATGGCAAGGAACTGAGGCCTCCTTCTGACAGCAAGCACACCTTGGCAGCTGTATGAATGAAATGCCCTGGAACTGGATCCTTCAGCTCCGGGCAAGTCTTCAGATGAGTCCATAGTCCCAAGTGACACCCTGACCCTGAGCCAAACCCCTCTGGCTAAGCACCTCCCAGATTTCTGACTCAATAGAGGCTGTGTGAGATAATAAATGTTTATTGCTTTAAAGTGCTAAACTGAGGGGTAATTTGTTACATAGAAATTCATAACGAATACAATGACTATCCATTATGTGCCAGGCCCCTGAAATAGATACTAGCATGCGAAAATGAACAAAAGAAATATAGCCTTGACCCTCCCAAGACTTAGAGTTCAGAAGCAAATCTTATGAAGAGGGTGGAGTTAGTCTGGCAGGATCATGATTGAATGGAAATTTGGATCTGATATCAGTTCAGTAAAAATATGATCTTTTCTAGGAAGGAAAATTGAACAAGTAACTTCAAGTTTACGTTTTTGTATTTTTTAACAAGTATATATTGCTTTTAACCCTGGAGAAAGAAATGGCCACCCACTTCAGTATTTTTGCCTGGAGAAGCCCATGGGCGGAGAAGCATGGCAAGTTACAGTCAGTGGGGTCGCAAAGAGTCGGACACAACTGAGTGACTTTCACTTCACTTCCCGTTGCTTTTAAAGTTATTTCTACCAAGGCATTTTCTCATATATACTTCTCATGAGAATTTAATTGATATACTTTTTTTAAAGAAAGGCCTCTTGGCAGCATATATCAAAAAATCATTTAAAATGTGCATATCTTTGATGCAGGAATTCCAATTAAATTCATTTATTACAAAGAAATATGCAAAAATGTATGAAAAGAAGGACATGAAAGGATGCTTGCTGCAGTGTTATTCAAGGTGCAAAAAATTACAAATAGCTTGAATGTCAACAATAGCAATTTGGTTAAACTACTACTTCATCCCAGGCCATCTGTATGTTAAAATCTTACAGAACAACCAAAATCAATGAGGTAGCTCTCCATTTATTTTCAAGGAAATGTATCCTGACTTAATGCTGAGTAAGAGAGACCGATTACACAACCATATATATTGTATAAGTCCATTTTAATAAAAAGCATGTACACTTACGAATGAAATTATTGGAAAGCTAAACCACAACTCATTAATGATGTTATGTCTAGGTAGAGGGATTATCCACACATATTTTTTTTTGTTTCTTTTGGCTTGTCTGTGCCCTTTTATTTTTATTTTAAAAACACAGATTACTTCAGGAATATATAGGGTTCCAAATATACTTTCATTAAGGCCCTGGGAATTCTCATTAATGCTGCTCACCTTTACTTCTTAGGCTGTTGGTCTTGTTCTAACTCTCTATGACAGACCAGCCCTCAGGTCCTGACCAGCTTCTCCTCTTGGCCTTGACCAGGTTCCGAGGATGAGAGAGAGTCCTACATCCTTAAACCAAATAGAGAACACAGATTTCCCTCAGGGTGCCCTAAGCCACACTGACCACTTCCTGCAAAGAAGACCCATCTCCCCAGAGCGCCCCTGACTCATGTGTTAACTCTGGTGAGTAGCTCCCATCTCTGGCCCCAAGGGCAGAGGGAGCCCAGGAGAATGGTTACTGCCCACGCAGGAAGCAGGCCAGTGGTGTTCCCCATTCGGGATGGCCCTTGAAGGATTTGTGGCTCCAGCCGAGAAGCTATTCAAAGACCATAAACCGAGTTAAGTGATCAGGAATTTCATCCAGTTGAAACAAAAGCTGGAAGGAAGGACCCTCTACCTTCAAACTTGGCCCAGGTCTGCCTTGCTGTAGGTTGGCATCCTCTGGTACCTTGTGGATCATTTCCATCTCTCAAATTCACAGTCTAGCTCAGAGGGTCTTTTCCCTATTCCTGTGACTGGTATGACCCCAACCAATATCTCAGAGGTTTTTCCCACCCTTCCATCTCACGTTCCTTTAAATGATTCCATTCATCCATTTGCCAACAAGATGTCTGCAGTAACACCCTGCATCCTGGACTTCATTCTGAAGACAAGCAAACATTCATCTGTTCTTTCCAGAATATTGGGTGCTTTGTACAGGATGAGAGTGGGGCTGATCCTGGACCAAGCACTGGATATGGAACCATGAATAAGCCCACCTGGTCCTACAGGTCTGAGGTTCACCTTTCAGGCAGGGCAGAGATGCTTAACAAGTGAGTAAATAAGGAAGACAATTTCTTTGTATTTATCTTTTTTAAAAAAAATCTTCGGCCATGTTTGCACAACACGTGGGATCTTAGTTCCCCAACTAGGGATTGAACCTATGATCTCTGCAAATGTGTGGAGTCTTAACCACTGGAACACCGGGCAAGTCCCAGGAAGACAAATTTTGATGGGAGGAAATAGAATAAGTGAGAGGAAATAGACTCACAAGTTGGAGAATAACTGAGCCTTCGATCCAAGTCAGGGAAGTCTTTTCTGAGGAGTAACATTTGAGTCAAGATCTAAATACAACTAGAAACCAGGGACCAGGAGAATCTTTCACAACTACCATACCTCAGTGGCCAACTTGAGGTGGTCCCGTTCAGCCCCACTCAGGAACAGCCTGTGGGGGCTTTCTGGTCCTCTTGATGACCACCCATCTCAGTGATGTTTAAAGCCCCAACCTCCACCTCCAACCTCACCTGGAGGGAGAGGTTGTTCAGAGGAGAAAGTCATTCTGTGACCCAGCAAATCTCAGGGCCCCATGGACAGATGCTCAACACAAGGTATGCTGGCTGTTGTTGAGAGGGGGTCTGAGCCAGACTTTTCCAGAAAGAATAGCCCACGTGGTCCCTAGCACTCACTGAAGTAGAGATGGACAATTTCATGCTGCTCAGATCCTTCTTGGCTTATAGATGCAACTTCAGGAGGAGGTTAATCCAGCCCCTTGTGTCTGTTCAACTTCTTCATCCTATGAACTCCCTTTAGCCAGCTTCTCTCTTTCTCTTTTCAAATCTTCTCCATCTTTCCCCTGCCTGGACATCTTTTTTCTAACTCAGGGGGATGAAAGCATACTATTATTCACAATAAATACCAAATATACAATCCATGACCTGAGTCACAGTATGTCGGTTTTTGAATTTCAAAAACCAAGATGAGGCTCAATTTTGTTTTCGTTTCTGTCTCACCTTTTCCCTGAGACAATGGGCATCCAGAACCATGCTCAAATTGGGGGTAGGGAGTGACCAAAAGGGGGAGCAGGCACAATCTGAAACATGAAAGTAGCAAAATACCAAGAAAATATTCCACTTTGTGGTTTTTTTAAGAACTTAAAAAAAAAAAGTGGGCCATTTATAAAGTCTTTTTTGAACTTGTTACAATGTTTCTACTTTATGTTTTGGTTTTTGGGGGCTGAGAGGTATATGGGATCTCAGCTCCCTGACCAGGGGTCGAACCTGCACCCTCTGCGTTGGAAGGCCAAGTCTTGGCCACTGGACCACCAGGGAGGTTCCTCACTTTGCTTTCGTTTTAAAAATATTACCCTACCACAAGTAGAGAGCATCTTACAAGGCACAGAGCTCCGGACTAGAAACATCACAGTTACAAGGACCAGGCTCTGCCCTTTCATGAGTCCAGGGGAAAAGGATGAAGGAAGCAGATCGAAGAAGCTGTCTGGGGTAGGATGGGAGGTGGGCTGAAGAGGATTCTGACAGTGACTTGAATTTGACAGTCCCAGTCAGCACAGGGAGGTGCTCCAGAGCAGCGACAGCTGGACAAAAATGGCCAGGCCTCAGGGCATCTGTCACGGGCATCTGCTGGGGCTGCAGAAGTGGCCTCAGCTGAGAGCTATGGTGGATCCTGAAGGTGCTGCAGTTGGAGGCTCTGGGCTACCAAGCTCTGTGCCTCGGAACAGGGAGCTCTCTGGAAAAGGAAATCTAAACCCAGCACTCTGTGATTCCCACACCCTGATGAGGGCAATTAACTGGTACTAAAGAGATCCAAGAAAGCAGAGATAGATGTTTTTCTGGTTTACTGACTATGCCAAAGCCTTTGACTGTGTGGATCACAATAAACTGTGAAAAATGCTGAAAGAGATAGGAATACCAGACCACCTGACCTGCCTCTTGAGAAACCTATATGCAGGTCAGGAAGCAACAGTTAGAACAGGACATGGAACAACAAACTGGTTCCAAATAGNGTTGGTGATGGACAGGGAGGCCTGGTGTGCTGCGATTCATGGGGTCGGAAAGAGTCTGACATGACTGAGCGACTGAACTGAACTGAAAAAGATACAAAGAAAATCAAATCATCTGATGTTTGAGGCTGATAGCATCTCTGGTCAGGAAAATCTAAGCAGAGACCTGAAGGCACAACAAAAGTATAAGAATTATGTAGCTTAGCAGTTAAGAGCATAGCATTTGATGCTCCACTGCCTAGCTCAAATCCTGGATCTGCCACCTATGATCTGAGTGGGGTGGGTTGGTTATTTTCGCTTTCTCTTTAGTGTAACTAGAATAATCATAGTACCAATTGGATCGCTCTACTGCAAGGATTTAAAAAGTTGATGTTAGAGGGATGTTAATATTTCAGAAAGCACTTAGAAAATGCCTGGCCAGAAAACAGTATTAGGTAAGTGTTAGTAAATTTCCAGGTTGTGGAAAAAAAAAAAAAAAAATGAGGAGAAACAGCACCTCAGGCAAAGGACACAGCTTGAATAATTATCTGAAAGACAAAAACAGAACAGCCCAGACTGTAACCCACATCCACGAGCTGTACTCAGCCAAGCATCCTGTTAACCAAAACTCAGTCCAAGCTGTATTTATTTTTCAGGCATCCACTGAAATTCTTTGGTCTTACCAAATAGCCCACCAGAACATACCGGGTGCTGTGCTGTGCTTAGTTGCTCAATTGTATCTGAATCTTTGCGGCCTCATGAACTGTAGCCTGCCAGGCTCCTCTGTCCATGGGGATTCTCCAGGCAAGAATACTGGTATGGGTTAACATGCCCTCCTCCAGGGGATGCTCCCAACCCAGGGATTGAACCCAGGTCTCCCGCACTGCAGGCACACTCTTTCCCAGCTGAACCACCTATCCCTTCTCCAGGGGATCTTCCTGACCCAGGAATCAACCTGGGGTCTCCTGCCTACCAGGTGATTTTTCTCTAAAATTCATCCAGATATTAACCGAGATGGACTCAAAGCTGAATCGCAACGAACGGCGCTCTCACCACATCCCTCTCTAGTTAAAGCTGCCATTTCTTTCCAAACAACAGACAGTGACACACATTCTTGCTGCCACTGACAAGAAAAGTGGGGATGGCTTCTGCGGCGCCCACCCCTTCCTTGTGCAGGACTCAGATTCTCTTCCTCTGACCCTGTTCTTTTCTGATCACTATGAAGTGGAGGCTTGTCCCAGCCGGTGGCTCACTCATCAGCCCATTCAGCCCTGCACTCTGTGGACCCTGCCTGCTCCTGCCCGCCCCTCTCGACAGCCCATATGGAATGAGTTGCTCCATTTTCACTCCTTATCAGAGATTCAAATACTTCCCTCCTGTGTTTTGGTGGAGTTTTTCTCTGTTTGGGAGCTGGACAGATGCTTAACTCTTATAATTCCAAAGTGCTGCTGGGCGCTGGTTCCCAGGCCAAAATCCTTGGGTTCACAATCTCTCAAATCCCAAGAGGGGAAGGGAGGGGAGCCCTGCAAGGGAGGGGCAGGTCAGGAGGACACTGGACTTGCAAATAATTCATGCTTTGAGGAATTCAGTTACCTCCTTCTGTAACTTTATTATTATTATTATTTATTTTAGAGGGCCACTGTATACCCGGATTGAACCCTGGGCCCAGCAATAAGAGGACAGAGTCCTAACCACTGGACCACCATGCAGTTCTCTCCTGTAACTTTTGAAAGAGGTCCCTGAAGTAACTCCTCCTTCGCCTCATTAATCTTGAACCTGCCACCTCTAGGATGGCAATGATAACAACCAGCATGCTTTGGGTGCTTGCTATGGGCATGTTGAATCTTTCTAGAAACTCACTGAAATAGATCTGTCACTATTACCCCCATTTTGCAGATGAAGCTCAGAGAGGTAAAGTAACTTACTTTACTTGCCCAGGGCCACACAGCCAATAAGTGGCAAAGCTGATCGATCTGACCACAGGTAGTCTCCATCCATCATACTCCAGGCCTACAGAGGAACATAAGTGATCCGGCCCTCTGCAGTCTGGGACTATCTCTTCACTCTAACCCACCATATTTTACAGATTCTCTAACTTAGGTGGGAATATGTGAGAGACCTCGTGGAGAAACAGGCCAAGGGTTCTGGGCATACCCATCGACTCCTACGAAAGCTGGATTTGAGGCTCAATTATCCATAAAGGAAGAGCAAATACAGTTTTGCAGCTAAGACCTCGGGGAGCTGAGTGTGAATTCTGATGCCGCCCTTTACGGACAAGCTGTGTGATCAGGAAGACATTCCTTCCCTTCTCTGAGCCTCAGTTGTCTCTGCTGCACCATGGGGTAACAATAAAATCTACCCTAAAGGGTCACTGTAGAGATGATTTGAGATAACAAAGATGAAGCACAAAGCCTGGTCCACGATCTAAGTCCTTAGGACAGCAAGGAGATCAAACCAGTCAATCCTACAGGAAATCAACCCTGAATATTCATTAGAAGGACTGGTGCTGAAGCTGAAACTCCATAACGTTGGCCACCAGATGTGAAGAGCCGACTCATTGGAAAAGACCCTGATGCTGGGAAAGATTGAAGGTCAAAGAGAAGGGGACGACAGAGGATGAGATGGCCGGATGGCATCACCGACTCAATGGACATGAGTTTAAGCAGATTCAAGGAGATGGCAAAGGACAGGGAAACCTGGCGTGCTGTAGGCCATGGGGTCACAAACAGTCGGACACAACTTATCAATTGAACAACAGCAACAAAACATTAACTATCATTGTATTGATAGAAGTAATAAATGTTGTAGGTTGATTTAACCCTCAAGACATCCAACAAGTATTTGTGGTACAGTTCCCACATGCAGTGCAGGGGACTGTCAGTGATGCCAAGGAGAATCAGCTCTCAAAGGAACTTTATACGGGAAACAAAAGCTTGATTTGTGACAAGGTCAAGGGCAATTTCAGTTATGAAACAGTTCTGAAAGTGGAGTTTCCTCATCACAGGTAGCCTACTGTATTCTTATGTGTTTAGGGATCTGTCTCCTATACAGCTTTATGAGCTGCCTGAGGATGGCTTTTGAGCCCGCCATAGCTCTGCAATGTGTTGTCAGTTCTCTCTCTGTTCAGTTCAGTTCAGTCGCTCAGTTGTGTCTGATTCTTTGCAACCCCGTGAATCGCAGCATGCCAGGCCTCACTGTCCATCACCAACTCCCAGAGTTCACTCAGATTCATGTCCATCGAGTCAGTGGTGCCATCCAGCCATCTCATCCTCTGTCGTCCCCTTCTCCTCCTGCCCCCAATCCCTCCCAGCATCAGAGTCTTTTCCAATGAGTCAACTCTTCGCATGAGGTGGCCAAAGTACTGGAGCTTCAGCTTTAGCATCATTCCTTCCAAAGAAATCCCAGGGCCGATCTCCTTCAGAATGGACTGGTTGGATCTCCTTGCAGTCCAAGGGATTCTCAAGAGTCTTCTCCAACACCACAGTTCAAAAGCATCAATTCTTCGGTGCTCAGCCTTCTTCACAGTCCAACTCTCACATCCGTACATGACCACTGGAAAAACCATAGCCTTGACTAGACAGACCTTTGATGGCAAAGTAATGTCTCTGCTTTTGAATATGCTATCTAGGTTGGTCATAACTTTTCTTCCAAGGAGTAAGCGTCTTTTAATTTCATGGCTGCAGTCACCATCTGCAGTGATTTAGGAGCCCCCCAAAATAGAGTCTGACACTGTTAGAGAGCCTCTTCATTCGTTTATTTTTGGTTGCACGGAGTCGCTGTCGTTATGAACAGGCCTCCTCTAGCTGCAGTGAGCAGGGGCTACTCTTTGTGGCGGCACCCCAGTTTCTCATTGCAGTGGGGTCTCTTATGGCAGAGCTTGGGCAGACACGCAAGCTTCAGTAGTTGTGGCACACGGGCTTAGTTGTTCCACGGCATGGGAGATCTTTCCAGACCAGGGATCAGACTCGTGTCTCCTGCATCAGCAGGTGGGCTCCAACCACTGGACCACCAGTAAGTCCAGCATTCTGCCTTTTATGCCATGACTCAAAGCTTAACAAGTTCATCGCCACCTCAGGGCCTTTGCACTTGCTGTTCCTCTGCCTGGGACATGCATCTCCCCAGACTTTCTTATCTTTATGTCTTAGCTCAAGGGTCAGCTCCTCAGAGAGACCTTGTCTGATGCTCATTTCCAGCCTGGCATCCCCATCTTCACTTTGTATCATGTTACTCTATTGTGTCTTTACCTTGCCCTTTTGTCGATGTGTTTGTTCTCTGCCCTGCCCCTCAAGCCAAACATAAGTGAATGTTTGGGAACCTAAGTTCCATGAGGGCAGGGACCTTTCTGTTCTGTTCGCTGCTGAATCCCCAGAGCCTAGTCCTGTCCCTGGCCCACAGTAGGACCATAAAGTATTTGTTGAATGAAATAATGGATGGAGGATTGGGAGCTCCTTGAAAACACAGACCATCTACTCATCTCCTTCAGATCCAAAAAACCCAGAACAGAGCCTAGTGTCCAGTAGGAGCCAACTTAGGGTACATCCCTCCCTTTAAGAACACAGAGTAAAGTTACACAGATCACTTCTGCTCATACCCTATAACCCAGGGCTTAAGTCACACAGCCACAAGTAACTGCAAAGGAATCTGGGAAATGTATGCTGAGAAGCTGTGTGTCCAGCTAAAGATTCTATTGCCACCAGGAAATGACTGTAGGCATACTCAGTCACTCAGTCGTGTCTGACTCTGTGCAGCCCTTTAGACTGTAGCCAGCCCGGCTCCTCTGCCCACGGGATTTTCCAGGTAAGAACACTGGAGTGGGTTGCCGCTTCCTCCTCCAGGGGATCTTCCCGACTCAGGGACTGAAACTGCGTCTCCTTCATTGATGGGGGAGTCTTTACCGCTGAGCCACAGGGGAAGCCCCATCGTGAAGTGGAGAAATCAAATAATCAAGACTCTCTGCCAGAAGTAGCAATCATTTTAAAAACAGCAATTTTAGTAATAGTAACTTACATTCACTGAGTGTTCACTCTGGTCTTTGAATCTTTACAACCACCTTTTGAGATAGATTCCAGTATCCCCATTCTACAGAAGAGAAAACTGAGGCTCAGAGAAGTACATGTGACTTCCGCACAGCTGCTAACTGGTGAAACCAGGACTGGACCGATTTGGTAAAAAAGAAGAGACCGGCTGTTTGTGACAGAAAGAGATGGAATATTATTACCCTCTAAGCCTTGGGGAACCAGTGAAGACCTAAAACCAGGTAGGTAAACTCATAATAACAGCGCCTGATCTCATTTAAAGTTCAGTACTACTTATATGCGCATTTTGGCCACATCTGTTTTGTTCACTACTGAATCTCCAGTGCCAAATGACATCTGGCATGAAAAGATGCTCTATAGACATTTGTTGATGGTTGAAAAATTGCATTTGCAATTAAATTACTTTACGAGTCATTATAGTTTAACGTCTGTCTCTCTCACTTGACTGCAAACTCCGTTTCGGAATTCCATTTAGTGCAGGGCATGAGTCATTGTCAAGCTGTATATTGTTTCTCCAGTTCTAGCTCAGAGTCTGGAACATAGTAAGCACTGGTTAAATGCTTGTTGAATGAATGAGAGATCATTCTTGTCACAGAGAATGGAGAGGTTTGGAAGAACCTCTTTAAAATACTGTCCAGGGACCCATCCTTTTCTCAAATTGGAAACAAAATGAAAAACAAGGAAGACAGCAGCCAACTATCGATGAGGCTCCTGTCTCCCAGGCTCCAACTTCATTCTGGAGAGAACTGCCTGGTGAGGCTACAAAGATGGTGAGGTCTCTTGGGTATCAAAGGATGCTGTGTGGCTTTTGAAACCAAACAAATCTGCTTTGATGAGTTGGGTGCAAATGAATCGAGATCACGGGAACTAAAATCCCTTGGAACACAAAATGGCTTTGGAATGAGAAAGGACTGCAATGTCTGGGTCCTGTAAACAAATGGATTTTTAAACTTTAAGGTTCGTTCCAGAACTGACCGCAGGCACTTTCTGGTAAGTAGTTGGGATTGGTTTTGTTTGTTTTTGTTTTTTGCAACAGGGAGTAAGCCACAGGGTAGTCCTTTTGCATCTGAAAAAGACTCCTCCTTAGCTAACTTTCAGTAGCAATTAGATCACCATCGAAGCCTAGGGGATAAAACACCCTTCGAAGGAGCAAGTCAAACCAGGAAGCCAGGAAGACAAAAACCCTGTGCTTGGCCAAATAAAGCTTTAGAACGGGTTTTTATGACTTTCTCAGTCTGAGAAGTGCTTACTTCTTAATGCTGTGCTGTGGTCAGTTGCTCAGGTGTGTCTGCCTCTCTGCGACGCCATGAACTGAAGCCTGCCAGGCTCCTCTGTCCATGGGTTTTCCCAGCAAGAGTACTGGAGTAGGTTGCCATGAGAGTACTGAAAATCAGTACAGCAACCATTGTCATCAATGGGCAACCACTCATACCCTCATTCTGCATTATTCCAGCTATAAGGAGTCATTCTTTTTTGCTCATAAGAAATTACAATCATTCTTTCATGTAATAAAATATCCCCAGGGACCCCATGCCCTTACTTGGGCATCCGTTTCTGCCTTTCCTCCAAAGAAATAGAAAAGGAATAGCTGTAGGATTTTCATCCTCTGCGACTCTTCTGATATACTCTCTTCCCACCGCGCTTGCTTTCTTTCATTTCCTTGAAACCAGGGCTCTTGCCCTGAACTCAGCACCCACTGTTCTCTCTGCCCCCAGTGCTCTTCCTTCCAGTTTTGCACAAAGGCTGAGACTTCTTCAGATTCAACCCACATGTCCCCTTTCCCAGAGAAGACCCCACTCTGATGTATTCCCTCATCACATTCGCCAGTGCTTGTAATGAAACAGTTCTCCTCTTGGACTTGCGGACACAGCAGAGGAAGGAGAGGGTGGGGCAAGTTGAGAGAGTGGCCTTGCCATGTATACACCACCACGTGTGAGACAGACAGCTAGCCGGAGGCTGCCTGCAGCAGAGGAAGCTCAGCTCCGTGCTCGGTGATGACCTAGCGGGGTGGGGTGGGGGTGGGAGAGAGGCTCCAGAGGGAGGAGATATGTGTATATTTATAGCTAATTCATGTTGTTCTACAGCAGAAACTAACGCAACATTGTAAAGCAATTATATTCCAATAAAAAAAAGAAACAGTTCCCCTGTTTTGCACTTCTCTGTCTACAAGATCCTTGGGGAAGGGGCTTGTATGTTATTCATCCTTGTAGACCCCCCTCTACTCACCCACTCATCTTCCATTTACAAGCCCAGACTATGCCAGCCAGAGAGCCTGGAATCCCAAGCCTTTAGAGGAAGAGACTCAGACCCAGGCAGTGCTAATAGAGTTAAGAGCCATCCATCACTCTCCCACCTGTGACAACTGGATGGATTAATAATCCTGGTTGGCCAGAAAACAACTGGTAGACCCATCTGGCCCCAAGCTTTTCCCCTGCTTATGAATTCCTGCAGTGGCACAGACGGGATTGTCCACCTCATCCCTCAAGCCTCCCTCAAACCCCACCTCCTTTATAACGCCTTTCCTTCTCTCCCCACGATGAAGTGTTTGCTCCCACCTCAGATTTCCCAGAGTAAATCCTGTCTACTCCCAGCATTTGGCAATGACTCCTGCACAGGCCTGGAATGACCCTTCCAATCTTGTCTGGAACTCTTACTTAAATTTCTTTCTGTTTGACTTTTCAATATCCTTGCTTTCTTTTACCTTCTCACATTCGCTCATCCTCTGCCTGAGAGGTGGGTGATAAACTGTACAGAATGTTTTTGTCTCGCTCCCCGCCACAGTCCGTTCTCATATAGTGGTCAGCAACCTGATTTACAACATATCCCATCCCACCTTTCTTCTATGAAACACCTTCACTGGTTGTCCTCTCACTCAGAGTAAAATCCAGAGTCCTAACAGTGATTCTCAACCTCTACAGCACCTGCTATCACTAAGACCTGCTACAGCTGATCTTTCTACCTTGGCTCCCACCATTCACTCCACTTGCTCTAAGACCACTGACCTCTGCCCTTCGTCCAGCACGAAAATCATGCTCCTACCCCAAGGCCTTTGCACTTGCTATATGCTTGGCCTAGAATGCTCTGCCTGGGATATTTGCATGGCTCATCCACTTAAATCATTCAGGTCTTTGCTGAATCTGCCTTCCCAGACAAACTGACCTGGACTGCACTCTTCACACTATCTCCTACTCTGCTCTACTCTCTGTTTCCGGTAACTACAGCATTCTTGTGGACGTATTTGTTTCCTTGCTGTGGAAGAGAAAGAGAACAAACACTGGGAAAAAAAATTAGTAGTTTAACCACAGATATTATTCAAAGAGAACTGAGGTGCTGCTATCTAAAGGAGATGGTGGGCATCCAGATCAACACAGTTCACTAAAAACACTATTTTCAAGTTGGGCTTCCTTCCTAGCTCAGTTGGTGAAGAATCTGCTTGAAGTGCAGGAGACTGGGTTCAATCCCTGGGTTGGGAAGATCCCCCTGGAGGAGGAAATGGCAACCCACTCCAGTATTCTTGCCTAGAGAATCCCATGAACAGAGTACATGTTCAAGGTACACTAAGCTTGTAGTTTCACATGGGTCACCTTTGGTATTAAATTAAGGAAGGAAGGAAACTGCCACAGACAGATTTGTGTCCCCTACAAGATCATAGGGCTCCCCAGTGAATACAAGTTTCTCTCCCACTTGTTCAGGTTTTGGTGGGATTGGGTCGAGGTGCCCTGGGCTTTCTGGTCAACCAGTGGCCAGGTGACCCAAGCTAAGGCCATGAGAACCTCTCTCTTCATGAGGGCCAGGAAAGCATTTAGAGCTGATTTATCTCACAGGTTGTATCCTCAGGAGACTCTCCTTGTAGTTTCTGCTCCCTAGAGATCAGAAACCTGGTGCTTTCTATTTGTGTGGGTCCTGGTGGCTCAGATAGTAAGGAATCTGCCTGCAATGCAGGAGACCTAGGTTCAGTCCCTGGGTTGGAAAGATCCTCTGGTGAAGGGAATGGTTACACACTCCAGTACTCTTGGCTGGAGAAATACATGGACAGAAGAGCCTGGCAGTCTATAGTCAGTGGGATCACAAAGAGTAGGACACGACTGAGCAACTAACACACTTGTTAGGTGAGCCAATGTGGGTTGTGAAAGAATTCACAGAAGTATAACAAAGGAAGAAAAGAATTTTTATTCACTTTCCAAGGGAGGAAAGGGGCCAAATACATAGAGTGGGTCTCCTATTGAGTTAAAAAGGGGAAGGTGGAGGAAAAAGGGGGTGTGTTCATATACATATACTGGTTCCCAGCAGTAGCTGGGCTGGCTATACATCTCTATAAGATGTGGTTTTTCTGAGAATCTGTAACTTCTTGTCTTCAGTAATTTTCCAGGTCTTGGGTGTCAGAAAAAGACTTGATAGAGGCCCTTGACAGGCACTACATTATTTTGAACAATGTTAGATGGTTTTACACTCTAGTTTCATTTCGCTTTCAAATCACGGGAATAACCTGTGTCCTTGTCATATGCTGTTCAAGTTAGCCTGAATCATTGAGTCCTTGAGTGGTCTCTAAATACTGATTCATTTGACAGCATTCAAGTTCCTTTTGCTGAGTCTCAACGTTTACTGGTCAGTCACTAGTCTGGAAGATAAAGCGACTTCCTCAGGCAGTTCAGGAGAAAGGATTTAATATAGGTCACTAGCTTCAGAAATATTGGAAGAACTAAAAGAGCAAAGACAGCCTAGGAGACGACAACTCAGCTTAGTGGAAAAAAGTAGGGAGTCACTAACATCTGAGACGGGAGGGATCAAGGAAGGAAGGGGCGTTACCAAAACCTGGGAGCTGGGGCTGGCTGTGCAGGGAGTTGGGATGTGGAGGGACATAGAGAAAGCTGGAAACACGTAGGAAACACAATCACTGCTGGAGTCACCATTAGGCACAGAAAAGTCCCTCATATCAGGGAAAGCATGGAGTGTGGGAACATCTTAGAATCTCCCATGGGCCCATCCTCCAACCCGGCCACGCCCCCCACTGGAGACTCATTCCCATTGGCTGAACTTAACCAGAAGCAAAGGATACTGGGAATTGTAGTTCGTAGCCACCAGCTAGCCATCTTACCACCCTGTTGGATTCCAACATGGCAGTTGAAGGGATACACTCAGATGGAGAAAGAAATAAGCACATTCTGCCACTGGACTGCCCAACCCTGCCCTCCACCAGAAAGTCGCTCTATAGCCCTTTACATTCTGAGCCATTGGCCTGGCCACCACTCTCCCTTCCACTCCCTTAAAGTCCACTGGGCCGGCTGATAATCAAAAGACCTGGCTTTGGCTGTCTCCTCAACGACTGAAGGTGACTCAACTCCACTCTGAGCTCAGGGCAGTGCCAGCGCTGCAGAAACCAAGGCCTTCCCTGTCTAGATTTTGATGAATTCTCCAAAAGTTGCTTCTACCCTCAGAATGAAAAAATAATGTTTGTTCAGCCCGGCCCGTTAGCGCGTGCTTCCCTGGTGCCGGCGCCTCTCCGCCTCTCTGCCGCAGGGCCTCCCTTTCTGAGTTCCAGCCAGAGCTCTTGCTAACATGCTCTCTGAAAGTCATTTTTGGACCCAAAGTGAGGAAGTGGGGCCAAAGCTCACTTTGTGGAAAGATTTTATTTCCATCTGAGTCCACTTCAAGGAACAGCGAGGGATTAGTTTTGTTAGCTTTTTTACCTCCAAAAATCCTGCCAGGCCTTTCCCCAAGCAGATTTATGGAATCGCTGGGCAATCACGTTTCACACTATGGAGACCAACTGCCCTTTCTTCGGAGATGTCTCCAAATTGGCTGGCATCACTAAATATAGGCTAAATGAGAAACACTCAGCAGGCTTGGCTCCCGACAGTCTATTCTAAGGCAGTTTACCAAACCTGGTGCCATCCCACAGAGGGCCAGTGAATTCCCTAGAATCCCCTAGATGCTGGGTGAACTGAAGACAATGCGAAGAACTCATTCAACTTCAGGTAATAAAAGGAAGGTTCAACACTGGTAAGGAAACTGAGATGGAGGAAAGCAGTGGTTCCCTGACTTCAACACGCACTCAGTCCCCTGGGGATCCTGTTAAAATGCAGATTTAGATGCGGCTGGTCTGGAGTGATGTCTGACATTCTGCATCTCTAACCAGCTCCCAGGTGATGCTGCTGCTGGTAGTCCAGGAACCCCACTTTGAATAGCAAAGGCCTAGACTCTGGTATGGGCTTCCCTGGTGGCTCAGACGGTAAAGAATCTGCCTATAATGCAGGAGACCCAGGTTTGATCCCTGGATCAGGAAGTTCACTTGGGGAAGGGAAAGGCAACCCACTCCAGTATTCTTGTCTGGGAAATCACATGGACAGAGGAGCCTGGTGGGGTACAGTCCATGGGGTTGCAAAGAGTTGGACACAACTAAAGTGACTTAGCACGCAGACTGTGGTATACAAAGTAGGGTGTCTAGAATAATTCTTTGGGACTTAGGGGAAATATCAGAACTTCTATTTATATTCATTTTTTAGCTCATCCTTCTTATTTCTAATTTTTGCAGATTCTTAGAATATTTATAATATGCTAACTAATATTACATGAATCTCTTATATACAGATAAGTATGAATATAATCCATCCTCAATATTTTAGACTGGTAAGAATGCATAATTTTAAAAGTTTGAAGATGCCTGGCCAGGTCCACAAAGAGTATACTTCGTTGAACATTTGGAGGAAATCTTTACAATGTAAGAACACCTCCTCCAAGCTGACCATTAGTTTCTCCTCTAGTCCCAGACCCCCTTTATATCAATGAGCACCTGTTATGCACCAGACATTGCGCTGAGTGTCTTGCTCCTTTACTCTGTGAGGTAAATCACAAACGCCCATTTAACAGATGAAGAGATTGAGGTACAGGGGAAAGGAACTTACTCAAGTTTCCATATCCGGTAGAGCATCTGACTTATACACTGGGTTCAAACAGAGAAAACATGAGCTAAGGAAATAATGCCGTGGTCCCCAATTAGTCATTGCTAAGAAAGGCTGCTAGGATGTCTGAAATCGTGGTCTTAGCTTTTACCTGCTTTCCTGTCTCATTCCAATTAAACAGCTGGTATGCCCTGTCTTTTACATATGGATGGCAGCTTCTCAGAGGCAAATTCCCAGAATGCAAAATGCAGTCGTGCTGGGAATCTCCTGGTAGTCCAGTGGTTAGAGCTCTGTGCTTCCACTGTGGGGGACATGGGTTCAGTCCCTGGTCAGGGAACTAAGATCCCATCGGCTGTATGGTGCAGCAGCAGGGAGGAGGGGGGAAGAAAAAGCAGCCATGCAGTGAGCTTTATGTACTTTCTCATCTGTGTCTCGAGGCTTGCGAGAAATTAAAGTTATATGCAATCTGTGCTCAACCTCCAGTTCTTCTTCTTGCCTATTTTCTTTTAGAAACAAACTCCCTCCTTCCCCTAAGAGCTAACTCTAGGACAGACACTGAGCTCAAGTTTTTATGCTGCTGTTGTTGATTAGTCACTTGAGTTGTGTCCGATTCTTTGTGACCCCATGAGCTGCAGCATGCCAGGCTTCCCTGTCCTTTACCCATCACCCAAAGTTTGCTCAAACTCATGCCCCTTGAGTCAGTGATGCCATCCAACCATCTCATCCTCTATTGCCCCCTTCCCCTCTTGCCCTCAGTCTTTCCCAGCATCTCCACAGGTGATGAAACAAGTGTTCTGGCTTCCCCGGGCCCTGGTAAAGTTTTCTTTGGAACCCATCAGAGTGTGAAGTTTGGGGAAACCAGTGGAGCCAAGGTGCCTAAAGCTGGTGCGGTTCTTTTTAAGTCATAAGTCAAAAAGAGCCTTGAGCAGAAATGTTCTCACCTGCCAGAGAACTGAGTTTGGTTGCCTTCCCCTGCCAAGGATACCCGGAAGCCATCTGGGACCTCTCCAGACGTGGAGAGGTGTGTGTGTGTGTGTGTGTGTGTGAGTGTGTGTGAATATAAGCATGTGTGAGGGTGTATGTGACAGTGTGTGAACATGTTTGAGAGTATATATGAGGTGTGTGTGTGTGTGAGTGTAAGAACACGTGGAGTGTGGGTGCTTGTTCGGGTTTAAATGTGAGCGTGTTGAAGGGTTACCATTCACAGTTTGGGCAGAAGAGATGCCGGAATGCTTGTGAGCACTTCAGAGATACTGTTGGTCTCCAATGGGCACTAGAACATCTGAGAATATCCGAATGTATGCAGAGATAGAAATGACAACTATGGTCATGGTTATATTTTTTAGATGACTTTAAAAAAAATATTTTTTGGTGTGCCAGGGCTTAGCTGTGGCATGTGAAATCTTTTAGTTACATAGCATTCAAACTCTTAGTAGCGGCACGTGGGACCTAGTTCCCTGACCAGGGATTGAACCCAGGCCCCCTACATTGGGAGCTCAGAGTCTTAGCCACTGAACCACCAGGGAGGTCCATGGTTATTTTTATACTCAAACCAGAGACAAGATAGCATCGTCCTTGGTGTGAACACCAGCACTGGGGCTGGATGATCCTGAGTTCAGATCCCAGCTCTTTTACTTCCTGAGCTGCATGGTCTTGGGTAGGTCCCTTCACCTGGGCATTGAATGGACATAAGACCTACTTCACTGGTTGTTGTGGAGATTGCATAAGGTCATATGCACAAAATACCCTATGGGGTGTCTGGCATGTAGTAAATGCTCCTTGCATGAAGATTCCTAAAATAATAATAATAAACCTGGGCACAGGTAAAAGTAGAAAAGGTGCTAGAATAGTAAGGGGAGGAAGAGCAAGGGCTCAGGACCCACTTGCCAGAGTTTACCACTTGGCCAAGTCTTAAGTCAGTGGGACAGGAAGTATACCCCTGACACAGTAAATCATGGCAAGGGTGCTGTGCTTAGTCGCTCAGTCATGTCCAGCTCTTTGTGACCCCATGGACTGTAGTCCACCAGGTTCCTCTGTCCATGGGGATTCTTCTGGCAGGAGTACCGGAGTGGGTTGCCATGCCCTTCTCCAGGGAATCTTCTCAACCCAGGGATAGAACCCAGGTCTCACGCATTGCAGGCAGATTCTTTACTGTCTGAGCCACCAGGGAAGCCCTGGTGGAGGAAAGGGTGGGTGGCAAGGGTGGGGGAAAAAAGAAAAGCTACTAAACAAATAACCTATAACCATTGTCTGCAGGTACTACCTCCCTTAATTCTCATGATAGCTGCATGTGATTATATCATTTGATAGGTTTTTTAAAAAAAAGACAAAAAGTGAAGCTCAGAGGTTAGCAGTTTGACTAAACCTTGGCTAAAGAAATTTCATTGAACTTCACTGTTCCTTAATTTCACATTTCCTTTAGTCCTTCTGCCACATTTGCACATATTTTTCATGCAAAGAAATGTTTTATGATGCTTCCTCCCAGAAGCTCACCTACAAGCCCACAGCATTTATGTAAATACTTACATGATTAATATTACATGAGCCCTGCTCCTAATTTACTACAAAATCCAAGCTTGTCATCTTCAGAGCTGTGTCTCCCATAAGTAGAAAATTCCACTCAGCAATGAAACAAGTAAATATGAATTTATGTATGTAGTAGATACTGTGGGAAGTCCGCTTTCAGCCCACACCCTTTTTCTGCAAGCTGATGACTTCCTAGAGCAAGCATTTGCAACTCTCCACCCGATAGCTTCCCCTGCCTTAGCTCACAGGGTAGACCAGAAGTCCAGGAGTACCCCTCAGATAATGATAGGCTGGAGTTGGAAGCTACATGTGCCAGCTTCTTGTCCATCTGGAAAAATGACTCCAAAGCAAGTTCTCTATCACTTCTCAGAGATCCCCCCAGCAGGACTGAGCTTCAGTTTTCCCCAGCGGTAATCTGTTCATGAATGCATTTATATTGACCGCTTTCCTTCAAATTTTTCTACACCCTTACTGGTGCTTTCTGGAATCACCCCCCCACACACAAAGCAAAACAAAACAAAATACAAATTACTGGCACTTAGATCTTTATCTGAAGGTCTACTTTGGGGCATCTCCACCTAAGTCAACAGATGAATGGTTGGATGGCATCAATGACTCAATAGACACGAATTTGAGCAAACCCAGGAGATAGTGAAGGGAAGGACTGTGAAGCCTGGCATGCTGCAGTCCACTGGGTTGCAAAAGTGGGGCACAACTGAGCAACTGAACAACAACCAAAAAAAAAAATGTATTTGGTTTTCTCCATCTACTTGCTAACAGCTTGCACTTTTTCATTTGTTTATTGCAAAATATTATTACCTTTCCCAGAATGGGAATACTGAGGCTCTGTTGCAAGCTCTTGATACTGTCAAGAGAAAACTGCACCTTCCAGGACACTGTTCCAGGATACCAGGTTGATTTATTCAATATGGAAACAAGGGAGAGAGAGGAAGCCACAGGGAAGAGAGTCCAGAACTCTAGCCACAGGGAAAGCTCCTGAACAACTCCCTTCCGTTTCTGGTTCAGCTGGGTTTGGGAACATCATCCTTCAGAGCTCTAAAAACTAGACTAAGCACAGCCCAGGCGAGGACCCGCTCTCAGGAAATGCCTGGTTCTGCGACTGGGAGGGTGCCCGTGCTTGTTTAGGTTGCTTATCTGCTGGCCCCGTGTTCACCTCTTCCATGGTTCCCCCGACGCCTTTGCCTTCCACGGCGTCACCACCGACTTCAAAGGCTTCTCCACCCTTGGAAGTGACTCTCGGGTGCGTAGGTGGTGGAAAGAGAGAGAGGAAGCGAGACTGCAGCCGTTGGCGGCTTGGCAAGAGAGGAAGGCTATTGCAGAGGCCAGAACTGCTCCATCTCGCAAAGGGGGCCAAGACGGCAGGGTAAGTTAAGCAAGCACCACCTACCCCCCCGCCCCCACCACAAGGCCAGGCCTCCCTTTCCTCCACGTAGATCTTGACACTCTGAATTCATCATCCTGATCTGGCAATTTGATAGCTGGAGGGGAAAGTGGGCTTTGAAAACAGCCAACGAGGCTCGAATTAGAATCTAGGGATCAATAGAGAATAACTTCTCTAGGACTCATTGGGATCACCCGTAAAATGGGAAATGACCGTATGGGCTTCCCTGGTGATCCAGGGGGTGAGAATCCTCCTTAAAATGCAGGGGACATTGATTTGATCCCTAGTCCAGGAAGATCCCACATGTGCCGGAGCAACTAAGCCCCGTGCACCGCAACTACTGAGCCCACGTGCAGCAACTACGGAAGCCCGCAGGCCCCAAGTCTGTGCTCCACAACAAGAGAAGCCCTCGCACTACGAGAGAGCAGCCCCAGCTGCCCGCAGCTAGAGAAAGTCCACGCACAGCAACAAAGACCCAGCGCAGCCATAAATAAGGAAATAAACATTAAAAAAAAAAAAAAAAAAAAAAACCCTAGGAAATGACTCTCTTTCTTGCCTGATGTTTTGAAGGGCCGAACGAGAAAATGAGAATCACCCAGTGCTGACGGCAGCCTAGCACATAGTAGGTGCTTCCTAATTACCAAACTGCATTGCTGCTCCTGTTATTACTACCTCCTCGAAAGGCCCTTGGCTGATTTCCCTTACTATGCTTAATTCCATTTTTATGTTTTCCTCTCCTTTCCTTGCAAACCAGAATAAGTCATTCATCTTGCTCCCCTCCCAAATCCTTCCTCGCTCAAATATTCTCCTGGGGTTTTCTTAGAGCTACCACCTGGAATTATCCCAGTGGCCCTTATGTGAGGCAATAAGATCTCTCTTTATGAAAAAGACAGCCCCAGGAAAAATAAAAAAACAGTGGAAGCATTCTAGATGGGCCCCTCCGTCAGCCCAGAACAATATCCCCTCTATTGAGACTGTCGTAAATATCTTACTTGCTTATCCTAGACTAGAAAGTCGTCTCCCGGGCCAAGAGATTGCTTTTTTTTTCCCTCCATTTATTTATGGGGAAGACAGAAAACCTCACTTTTTGGGTCTGTAAAGCCTATTATTGACATGGAAGATGGGAAGGTTCAACTAAGTTACCTTATCACTCAGTGCCTCAGTTTCCTCATCTGAAAATCTGGCATGATCTACTGTTACTAATTCTGAGCACTAGGCATAAGACAATTAAGAACCATTAATAATTATAGTAAGAGTAAACAGTTCTCAGTTAGGAAGGATTTTCTGTGTTCCAGGGAGCTGTGCCAAGTATTTTGCTTCATTTATGTCCAACCACCCTCTGATTGGGAGGGTGTCATTAGCATCGCCATTTCTCAGATGAGGAAGCAGGTTCAGACAGGTCATGTAAACCTAATCAAAGTTATGTGGTAGTAAGAGCTGGAGTCCCCTGGACTGCAGGAGATCAAACCAGTCGATCCTAAAGGAAATCAGTCCTGAATATTCATTGGAAGGATTGACGATAAAGCTGCAACTCCAATCCTTTGGCCACCTGATGCGAACAGCCAACTCATTAGGAAAGACCCTGATGCTGGGAAAGATTGAAGGCAAAATAAGAAAGGGACAGCTGAGGATGAAATGGTTTAGATAGCATCAGCAATTCAGTGGACATGAATCTGAGCAAACTCCGGGAGATAGTGAAAGACAGGGGAGCCTGGCGTGCTGCAGTTCATGGGGTCGCAGAGTGGGACACAACTTAGCGACTGAACGACAACAAACAAAGAGCTGGAGCCAGGACTTTAACCTAAGTCAATGAGACTCAAACTCTTAGTCACCCCCAACAAGCCACCACTCAGCACTGTTGCCATAGTGACCAAGAATCCAATAAGAAAACCCATAGAACATCAACAGCACCATTGGGTGGGTTGGGGTTTGTCTTTTCCTTCTATTATTTTTATTATAAGATCAGCTTACCCTAGTAACTACCAGCGTCTGCAGCCCAAACAGGCGGTAACCAGGGCTCACTGTGTGTTATCATCAGCCTCACCCAAGAAATAATAATACAACATCTGCGCCTTTCCATGACCTTCCAGTCCCTTGGAGCTATGAGCAAGCTCATTCCTCTATAAAAAGAGAGAAGCCAAGTTGGTTGTAAAGCAGCTGTCTTCATTATCTGGAGGCAAGGAAAAGTGTACAGTAGCCCCCTCGGCATCTGGCCCAGTTTGTCTGTTCCTCTGTGAACAACCCCAGAGTGGGTAAATGCTGAGTGAATTCTCTTAAGCCCAGTGGAAGGTAGACACAGGCCGACTCCAGCCTTGGTTTCGTGATTGGCATGTCCCCCAAGGTCTGCTGAGCAGCTATAGGCTGACCTCTGGAAGAACCCGCAGAGGTTCAAATACACAGCTGGAAAGAGCTTCGTGGGGCCCAGATTAGACAGAGCCAATGCCTCTGATTCCCACTGACTTAGATTCAAATCCTGGTTCCAGCTTTTACTACTACATAATCTTGATGAGAGACTAGAAGCCTGCCTCCTTCATCTTTCTCTCCTACCAGGAGACTGGCCCTTCACACCACTGCCTTCTTCTCAACTGTCAAATATGAACCCGGTTGCCACCTCCTCTGGGAAGCCTTCCCTGATTACCTGACCTAAAGGAGACTCCCCCGGGTGTGCTCTATCACATCACCCAGTTTATTTCCATTTCACCATGAGAAATTACCTTTTTTGTTTAGTTGTTTGATGGCTTATTGCCAGTGTCCAGTAGCGTAAAAGCCACAAGGGGGCAGGTTTCTTTTCTGTCTCATGGACTTCCATGCTTCCAGAATCTAGAACAACACTTGGCTTGTAAACAAGATTTGTTGAATGAATGAATTCAACAAATGGAAAACTGCCTAAACCAGAGATGGGAGATGAGCACTTCTTGCCATTAAGCTGGTGAAGGCAAAGAAAAATTGACAGACCAATAGTCCTGTGAGTTTCCAGAACCTTCCTTGCTTCCTTACATCCCATCCCTGGCCCTTTTCTCTATCTCTCTGGGATGGTCACTCTTGCAGACTGTGAGCTTTTGGAAACAAGGGCCATTGTTTCCCTTGACTTTTTAAAAAAAATTTATTTATTTATTTATTGAAGTATAGTAGATTTACAATGTTGTTAGTTTCAGGTGTACAACAAAGTGATTCAGTTGGTTGATGGTGGTGGTGGTTTAGTCGCTAAGTTGTGTCCAACCCTTGCAACCCCATGGACTGTAGCCTGCCAGGCACCTCTGTCCATCAGATTTCCCAGGCAAGAATATTGGATTGGGTTGTCATTTCTTTCTCCAGGGGATCTTCGCAACTCAGGGATCAAACCGAGGTCTCCTGCACTAACAAGTGGATTCTTCCCTGCTGAGCCACAAGGGAGCCCTAGTCAGTTAAACATACATACATATTTCTTTTCAGACTTTTTCCTTTATAGCTATTACAAAATATTGAGTGTAACTCCCTGTGCTATACAGTAGGTTCTTGTTGGTTATCTATTTTATATATGGTGGTGGTGGCGTTTAGTAACTTAAGTCGTGTCCGACTCTTTGAGACCCCATGGACTGTACCCCACCAAGCTTCCTTGTCCATGGGATTTCCCAGGCAAGGATACAGGACTGGGTTGCCATCTCCTCCTCCAGGGAGCTTCCTGATCTAGGATCAAAGCCGCGTCTCTTGCAGGCGGATTCTTCACTGCTGAGCCACCAGGGAAGTCTGATTTTATGTACAGTAGAGCGTATGTGGTCATCCTTTCGGCTTCAGTCCCTAATGCCATCACAAGGCTGGGCACCTCATGGAGTGAGAGCAGGGCTGGCACAACAGACTTTCGGGGTTTAAATCCCATTTCCTCAGGCCCTAGAGGCCCTGACTTTCTAGCCTGGAATAAGCAAATAAGATATTTGACTGTTCATGCTCTTTAAAGCTCAGCTCTAGTCACAACCCTCTGGAATTTTTTCCTGGATCATTCCAGAAAGTGATTCACTGATCACTCTTTCCAGAGCCACTGCCAGCCTCCATTGTACTGACTCCATGAAAAGCCCTTATCAGATTACAGTTTCATCCATTTGTTTGTTTGAACCTCTCCTCTACTGATCTATAAAGATATACACATTGCAGCTTTCCAGAAGACTATCCTCTAGACAATAGGAATTAAGTTTGGATTTATCCAGGCTCACTTCTCCCACGGGCTGATAGGAGCTTGGCCAAGTCATGCGGAATCTGCTGAAGGAAGCCGTACATCTCTCGTGGAGATGCAGGAGCTTGTCTCTTTCAATGGTAACAGTGTGTTTGTAAACACTTTCTTACGTGTGCCCTTTGTTGTTGTTTAGTCACTAAGTTCCGACTAAGTCACCAGGCTCCTCTGTCCACGGGGTTTCCCAGGCAAGAATCCTAGAGTGGGTTGCCATTTCCTTTCCAGGGGGATCTTCCCGACCCGGGGAGCAAACCCACATCTCCTGCAATGCAGGTGGATACCTCCCCGCTGAGCCATCTTAGCCATATTTGGTGTAAATATTATCAGTAGTCATTATTTTATGCCTCATTTGTTGAGTTCATGCTGTGTACCAGCTCCAGAGAGGAGCACCTTACCTGGATCATCCTCATAGTTCCATATGATATTAAGAGGTAGCTATTACTTATTTCCTAGGTAAGTGAGCCTAGACTCTCGCAGAGAGGTCAAGTAACTTTCTCCAGTTTACATAGTTCAAGTGGAGCCAGGGCTCTACTTATGTCTAAGACCCTTGACCTTAAGCATTAAACTAGTATTATGCTTATATTCTTGCAATTAAGACAAGCAAAGAAAACCTACTCCTCCCCAGATGGGTACTTGAGATACAGACAATCACTAGGAAATTCACAAGAAGTCATCGATTTGCCCAAAAGGGCCTAAGGATCAGCTAAGCTCCTGGAAGAGAATATTCTTATTAATTCAGAAAAAGAGAAGGAGGTTCAGAGGGCAGCAAGCCCACAGAACACGCAGTCTTCCAGAGATGCCTGGCTTCAGACACATGTGTGAATTAAGCACTTGGCACCGGGTAGACACTGGATGGACGTGAGCTGAAGCGATGGACGCTAGTAAGTACGGAGGGCTCCTGACAGATGTGATATTTCACTCGGGACCATTCGTCCACATGATGAATGTGAGGCAGCCAGGCTGAGCCCCAGGTCCCACTAAAACCAGCAGCCCTGGGAGAAGCGCTCAGCATCCCACAGCCCACTCCGCACTTGGCTTGGGAGCCGGCTCTCCCAACAGTGACTGTCTGGCCCTCCCCCATCCCTCCACCATCCCTCCACCGCAAGCTCCACCATGGAACGTTATCAAGTGTTTCCTGACCCAGAAGTAAGTACCTAACATCGCCTGTACTCACCCTGCCCACCCCCTGCCCGCACACCTTGGCTACAATATCCCCTCCTCATAAATCACCAGCCATATTAACTGTCTCTCAATCAATCTCTTCCAGCTGTGGGCTCAGACAGTCTCTCAAGGCGAGTGTCTCTCCCCTAGAGGCTTAGGCGCTAAGAGCCCCTTCGTCTGGGAATAGTTTAAAGCCAGATCGCTTTCTTCCTTCCCAGGGTCTCTTGGTTCAGACCTGAGGCCCTCAGGACCCACAGACACCGCAGAGAGCCTCAGGAAACCTGGGAGAGGGTCAAATCAACTCAGAAGGCATGAGACACTGATCCTTATCAATGCCCAGAGGCTTGGTAAATATGGGCCATTTGATTATTATTTTTTTTTCCACCAGCAAATATTTTACATAGGGAGTCTAAAGCTTAGAGCTTGAAGGGTAAAGGGATGGGCCTTCCAAACACAGTTGAGCTCACATTTCCCATGGTCTGCTTCCTTTTGGGACACATAGATGGGTGTGGCAGAGATAATGGTGTGTGTTCAGAAGATGCCATGTGAATCTTTCATTTCCCAGGATCCCCTGTTAGGCTGAAGACATGTGACTAAGTCCCAGCCAATGGGAGGGAAGTACTGCTGCCAGGTTCAGTCATGACACTTTCTGTGCTTTTAGAATCTGCTGCTATTTCTGTGATCACCCAGGAGACTATATATTTAAGATGGAAAGAGGGACTTTCTTTAGGCTCCTGGCCTGAGGCCACGCCCCTCCCTGGTTTCCTAGCAACCAGGCAAAAAAAAAAAAAAAAAGATGGAAAGAGGACTTCCCTGATGGTCCAGTGGTTAGGAATTCACCTTCCAATGCAGAGGATGCCAGTTCAAGCCTGGGAACTAAGATCCCACAAGCCCTGGGGCAATGAAGCCCATGCGTCTCAACTAGAGAGAAGCCCTTGGATTGCAATGAGGAGCCTGTGGGTGGCAACTAAGACCCAACACAGCCAAATAAATAAGTAGATGCTAAAAAAAAAAAAAAGGAGCCTGGATCCCTGAATCACCACTCAGAGGAGAAGGACCAAAGATGCCAGCCCATATTAGACTCTGATGAAAGTGAGAGTATTAAGCCACTGAGTTTGGAGGGTTTGTTACTGCAGCATTATTACTTAGCCTACCCTGACTAATGCAATTCGATTTAGAAAAGTCTATTAACTTTCAAAATATGAGTGCAGCACACTTACGAATCACCTTCCCTAACTCATCTTTACTTATAAATGCCACCGATGCTGTGATTAGCAGTAAACCTGGTGGGAAAGAACATGAACTACCGGGGTTATACCCAGGGAATTGCAAGTCAGGCTCTCAGCTTGTTCCACAATTAGACTTTAAATTCCATCAGGGAATAAACGATAAAACCGCTCCGGTATATGGACGTCCTAGACATGAGTTAGAATGTGGTTTAATTACATACTAATGTGTGGGTCTAGTCAAGGCTTAGTTTTCACCTCCTCGTTTGTAAATAGGGGTGCTTGTAGCACATCTTGTTGGCTGTGGGCTGTTGTGGTTGCTGTGTCTACGTCACCCGCTTCAAGACTCTCCGCCGGAAAGACTGCAAGCTGATAGCCCTCAGCTGTCAAAAACTGCCTTGTCATGGGACTTCCCTGGCGGTCCAGTGGTTAAGACTTCGTCTTCCAATGAGGAGGATGTGGGTGGGGGCTAAGATCCCTGGTGCCTTGTACAAAAAAATCAAAACATAGACAACAGAAGCAATATTGTAACAAATTCAATAAAGACTGGGAAAATGGCCCATATTTTTAAAAATTGCCTCATCAGCAGAAAGTTATCTCATCCAGGGTCATAACCCCTTCCTGGGACAGCCCACATCCAATCACAAGTCCATGGAGACAAAGAAAGACCTGACCCTCTTGACCCAACGCAGGACAACTCTGAAGAGCCATCTCAGCTTCAGAGTTTGTGGTGGACAAATTATAAGATGGTTTTCTCATCATTCCTGCCCCCTGGATCCTCACTTTCTTGTATAATCTCCATGAGCATGGGTAGAACACATAACTTGCTTCTAGCAATAGAACATAGCAAAGGTGCCGTAAATGTCACTTCTGCGATTACATCACATAAGATTGCAATGTCTTTCTCACTAGCAGACTCACTCCCTTGCTGGCTTGAATGAAGCAAGTGGCCATAGTGGCG
>SJYA01002296.1:932454-958403 GCA_006410615.1 Neotragus moschatus
GGCGGGGTTAACACAGCCAAGAGCCAAGAGTGTCCTCCTGCCAACAGCCAACAAGAAACTGAAGCCCTCTGTCCTACGACCTGCAAGAAACCAAATTCTGCCAGCAGCCACAAGACCTTAGAAATAGACGCTTCTCCAGTTGAGCCTCGAGATGAGACCCGACCCTGTCTGGCATCTTGATTGTAATCGGTTAAGAGACCTTGAATCAGAGGACGAGTGAAGTTGTGCGTGGACTCCTGGTCCACAGAAATGGTGAGATACTACATGTATGTTACCTTAAGCTGTTGAGTTTGTATGAACACAAGGTTCCCTGTGGAGTCAGCTAAAACCTTCATTAAGACAGCATCACAGCCCAACTCCTCTTTCTGCCCATCTTTCTTCCTCTCCTTCCTTTCCTCAACTGTCAATACCAAGAGCTCTCCCTCGTAAAACTCTTGCACACTAATCCTCATCTCAGGTCAGCTTCTGAGAATCCCAGTTGCGACATCTATTCAATACCCATGTGTTTCCTTTTCTACTTTATTGACAAACCCTGATTTTGTTGACCTGATCTCCCTCCAAGGGATCCTACACTTCCAATGCATTCCCTCCATTAGAAGGGGAGGCAGACTCAGCCCCTGGGCTACATCCTGGTTAGACTAAACCTATTATGAAAACCCCATTCTTCTTGCTTTTAGGAAGAGATCCTTGAGCCAGTTCTGACCAATGAGGTTTGAGGTGCGGGCCAGGGCTTCTGGGAAATAGACTTGAGAAGGATAGACCCTCTTCTGCTTAGCCTGGACACTGTTAAGTCATTGTAGAAACTGTAAATCTTGCAGTCAGCAGGCACCTATGCAAAGAGCTGATCAGAAGGCTTAGGACAGGAACTTCTCTGGCAGTCTAATGGTTAAGACTCCATCTGCCAATGCAGGGTGCGTGGGTTCGATCCCTGGCTTGGGAACTAAGATCTCACATGCCACAGAGTGCAGCCAAAATTAAAAAAACAAAAACAAAAACAAAACCTCAGGACAGCAGAGCAAGACAATGGAAGAAGCTAGATCCTTGCTTGGATTGACGTCACCAAGTTAATCAGCCCTGGTGCCGCCCTGACTTGAGGCGGCTATGAAACAGTACAAGTTTTCTTTAGGACCACCCAATGCATTCTAACTAAATCAGTTTAGGTTGCCACTTCCTAGGGTGGATTAGAGAACTGAATGAAATTGATGGTGATAGCCATGGGAATATACCTTGCAGACTCCTAGCTACAAGGAGAGAAATTGGCCAAGGGTTCCAGCTGCCGCACTTTGAAACCCATCACCAGGTGTGCACCAAAGTCACCTTGTCCTTGGGCTGCTTCTCCAAGGACTGAGCACGATGAGATGCTAAGGCAGGTGTGTTCCCAGGAGACGCGGGGTTCCTCTGAGGATGACCTTCATTCACGGACTCCTCACTGACCTTGTGGAGCCTCACTGGACGCATGGATGAATGTGTACCTACCTCGGTGGATGACTAACAGCGTCCTTCCTGCCTGCCTGATGTCCTTACACCCACATCTAGTGTCTCTCAAATCCTGACCCATTGGCTCAAGCTAACACGAGTGGTGGTTTTCAAGACTTTTCATTTTCCCAATGTCAATGGCAACAAGAAACTTGAGACATTTCTGACTTCTTCCCTGATGTACCTGACGTCTCTGTACATGGGAAATGGAATGAGAATGTACATTTCCTGAATGTTCTTGTCATCCACTGAGACCTTCTCATGGAAGGAATGTGGACAAACAGGAGTGCCAGGCTGGGATTTCCTAGGTTTCCGTTTAGACTGGTGAGGCAAAAGTTCTGGCCTTCAGCTCTGCTAGCGGTTTTCTCTGTGACCTGCACCACCCCCTCCCCATCTCTAAGCGTTGTTTTCTGTTCTGTCCATGATGAGAATTGAATGCGATTATCTCTGAGGCTCTTATCTTTCCTATCACGCTCTGTCATTCATGATATGTTTAGCTGCAAATAACAGACCAATAGAGCTTCCCAGGTGGCTCAGTGGGTAAAGAATCTGCCCACAATGCAGGAGATGCAGGAGACATTGGTTCGATCCGTGGGCCAGGAAGATCCTGTGGAAGAAGGCATGGCAACCCACTCTGGTATTCTTGCCTGGAAAACCCCATGGATAGAGGAGCCTGACGGGCCACATCCCATGGGGTCACAAAGAGTCAGAAACCACTGAAGCAACTGAGTATGTATGCATGCAGCAGACAAATAAAGCATAATGACATTAAAATACATTGTGTATTACGATGTCACATAACAGGAAATCTGAAGAGCTCTCCAGAGCTGTTGCAGCTGCTCAATAGTTTTATCACAATATTTCAGTTCTCTCTCTTCACCATATTTGACGTGCTGGCTTTCAGGCTCATCCTTTTGGTCTCATGGTTACCTGATAGCTGCCAGAGTACCAAACATCACACTTCACTCCAGTGTCCAAATCAGAGAAGAATGGGTCAACCGCAAGGTGTTTCCTTTTCAAGAGAAGGAAATTTTTTCCTAGAATCACCCCCAACAGGATCCCTCCTTGATTCTTTAGCCAGGACTGAATCACGTGGCCACTTCTTACTGCAAAGGAAGCTGGGGAAACTAGTACTTGAGCCAAAAAAAAAAAAAAAAATGGGATTGCCATGGGCATTTTGCTGCCTTGATCAGGGTAAGAAAAAAAAGCAAGGAACTGACAGTGTCTGCTTGAGAGGCCTCAAAGGTGGGTATCCGGTCATCCATACCCCAATCGACTCAGAGAGACAAGGCAGCCAGGCATGAAACAATTTGAGGCCACATGTAGGCACATATCAGAAAATGGGCAAAAACAGAACACCTGAGTGGCTGAATGTGTGTGGGTATTCTGGCAGCTGTTGAGAATGGTGGGGTATGGGGGTGGTTGGCAGGGGGGGTCAGGGGTGGCAGTTGGAGGGGAAGGAGCAGGAGGAAAAAGGATGGGTGAAGGGCACCCTCCTTCTGTAACCAACTTTGCTCTTACTGTACTGAGATGCCCCATGCCCCTCCTCACTGCAGCCAGTGTGAACTTGGCACAAACCTCCCCGGCTGGAAACCCTGCTGTGTTTCTCTGTGTTCGAAAGAGTAAAGGCCAAGTTTGTTACTGGCATCTCTAAGGCCCCCTGTGACCTGGCCCCTGCTAACTCCCTGAAATTCTCCACCTCTCTTGCCTCCAGGCCCCCTTACTCCAGCCACACTGAATTTTTCTTCCTGTTCCACAAATTAAGTTCAGTCCCACCTCAGGACCTTTGCACACACTGTTGTTCCCTCTGCCTAGAGAATCATTTCCCCTATTTTTGTTAGCTAACTCCTACTTCTGGAGAAGGAAATGGCAACGCATTCCAGTATTCTTGCCTGGAGAATCCCATGGACAGAGGAGTCTGCTTGCCTATAGTCCATGGAGTGGCAAGAGTTGGACTTGACTGAGCAACGACACAACGTCAACTCCTCCTTAGCTTTCAGACTGAACAAATACTCCCTCAGCACAGCCTTTGCTCCAGTCCCCACACCATGACATAAATCAACCTCTTTCCCATGTGGTTAATCTGAGTCTGTCTAACTTTTCCACTTCCCAGCACACACACACTTGTCTTTTAGCTCCAAGAGAGCAGACACGGTGTCCACATTCCTTAAAGCATTATTCCAAAAGCATAATGGAGTGAGGAGCTAAACTCCATGTGTTGAAATCTCATTCCACATATCAGCTGTGTGACCCTGAGCAAGTTCCTTAACCTCTCTGTGCCTCCAAATATTTCTTCATGTGTGTAAGGATAAGAATAAACTCTGCTTCAAGACTGTCTTAAAGACTAAATGAGTGAATGTACATTAAAAGCTGAGCATGGTGCCTGGCATATTATGTATTAAGTACTGTATTATATAAGTGTTGTTATTAGCATTACTGGAAACGTGGATCCCCAGTACCCACCTGTGTGCTAGCTGGTACATAGTGCACAGCAAATACTTGTTAAGGAGAGAAATGAATCCTTTTTCGTCTCCCTAAGTGAAGTGAGCCTTCCAGTCTCCTCTGTCCAGGGAATTCTCCAGGGAAGAATACTGGAGTGTGTTGCCATGCCTTCCTCCAGGGGATCTTCCTAACCCAGGGGTGGAACCCGGCTCGCTTGCCTTGCAGGCGGATTCTTTACTGTCTGAGCCACCAAGGAAGCCCTTGCCTCCCTACAGGCAGAGATAATTACACGCCTGTTCATCTCATTATCTTCATTGCTTGGCGCTGGACCGCGCACATAGTAAGTGTGCAAGTTGTCCCTGCTGCCTCTGGCTGCTGGTTCAAGCCCTTCCCGTCTTCCTTCTCGAATCGAGGGAAGGATTTTCAGCTCCTTGTGGTGGGACAGCCTCCCCAGCCCCCTCTCATCTCACCATTTTACCCAGAGATGCAGAACAGCTTTGATCCCTGACAGGAGCCTTCTAGGAAGAAAGAGAGGGAAAGAGAGAAATCTGGCAATTTAAGCTCTCTGGACGTGACACTTATTAATAAAATGAGTGGCTGTCAGCCTCTGCTCCAATCTTCTGTCCATTCTCAGGAGGCTCTGGGCAGCCGCAAAGCTGGGAATGTAGCAAAGGGAGCCAGGGAGAAGCCGCTGCCTCCAGATAGAAATGAGTAAATAAGCTCAGGCCACAGAAATATCAGACCTCACTGGATTCCGATGGTTTTAAGCGACCACAAACCCAAATTTCTCCTCTGATTTCCTATTGTAATGAAGTTTAACTCCTACAATCATGAATACGTTCTCCTTCTTTAAAAAAATTAACCTGGTAGGTCAGTTCGCGTGGACCCTACCCTCATCTTAGTCCATTCGGCATGTCCCAGAAGCCATCCTGGGACTGCATTTCTTGATGTTTGTATCTTTCTAGAACCCATGTGATGCTTTACATACCCACACACTGGTGGTGGTGGTGGTGCTTTAGTCACTAAGTCATGTCCAACTCTTGCAACCCCATGGACTATAGCCTGGCTCCTCTGTCCATGGCATTTTCCAGGCAAGAATACTGGAGTGGGTTGCATTTCCTTCTCCAGGGGACTTCCCAAGCCAGGAATCGAACTTGGGTCTCCTTTACTACAGGTGAATTTTTTACTGACTGAGCCACCAGAAAATCCCTTATTTTGCCTGTGTATGTATTATTGATATGTAGATTTTTCCAGTGGGATAGGTTGATTTGTTTTGTTTTGTTTTCTGAACGGCACCATCTTGAACCTATGATTCTCCAAAAGTTGTGTTTTTTTTTCATTCAGTGATGTGTCTGGGAATCTTGCCATAGAGGTGCATACATGTCAACTTCATTCTTTTTCACTGTCACATAGCACTTCTCATTGTAGAGAGAGCCCAGTTTATTAAACACTAACTGCATGTTAAAATACCAAGGTGTTTGTGTGTACTGGTGCGCAGGGCAGGGGGTGTCCTTTCTAATATGAATGCCCAGGCCCATCCCTGGGCAGATGGAATGAGAGTTCTGAAGACAGGATCTAGGTATCAGAATATTACAACTCCAGCAATTTTAACTTGCAGTCAAAGTCAAGATTGATTCATTTGTCTAGTCCCCTATTCAGGCATATTTAAGCTATTTCCAAGTCGTTGCTGATTTTAAAAGAAAAAAGAAAAAAAGCCTGCTGGGCGCTTTGTACACTCCCCCGTATGCACTGGTGCTGGTATTTCTCAAGGGCAGGGTTTCTCCACATAGTTGACGTTAGGGGTGGGCAGCGCTTGGCTTGGGGACAGGGACGTCTGTCCTGGGCAAGGTAGGATGTTGAGCTGCATCCCTAGCCCCCGCCCGCTAGACGCCGAGGGCACCCCCCACCCACATCACGCCAGTCAAACATGTCTCCAGACATTGCTAAATATCCCTCCAGGAGCCGGATCACCCCTGGCTGAGAACAACTTCTCCGGGGTGGGGGCCCAGAAGGGACATGGCTGGATTTCACAGGACATGTACACTTTTTTTCTTAGAGTCCTCGTGGCTCTAAAATTCCTGCACCAATTCATCATTTCTCATTTTCCAGGAATATCCTGCCAGCCAGCATCCTGCCCCTCGTCTCTGCAAGTCTGGACTTAGAATTTGGGCTTGAACCCTGAGCATCTTTCACTTCACACTGCCTTCTGCTGAAGCCCAGGGGTCCTATCATGTCTGGAAGACAATTCCAGAGTCTAGAATATGAGCCCAGAAGTTTGGAGTCAAAGAGACCATCAAACAAGGGCGAAGGGGCTGCTTGCTTTGTCTCTCTCCTCCTCCTTCCTCCTTCCCGCACCTCTTTCCTGTCTCTCTTTCTCTTCCGCCCTCCTCCTCTGTCTTTCTTTCTTCTGCTTCTTTCTCTCCCTTCCTTCCTTCCTTTCTTTTTTCCTTTTCTCTTTTAAGGTCATTTTGCCGAGGGGAGGGGAAGACAGTCCGCTCATTCCTTCCCCCCAGCTCAGATTTCCAGCGTGTCCTTTCAGGCTTCTGAAGATCGCGGTCTGGGTCCCGGTGGCTCTCTGAGTTTTCTAGGTGATGAAAAGAGCGGACAAGAGAGAGGGAGACATGGAAAGCAGTCCTCAGAAACAAAGAAGCTTCCCAGCGTCTGTTTGCATGTATGCTTGCGTGTGCACGCACACGTGTGTGTGTGCGCGTGTATGTGTGTGCACGCATGCGCGTGTGAGCAAACGTTAACTTCACAGGCTGGGAAGGAAGAGGAGGGGGAGACGCAACAGACCCAGCCGGTCGTGTCTCTTTAAGCAAGATAAGCGCCGGCCCCATCCATCTCTTTGACACTATCAGCCTGTTGTCTAAAGTACTTACAGCTCGCTCCTTGAGAGGAGTCCTAACTGGGCGATGCTGGGGGAGGGGAGCAAGTGAGTGAGGCACCCTGGGGGCCCAACTTCCCCAGAGAGCACCACACGGTTTGCAAGGTGGGGGAGAGGTCACCCCACCCCACCCCCCACCCCAGGCCAGGCCTGTTTTTAGCTCAGCCCTGAGTGCTAGGGAGATGGTCCCGCCCTGGCTCTCTACCTGGGGCCCCGTTCCCAGGGGAACCACTTGAAACTGAAGCTTGTCTTTCTCAAGTGGCTGGGGGAGAGTGTGAAACCCAGGAAAGAGAGAGTGAGCAAAAAGAGAAAGGGACCTCGGCCATCCCGCCCCAGGATCCTGTAACAACTCGCCACGGCTCTTACTACTCTAGGAGGTGGGGGCCTACCTACGATTCTCCCCATCTCAGAGATAAGGAAACCAGGCTCAGAGAGGTTAAGTAACTCGCTGAGGGTCACACAGCTGCTCAGAGGTGTCGGGGGAGTTTGAACCTGCATTTCTCTCCGTTCTCTCTTACCTCTCTTGCCGGGGTATTTCTTGCAGCTCCTCTGTTATGAGAAACCATAACCGTGAAGGATTTGCTCTCTATTCACTCAGCAGATACTTTCCTTGCCTCCGCCTCAGGTTCTGCTGCCTGCTGGCAATAAGGACTTGACCCTGGGGGTGGGGGGAGGAGTCAGGAGATTGGGATTGACACATATACACTACTATGTATGAAATGGCTCCCCGAGTGGCTCAGGAGTAAAGAATCCACCTGCCGACGCAGGAGACGCAGGAGACTCGGGTTCAGTCCGTGGGTTAGGAAGATTCCCTGGAGTGGGAGAGGACAACCGGCTCCAGTCTTCTTGCCTGGAAAATTCTGTGGACAGAGGAACGCATGAACCATGTATAAAATAGGTAACTAATAAGAAATGACTGTTAAAAAAAAAAAAGAAAGAAATGACTGTATAACACAGGGCTTTGCCTGTGTGTTCAGTCGTGTCCGACTCTTGGTGACCTCATGGACTGTAGCCCACCAGGCTCCTCTGTCCATGGGATTCTCCAGGCAAGAATACTGGAGGGGGTTGCCATTTCCTCCTTCAGGGGGTCTTCCCAACCCAAGGATCAAACCCCCATCTCTTTTGTCTCCCGCATTGGCAGGCGGATTCTTTGCCACTACCACCACCTGGGAAGCTCCACAGCATTGGAAACTACCCAATGCTCTGTGGTAACCTAAATGAGAAGGAAATCCAAAAATAGAAGGATATATGTATCCTTATAGCTGATTCACTTTGCTATACAACAGAAACGAATATGTGGTAAAGCAGCTATACTCCAACCAAAAAAAAAAAGAGACTTGACCCCAACTTACTGATTTCTAAATATATCCCTCAAAATTAAGCCACACCCACAGAGACCTTAGGAAACAGATTTTATCGTTTCAGCCTCTCTGCCACTTAATTTTGTCAGATTGTGATTTGTAGGTTCGGTGGCTCATCCAGGGAACCTGAGACAGTCCTATAATATTCTCTTGTAGCTCATTTGGTAAAGAATCTGCCTGCAGTGCAGGAGACCCGGGTTTGATCCCTGGGTCAGGAAGATCTCCTGGAGAAGGAAATGGCAACCCACTCCAGTTTGTTTGCCAGAAGAATCCCATGGACAGAGGGGCCTAGTGGGCTACAGTCCATGGGGTCGCAAGAGTCAGACACGACTTGGCGACTAAACCAACCAACAATATTTGCTATTGGGCTTCATTATTGGAGAAGGAAATGGCAACCCACTCCAGTGTTCTTGCGTGGAGAATCCCAGGGATGGCAGAGCCTGGTGGGCTGCCGTCTATGGGGTTGCACAGAGTCGGACACGACTGAAGTGACTTAGCAATCTTAATGCATCCTCAAGAAAATCACCAAAACAAATTATACAGCATTACATCATCTTTACAAGAACCCAAGGGAAAACTCCCTTCTGGTTTTTAGCAAACACCTCAATTTGTTTGTCTTTTATGAACTCTGTGGGCTCCTGTAACTAACTACAGTTCTCTCCTTGTTTTGGGATTTGGAAGCCCAGAGCCAAATCTATTTCTATTAACTGCACGGGATGTTCCAGTTCTGAAAGCTGAGAAGCAAAATATCCTAAAACTTAGTGATGTAAAACAACCCTTACCAATGCTTCTGGATGCTGTGGGTCAGCGATTGACCCAGGGGACGGCATAGGGCAATCGGTCGAATGACCTGAAGGCTCTTTACTCACATGTCTGGGGCTGGTTGATGGCTGTGGGCTGCCAGCTTCATCTTTGCTCCACATGGGCTGCTCCTCACGCAGTGTTTCCCACTGAGGTCGTTTGGGCTTCCTCACAGCATGGCAGCTGAGTTTCAAGAGTGAGTATCCCTGTGCAGGGGCAAGTTGGGCGAAAACTGTATCGCCTTTTATCACCTAGCCTTGGGAGGTCTTCCGGCTCAAGAGATTATCACTTGTCCCCCTACCTGGGGCCTGGCCTGTATTTATCTCAGCCTGGGTGCTGGGGAGCATTTTTCCACTACCGTCACCATATTGTATCTGCCAGAAGTAAGTCCAGCCCGTAACCAAGGGGAGGATCAGATTCCATCGCTTGATGGGAGAGAAGCATCATGGCCCTGGAAGACAGGATGGGACAAAAAATATCGCTGTGGTCACCTTTGGAAAATACAGTCTGCCACACACATCCAAATGGAATTCACTAGTATGTGCAGATCACTCTTGGTTTTATTATTTTATTGGTTGCCGTTTCCTCCTTCAGGGGATCTTCCTGACCCAGGGATCGAACCCATACCTCTTAAATCTCCTGCCTTGGCAGGCGGATTCTTTGCCACTACCACCACCTGGGAAGCCCCATAACACAGGAAACTCTACCCAGTGCTCTGTGGTGATCTAAATGAGAAGGAAATCCAAAAGTAGAAGGAATGTATGTATACACAGTCAAAGATTCTTTTTATATATAATTTTATTTATTTATTTATTACTTTTGGCTGTGCTGGGTCTTTGCTGCTGCACAGGCTTTCTCTAGGTGTGGGCTACATTTTGCTGCTGTGTGTGGTCTTCTCATTGCGGTGGCTTACTCTTGTTGCAGAGCACAGGCTCTAGGTGCATGGGCTGCAGTAGTCGCAGCTCATGGGCTCGGTAGTTGTGGCCTCCAGGCTCTAGAGCACGGGCTCAGTAATTATGGTGCATGGGCTTAGTTGCTCAATGGCATCTGGGATCTTCCCGGATCAGGGGTTGAACCGGTGTCTCTTGCACGGGCAGGTGGATTCTTTACCACTGAGCCAGCAGGGAAGCCCAGTCTAAGATTCTTGGTGGAAACAGGCAGGAGACAGACAGTGTCTGTCATCAGTGCCAGTTTCTGCGTATTTGTTGCATGCTGAGAGCCACGCAAATAGGTCCTTCATTATGCTTTCACTGCCTTTATTCACAAACATCCTCTTATCAGCATTTCAAAAGCAGCGGGACTTCCCTGGTGGTCCAGTGGTTGGGAGTCTGCCTTGCAGTGCGGGGAAACTAGTTTGATCCCTGAGTGGGAGGCTAGGATCCCACTAATCCACGGGGTAACTGGGCCCCCCGCACGGCCACGAAAGATCTAGAGTGCTGCAACTAAGACCCAGTGTGGCCAAATAAATATTTTAAAAATATTTTACAAGTAGAGGAACCAGAGCACAGGAAATGGAAGATGTTAACCAGATTTGGCGTTGTGGAGAAGTGCCAGAGGTGGGGTTCGCTTCTGGGCAGCTTGAGCAGTGGCCCCGTGGAGTCACCCCACCCCACATGCCTCCATTCTTCAGCTTTGAACCTCATTCCAAACAAGAACCTGAGATAATACTGGGACACGAAGGTTCTGCAGGATTCAGCTGTCTCCTCCCTGAAATGTCTCCTCCGACCACCAAGTCACCAAGTGTTCTTTTTTTAAAACATGGTCTCTTTTTGTTTGAAACTTGTTTGGTCTTAGATGTGGCATTCAGGATCTAGTTCTCTGTGTGCATTCGTGCTAAGTGTCTTCATTCGTGTCCATCTCTGTGTGACCCTATGGTCTGTAGCCCCCCCAAGCTCCTCTGTCCATGGAATTCTCTAGACAAGAATACTGGAGTGGGTTGCCATGCCCTCCTCCAGGAGATCTTCCTGACCCACGGATCAAACCCTTGTCTCTTATGTCTCCTGCATTGGCAGGCGTGTTCTTTACCACTAGTGCCACCTGGGAAGCCCATCTGGCTCCCTGAGCAGGGGTCAAACCCAAGCCCCTCATTGAGAGTGCAGAGTCTTAACCACTAGACCCCTGGGAAGACCCCCCAGGTGTTCTTAAGTGCAACTTTCTCTGAGAAATAAAGAAGTATTCATTAACTTCCATGTATATATCAAAATTAACATTCTCTCCAGCCTGTTGCGAACTAGGAGATTTGACAGGAAGTTTCTGAGCACCCACTTCTTGCCAGGCCCTGAGCTAACCCTCAGGAGTCCAGACACAGGACAGACATGTGGTGTCACACCGGACTGAGGTCCACTGGAGGGCGGGGACTATGCTATTTTGGCTTTGCAGTGAGTACGCTGTAAGCGTCCAATGTTGGGGATGGAGGAAGTAGAAGCGTTTGTCTATTTCAGCTATGAAAACTTGGGCGAGTGACAGACCCTCTGAGTCTCTATTTGCTCACCTGTAAAATGGGGACCCAGTGCACCTCTCAGGTCCATTTTGGGAAACTTTTATAGATCTCCCTTTTAGCTTTGACTTCTAAAACACTCAACAGTAGGGACTTCCCTGGTGGTCCAATGGTTAAGACTCTTTGGCTCTTCCAATGAAGGGGCTGCAGGTTCAATCCCTGGACAGGGAACTAAGGTCCTGAACGCTGCATGCAGGATACAGCCAAATATAAAGAAATTAAAAAACAAAAACAAAAAATACTCAATAGCAAGTGTGGCACCTAGGCATAATAATCACATAAAATGCTTGAAAAACAGTGACAGTGTTAGTCACTCAGCTGTGTCCAACTCTTTGTGACCCCAGGTTTCTCAGTCCATGAGATTCTCTAGGCAAGAATACTGGAGTGGGTAGCCACTCCCTTCTCCAGGGGATCTTCCCAACCCAGGGATCGAACCTGGGTCTCCCACACTGCAGGCAGGTTCTTCATTCGAGCCACCAGAGTGCTTAGCGAGTAGCAAACCCTCAATCATCAGAGCTGTGAAGCACTCTGGAGCTTAAACTCCAAGCTTAACTGAAGTTGATAAGGAGAGGGGAAAAGAGAGCGGGTGAAATGAGCCTTCTCTTTCTCCCACCTCTGGAAGTGACAGCCTCGATATAATGCAGTGAAAGTTGGGGGGGGGGCAGGCAAAAGTGGGGAGACGGCCCGATGTTTAAAAAACAAATGGCAATCTAAAACTCTTCTTATAAACTCTTAATCCACCAAACTGAAGTTTTGGGCCACATGGCTGAGTCAGTCTACATTGATTGAACAAAACTCTGTCCATGGCTTGGAGCTGGCAACCTCATTTGGCTGTATCTGGTTGAAGGTATCAGAGAAGAGGTTAAAGTGGAAGCCTGTTTGAAGGACACAAGCAATTAGCTCAACTGACTAGCTGTTGCTTTACCTCTCTCTGCCCACTTAGCCTTGATCGCTTATTTTGATTTTTCCATGTAGGATGTGGCTGGTGAGTCAGGAAGAAAGGAGAGCTTTCGTTATTTGCCCTTTGCTAAGTTCTTGGAAATATCAAGAATACTTGGCCCTTGAGAGAAACCTCAGCTCTGGGCCTAAAAGCTCAGTCCAGATATGTTATATATTTATTCAAGGCAGCAATTGGCCAGGAAACGACTATAAAACACACATTTTGAATAAAAGAGGGAGATTTATGGTGCATTTTCGAATCTGAGTCATATCTCCCTGCCTCCCCCAGGCCTGGAGCCCTTAATCACTAACATACCCCCAGCTTGTACATTCGGTGGGCACAGAATTGCTTCCTTCTGGTCCTGTCCCAGTTAAAGATGTGATGGGGATCGTGCTACTTCATCTGACAGTCAGTAAATGAATTGCCAATTCATTCTGAACGGAGATGGGGGCTGGTTTTTTCCTCGGGAAGCAAAAAGAAAAAAAGAAAAAAAAGTGAGGTCTTTTCATACATATCTTTGATCAGTCAGGACTTGACAAATTATTTTCCTAGGAATTTCTCTATCCTTAATGCCACAGGGGGAAAAAATGGATTTACTCAAAAAGAATAGCTTTTATGTTTCAGAAATTAGAGCGATGTAAAAGCTTTTCTTAGGTTCCTTTATGTATCTCTCTGCCTCTCTTTCTCTCTCTCCCCTTCTTTTAGATCTGCAAATGTGGTTTGTTTGTTTTTTTTTCCCAGAAAAAGAGGGAAGATATCAGATAGATTTGGGAAATGCCACTGGCAATAGCTAAGCTTTTGGCTAGTTATTTCAATTGCATGAAAGTAACAGACATGAGGCTGACTCCCTGATTACAATTGGTATTAAAAAAGCAAAGTCAAATCTTCTGCCCCAAGTTTCCCTTCTGTACCTGTTTTTCGTTGTTGTTGTTGTTGTTGTTGTTTTTTTTCCTCCTCTGGATTCCTGTTTTAGGGACAAACTTCAACCTTAAGAGTACCTGATATATGTTTCAATTATGTCATGCTCATGGTTTAAACATTCACTTACCTGACAGCAGAAGGCTATTTCTATATCAAGGTTTTTATCCACCATGGTACAATCTTTTTAAAAAAGTGTCGAAAATATCAGTGGTACAGGGCTGCCATGAACAGTTGGGCAGGCTGTGCACTGTACTACTTCAAGTGGGCCCCATGTGGCCAGACTGTCAATGTGAATGACCTGCTATGAGGGCTGTGCTCTGCTCAGTCTTTAGAAGTGGGGGTGGCAGCTTTGAAAAGGAATTCACATTACCGAAGGGAAGCCTGGAGGATCGTCATTATAATAAACGGACAATCTGGGGGATGTAGGTGGAAGGAACTAAAAAAGAGTTTTATAAGGGACTACTGAATGTGCACTAGTAGTTTTGGTCTGTTTATCTCTCCATTCAAGATTCTCTCTTGGAGAGGGAAAGAAAAAGGTGCAATAAGCCTTTTTGGGTCGCGTCCTCCCACCCTCTTGTCTAAGAGGAGGAAAGCTCTAGATTACCAGTCTTACTCTCCTGGTGCCAGTCTCCTCCAAGAAGACCCTAAAACAAGGATTTGGGTGCAGTGGTCTACTTGAGTGGAGTGAGACTCGAGATGAGGAAGGGAAAGAAACCAGGGGAGGCTGTGCCAACAAGCAGGTCGAGCTTCCCAGGGAGTGCATTGGTAAAGAATTCGCCTGCTAGAATTCTCCTGCAAGAGACACAGGGACCTGGACTCAATCCTTGGGTCAAGAAGATCCCCTGCAGAAGGAAATGGCAACCCACTCCAGTACTCTTGCCCGGAAAATCCCATGGACAGAAGAGCCTGGCGGGCCACAGTCCATGGGGCCACAAAGAGTCAGACATGGCTGAGCAACTAAACACAGCAGGTCACCTTTGTGAGCAAGTGGGACTCAGTCCCCCTAGGGATCCCGTAAGAGACTGTAAAACAGACTCAAAGTGGTCCCATCAAAGGGACAGAAAGCTGAGATGTTTACAAGGCAGTACTCTGGTCCTTCATTACTTTTCCCTGGCCAAACACATGCCTAAGGCTAGAGAAAGACGTCAAAAACAGAGAGACTCAGATGCAGGAAGCTAGACCATCCACCCAATCTGCAAGTAACCCAGAGGATGGACCCAGGAGACAGAGCTGGGCACTGACCCAGCCATTTGCTGTGCCCACCAAGACTACACACAATGCAAATGATATAAACCCTCCCAAAGACTCAGGATGCAATCTCCAAAAGAAGGAAGAGCAGATGCAGGGAGGCCACAAAATACCAAATACCCATCACACAAGGAATCGAGAACAAATGCAGTGTGTCTGTGTGTGGCCCCCATCTCTGCCATCAAGCAGCCTCTTGGTCTTGGGCAAGTCACTGCCTCCACCCTGGAGATACCCAGACCTTCATTTCCTCCTCTCTAAAGATCGGTAGAGTATGAACATCTGACATTTCCAGGGACCTAAACCTCAGGGTTAGAAATGGGGCTTCCTGGAAAAGAATCTGAAAAAATAAATATATATAAACTGAATCACATTGCTATACACCTGAAACCAGCACAACACTGTAAAGCAAATTCAATTAAAAATAAATAGATACGGGATTTCTTTAGTGGTCTAGTTTGTGCGCTTATGTGTACGTGTATATGTGTATGCTTGTGTATGTGTGTTTTTGTCTTATGTGTGTGTGCTTGTGTCTTTGTATGTGTGTATGTTCGTGTGTGTGTGTACATGTGTGCACATGTGTGCTTATGGTTGGGTGTGTATGTGGTTGTGTGTATTCATTAACAAGAGACCAGTTCTCTCAGGACAATAGTTTGACCCAATAAGAGCACCAAGCCTCCAAAATTCAACCCCCAAAAATGGAGCCAGAAAAATATCCAGATGCCTCCTCGTTTCTGCCAAGGAGAACATCCCACACTCAGCAGGCAGCCGCCTTGGACTGGTACCCAGCTCTGTCACTGCCCACTGTCACCCCTTACAGAATCTCTATCTCTTTATCCTCAAAGCAGATACTGGTGCCTCACCTTCCTCACAGACTCCATTTGGTCAATGGCCAAATAATAAAGGTGCTTTTGTTTCACTAGTTCTATTCCTAATTATAAAGAGAATTCATCTTCATCTCAAAAAATAGAAACTGTCCACANCAGTTGTTTATTTACTTAGTGTCCATCTCCCCTCCATGAAGGCAGAGACCACATCTGTCTTTCTCTGTGTACCTAGGATCTGGGACAGGGCTTTCTACTTGGTAGATGCTTCTCTCTGCTCTGTGTGTGCATGCTCAGTCATGGCCGACTCTTTGCGACCCCATGGACTGTAGCCCGCCAGGCTCCCCTGTCCATGGGATTTCCTAGGCAAGAATACCAGAGTGGGCTGCCATTTCCTTCTCCAGGGCATCCCCCTGACCCACGGATCAAACCCTTGTCTCTTATGTCTCCTGCATTGGCAGGCGTGTTCTTTACCACTAGTGCCACCTGGGAAGCCCATCTGGCTCCCTGAGCAGGGGTCAAACCCAAGCCCCTCATTGAGAGTGCAGAGTCTTAACCACTAGACCCCTGGGAAGACCCCCCAGGTGTTCTTAAGTGCAACTTTCTCTGAGAAATAAAGAAGTATTCATTAACTTCCATGTATATATCAAAATTAACATTCTCTCCAGCCTGTTGCGAACTAGGAGATTTGACAGGAAGTTTCTGAGCACCCACTTCTTGCCAGGCCCTGAGCTAACCCTCAGGAGTCCAGACACAGGACAGACATGTGGTGTCACACCGGACTGAGGTCCACTGGAGGGCGGGGACTATGCTATTTTGGCTTTGCAGTGAGTACGCTGTAAGCGTCCAATGTTGGGGATGGAGGAAGTAGAAGCGTTTGTCTATTTCAGCTATGAAAACTTGGGCGAGTGACAGACCCTCTGAGTCTCTATTTGCTCACCTGTAAAATGGGGACCCAGTGCACCTCTCAGGTCCATTTTGGGAAACTTTTATAGATCTCCCTTTTAGCTTTGACTTCTAAAACACTCAACAGTAGGGACTTCCCTGGTGGTCCAATGGTTAAGACTCTTTGGCTCTTCCAATGAAGGGGCTGCAGGTTCAATCCCTGGACAGGGAACTAAGGTCCTGAACGCTGCATGCAGGATACAGCCAAATATAAAGAAATTAAAAAACAAAAACAAAAAATGCTCAATAGCAAGTGTGGCACCTAGGCATAATAATCACATAAAATGCTTGAAAAACAGTGACAGTGTTAGTCACTCAGCTGTGTCCAACTCTTTGTGACCCCAGGTTTCTCAGTCCATGAGATTCTCTAGGCAAGAATACTGGAGTGGGTAGCCACTCCCTTCTCCAGGGGATCTTCCCAACCCAGGGATCGAACCTGGGTCTCCCACACTGCAGGCAGGTTCTTCATTCGAGCCACCAGAGTGCTTAGCGAGTAGCAAACCCTCAATCATCAGAGCTGTGAAGCACTCTGGAGCTTAAACTCCAAGCTTAACTGAAGTTGATAAGGAGAGGGGAAAAGAGAGCGGGTGAAATGAGCCTTCTCTTTCTCCCACCTCTGGAAGTGACAGCCTCGATATAATGCAGTGAAAGTTGGGGGGGGGGCAGGCAAAAGTGGGGAGACGGCCCGATGTTTAAAAAACAAATGGCAATCTAAAACTCTTCTTATAAACTCTTAATCCACCAAACTGAAGTTTTGGGCCACATGGCTGAGTCAGTCTACATTGATTGAACAAAACTCTGTCCATGGCTTGGAGCTGGCAACCTCATTTGGCTGTATCTGGTTGAAGGTATCAGAGAAGAGGTTAAAGTGGAAGCCTGTTTGAAGGACACAAGCAATTAGCTCAACTGACTAGCTGTTGCTTTACCTCTCTCTGCCCACTTAGCCTTGATTGCTTATTTTGATTTTTCCATGTAGGATGTGGCTGGTGAGTCAGGAAGAAAGGAGAGCTTTCGTTATTTGCCCTTTGCTAAGTTCTTGGAAATATCAAGAATACTTGGCCCTTGAGAGAAACCTCAGCTCTGGGCCTAAAAGCTCAGTCCAGATATGTTATATATTTATTCAAGGCAGCAATTGGCCAGGAAACGACTATAAAACACACATTTTGAATAAAAGAGGGAGATTTATGGTGCATTTTCGAATCTGAGTCATATCTCCCTGCCTCCCCCAGGCCTGGAGCCCTTAATCACTAACATACCCCCAGCTTGTACATTCGGTGGGCACAGAATTGCTTCCTTCTGGTCCTGTCCCAGTTAAAGATGTGATGGGGATCGTGCTACTTCATCTGACAGTCAGTAAATGAATTGCCAATTCATTCTGAACGGAGATGGGGGCTGGTTTTTTCCTCGGGAAGCAAAAAGAAAAAAAGAAAAAAAAGTGAGGTCTTTTCATACATATCTTTGATCAGTCAGGACTTGACAAATTATTTTCCTAGGAATTTCTCTATCCTTAATGCCACAGGGGGAAAAAATGGATTTACTCAAAAAGAATAGCTTTTATGTTTCAGAAATTAGAGCGATGTAAAAGCTTTTCTTAGGTTCCTTTATGTATCTCTCTGCCTCTCTTTCTCTCTCTCCCCTTCTTTTAGATCTGCAAATGTGGTTTGTTTGTTTTTTTTTCCCAGAAAAAGAGGGAAGATATCAGATAGATTTGGGAAATGCCACTGGCAATAGCTAAGCTTTTGGCTAGTTATTTCAATTGCATGAAAGTAACAGACATGAGGCTGACTCCCTGATTACAATTGGTATTAAAAAAGCAAAGTCAAATCTTCTGCCCCAAGTTTCCCTTCTGTACCTGTTTTTCGTTGTTGTTGTTGTTGTTGTTGTTTTTTCCTCCTCTGGATTCCTGTTTTAGGGACAAACTTCAACCTTAAGAGTACCTGATATATGTTTCAATTATGTCATGCTCATGGTTTAAACATTCACTTACCTGACAGCAGAAGGCTATTTCTATATCAAGGTTTTTATCCACCATGGTACAATCTTTTTAAAAAAGTGTCGAAAATATCAGTGGTACAGGGCTGCCATGAACAGTTGGGCAGGCTGTGCACTGTACTACTTCAAGTGGGCCCCATGTGGCCAGACTGTCAATGTGAATGACCTGCTATGAGGGCTGTGCTCTGCTCAGTCTTTAGAAGTGGGGGTGGCAGCTTTGAAAAGGAATTCACATTACCGAAGGGAAGCCTGGAGGATCGTCATTATAATAAACGGACAATCTGGGGGATGTAGGTGGAAGGAACTAAAAAAGAGTTTTATAAGGGACTACTGAATGTGCACTAGTAGTTTTGGTCTGTTTATCTCTCCATTCAAGATTCTCTCTTGGAGAGGGAAAGAAAAAGGTGCAATAAGCCTTTTTGGGTCGCGTCCTCCCACCCTCTTGTCTAAGAGGAGGAAAGCTCTAGATTACCAGTCTTACTCTCCTGGTGCCAGTCTCCTCCAAGAAGACCCTAAAACAAGGATTTGGGTGCAGTGGTCTACTTGAGTGGAGTGAGACTCGAGATGAGGAAGGGAAAGAAACCAGGGGAGGCTGTGCCAACAAGCAGGTCGAGCTTCCCAGGGAGTGCATTGGTAAAGAATTCGCCTGCTAGAATTCTCCTGCAAGAGACACAGGGACCTGGACTCAATCCTTGGGTCAAGAAGATCCCCTGCAGAAGGAAATGGCAACCCACTCCAGTACTCTTGCCCGGAAAATCCCATGGACAGAAGAGCCTGGCGGGCCACAGTCCATGGGGCCACAAAGAGTCAGACATGGCTGAGCAACTAAACACAGCAGGTCACCTTTGTGAGCAAGTGGGACTCAGTCCCCCTAGGGATCCCGTAAGAGACTGTAAAACAGACTCAAAGTGGTCCCATCAAAGGGACAGAAAGCTGAGATGTTTACAAGGCAGTACTCTGGTCCTTCATTACTTTTCCCTGGCCAAACACATGCCTAAGGCTAGAGAAAGACGTCAAAAACAGAGAGACTCAGATGCAGGAAGCTAGACCATCCACCCAATCTGCAAGTAACCCAGAGGATGGACCCAGGAGACAGAGCTGGGCACTGACCCAGCCATTTGCTGTGCCCACCAAGACTACACACAATGCAAATGATATAAACCCTCCCAAAGACTCAGGATGCAATCTCCAAAAGAAGGAAGAGCAGATGCAGGGAGGCCACAAAATACCAAATACCCATCACACAAGGAATCGAGAACAAATGCAGTGTGTCTGTGTGTGGCCCCCATCTCTGCCATCAAGCAGCCTCTTGGTCTTGGGCAAGTCACTGCCTCCACCCTGGAGATACCCAGACCTTCATTTCCTCCTCTCTAAAGATCGGTAGAGTATGAACATCTGACATTTCCAGGGACCTAAACCTCAGGGTTAGAAATGGGGCTTCCTGGAAAAGAATCTGAAAAAATAAATATATATAAACTGAATCACATTGCTATACACCTGAAACCAGCACAACACTGTAAAGCAAATTCAATTAAAAATAAATAGATACGGGATTTCTTTAGTGGTCTAGTTTGTGCGCTTATGTGTACGTGTGTATGTGTATGCTTGTGTATGTGTGTTTTTGTCTTATGTGTGTGTGCTTGTGTCTTTGTATGTGTGTATGTTCGTGTGTGTGTGTACATGTGTGCACATGTGTGCTTATGGTTGGGTGTGTATGTGGTTGTGTGTATTCATTAACAAGAGACCAGTTCTCTCAGGACAATAGTTTGACCCAATAAGAGCACCAAGCCTCCAAAATTCAACCCCCAAAAATGGAGCCAGAAAAATATCCAGATGCCTCCTCGTTTCTGCCAAGGAGAACATCCCACACTCAGCAGGCAGCCGCCTTGGACTGGTACCCAGCTCTGTCACTGCCCACTGTCACCCCTTACAGAATCTCTATCTCTTTATCCTCAAAGCAGATACTGGTGCCTCACCTTCCTCACAGACTCCATTTGGTCAATGGCCAAATAATAAAGGTGCTTTTGTTTCACTAGTTCTATTCCTAATTATAAAGAGAATTCATCTTCATCTCAAAAAATAGAAACTGTCCACATACACAGAAAAACTTCAAACACCCACGATTCTCACCAGTACCAACAATTCTCATCACTGTTACTGCATTCTACATCCTGGTTTTTCTCCTCTGAGCATGAGTGAATGCAGATGTATTTAATAAAACTGAGATGCTGGTGGGCATGCCACTTGGGACCCATTCTTTCACTCGCAGTGGATACTGGGCATCTCCTTCAAGTTGTCTTCATAAATGTGTTTCTTAATGGAAAAGCGGTATTGCACTGTCTGCTCAGACATTAATTTATTTACTCCAACTCCAGTTGTCTCCAGTTTTGTATGATTAAAGCAGTCATAATGAACATCCCAGAAAATAAATATTTGAGCACACCCCAGATTATGACCTTAGGACCAATTCCTTAAAACAGAGCTGTCCAGGTAAATGATTAGCACATTTTTAAGGCTTTTGATCTGTTTTGCTAGGCTCTCCTCCTAAACGGTTTATCTATCTTCATTTCAGCCAGGAGTTAATGAAATTTCCTGTTTTCTCATTAGCAACATTATTATTATTATTTGGCCATGGCAGGTGGTTTGTGGGATCTTAGTTCCCTGACCAGGGACTGAACACAGGCCCTCAGCAGTGAAAGCTCCACGTCCTAACCGCTGGACCACCAGGAAATTTCCTGTATTGTTACAATGATTATTAAAATATGCATTCGCTAAGTCAATGAATAAAAAGTTATATATAACTTGCATTTCATGGATCGAAGTCTTTTTTTATTAAGCATGTACTGGGATAAGGACTTAACTGGACTTGTCCAGAGATAATTATCTCAAACCTCAAACAGTCCTTTGAAGCAGGTAAAAGAGGTCCTTTTTGTGACCGAGGAAGCCACAGCTTGGACAGACTTAGGTTCCGTGCTGAGCTCTGCCGCACACACCAGCTGTGTGCTCTTGTGAGTGTCCCCAACCTCTCTGGGCTATACAAATGGTCAGAGTCTCTGATGGCTCTGGTGCTCCTCTGCCTCATAACTTTAAGTCCCACACTCGAGTGCTCAGTGAAGGACAAGGAAGCCAGAAAGGATGCTGTAATGTTCCTCTCCCAAGTACAAAGAAGCCCACCAGCTCACGAGTCCTGTCTGTCCTCCGCATCTGCGGTGAGAAACTGGAAAAGACCTTACCACCAGGTAAGAGTATCTATTACACAGGCTGGGACTCCAACACGTGCTTGTTGAACAAATGAATAAATGTAGACTAGGTGATTACTATCCATTCATGAGGCTGTAGCTCATTCCTCCACCCCCATTTCTGCCTCAGGACCTTTGCACAAGCTGTTCCCACTACCTGAAAGGTTTCCTTCCCAACTTTTCACGTGGCTAATTCCGACTCATCAATCAGGGCTCAAAAACCAGGTCAGGACTCCATGTTTTATTTCTTTATGACATTGTGCACACCGCTTTCATAGTTCTCCCTGCCTTTGCAATTACTAATTAAGAAGATAGTTACCTAAGGGCTGTTTCTCTCTGTGAACCACAAACTCCAGGATGACACAACCTCTATCACCTTGTTCATCACTGTATCCTCCGAATTTATCCCTTGTCCAGTTCAGAGCAAGCATCCACAAAAGATATTACAGAAATATAGTAATTTGTGTTGTGTCTTTTTTAATTTTTAAAGTTTTTTTTAATGTGGACCATTTTAAAAGTCTCTCTTGAATTTGTTACAGTACGCTTCTGTTTTATGCTTTGGTTTTTTGATCATGAGGCATGTGGGATCTTAGCTCCTCGACCAAGGATCAAACCCACATCCCCTGCCTTGGAAGGCAAAGTCTTACCCTCTGGACCACAAGGGAAGTCCCCAGTGTTGTGTCTTTTGACATCTTAACAATGATAAGACTACATGAATCTTTGGATATGACATCCTTAAACCTACCAATTTAGTATGACGATCCTTTGTTACCACTGTTTGGAACCCGAAGAGGTCAGTTAGCTTCTGTTACGGGAGGACAGTGTCCCTTTTTTGATTTGTGAAGCTTGGACATAATTTTAATGACTCTCCAAAGAAGCGACTGTTTGAGTGCTGGAGAAAGGAGTGTTAACTGAGTCTTCTTGTGATGCTCTTGAGAAAGACTAAGACTGCTTATCGTGTGTAGTTGGTTAATTAGTTGGGAAGGTAAGTTTTTCAAGCCCACTTTGTTAACTCATGAGAGTATCTATTTAGAGTACAGTCAGAACTTCTCCAGTAAAACTTAACTCATTCATTCTCTGTGGGGACAGGAAGGCCATTGACCTAGTTTCTCCATCATACTTGAGAGAAGCTGATTTGTCATCTCTTTATAATTAATTCACATTTCCTGGGAGTTCTCTGCTAGGAAAGGTCCAGGGGGACCCAATTCAATGAATAATTTGGAATCAACAAGCCAGTTGTGCCTGTTTTAAGGCAATGTGACATATTTGATGGTTCTAGATCATTTGAAAGGTATGGGCACCAAAATTATAAAAATAGAAAAAAAAAAAAAAAAAGGCAGCGCTAAACTNATCCCTTGTCCAGTTCAGAGCAAGCATCCACAAAAGATATTACAGAAATATAGTAATTTGTGTTGTGTCTTTTTTAATTTTTAAAGTTTTTTTTAATGTGGACCATTTTAAAAGTCTCTCTTGAATTTGTTACAGTACGCTTCTGTTTTATGCTTTGGTTTTTTGATCATGAGGCATGTGGGATCTTAGCTCCTCGACCAAGGATCAAACCCACATCCCCTGCCTTGGAAGGCAAAGTCTTACCCTCTGGACCACAAGGGAAGTCCCCAGTGTTGTGTCTTTTGACATCTTAACAATGATAAGACTACATGAATCTTTGGATATGACATCCTTAAACCTACCAATTTAGTATGACGATCCTTTGTTACCACTGTTTGGAACCCGAAGAGGTCAGTTAGCTTCTGTTACGGGAGGACAGTGTCCCTTTTTTGATTTGTGAAGCTTGGACATAATTTTAATGACTCTCCAAAGAAGCGACTGTTTGAGTGCTGGAGAAAGGAGTGTTAACTGAGTCTTCTTGTGATGCTCTTGAGAAAGACTAAGACTGCTTATCGTGTGTAGTTGGTTAATTAGTTGGGAAGGTAAGTTTTTCAAGCCCACTTTGTTAACTCATGAGAGTATCTATTTAGAGTACAGTCAGAACTTCTCCAGTAAAACTTAACTCATTCATTCTCTGTGGGGACAGGAAGGCCATTGACCTAGTTTCTCCATCATACTTGAGAGAAGCTGATTTGTCATCTCTTTATAATTAATTCACATTTCCTGGGAGTTCTCTGCTAGGAAAGGTCCAGGGGGACCCAATTCAATGAATAATTTGGAATCAACAAGCCAGTTGTGCCTGTTTTAAGGCAATGTGACATATTTGATGGTTCTAGATCATTTGAAAGGTATGGGCACCAAAATTATAAAAATAGAAAAAAAAAAAAAAAAAGGCAGCGCTAAACTCATTACTGGCTTGCTGCTTTGTTTTGCCCTGACTTCCCTGGTGGCTCAGATGGTAAAAGCGTCTGCCTACAACGTGGGAGACTCGGGTTCAATCTCTGGGTCGGGAAGATCTCCTGGAGAAGGAAATGGCAATCCACTCCAGTACTCTTGCCTGGAAAATCCCATGGACGGAGGAACCTGGTAGGCTACAGTCCCTGGAGCTGCAAAGAATCGGACATGACTGAGTGACTTGACTTTGCCCTATAAGTGTCAGGACAAACTCATACATCCTAAATTTGTGGGCTTTGAGTTAATATCCACAGAAGGTTCAGAAAGTTACCTGAATTGGGGACCTCCAAAACAAGTCATTGCAGTAAATTAACTCAAAGAAGGAAATCTTTCAGAAAGCCAAGTATCATTAGGTATGGCCAATATCATTTTTTTTTTTATCAGTTAGGATTCCTGATTTTTCTTTTCCAGTGCCGACTCAAATTCACTTAAAACAAATATCTCCATTCCAGAAGTCTAAGCCAGTGGATAAACACATTCAGCTCCATCACACTTGAATACAAGATTCCAAACACCCCTGAGAACAGCTGGAGAAAGCAGATGGGGCGAAAAATTCACCTGCCAGACAACTTCTCCTTCTGTTTCCGCCACTGCATTTCCTCTCAATTCAGTCCACTGAAAGAACACAGAGGGAAAAAACGGGTGTTCAAGTCCCTCGTACTTTTTAAAGCACATGGTATTTATTTAAAGCACATGGTATTTAAAGCACAGGCATTAACTGGCACACAGATATAGGAAACGAGTACTTAATTCTCATCCCACCCCGCCCGTAGCAACAGAAAAAGACATAATCGCAGAAAGACACTGACATGACAAACAGACTCACACACTCTTATGTACTTGAGCATACTCAGTCTCACATATTACCCTGTTCTCTTTATTAGGGTCAGTTTAAAACAAAAACAATAACTTTTTTTAATCGTGAAAGCAAAGCACATTTGAAAGGGAAGAAAGAATGCAAACTTGGTTTTGAGTATCAATAAAATTAAAGGCTTTTGGCCAGCTCCCATGCTGGATTCCATTTCAGGTTATTACTTAATTAGAACTCCTATTTATAAATAAATAGTACCAGTAAAATATTACATCTGAAGAACCCTGCAACAATGTTTTACTTACACACTTTTTTTTAAATACCATTTTCTGCTTTCAATAACCACAGTTTAGGGTCTGCATTTGGTGCTGGTATGATGTCTTTGGAGAATGCTTCTCAGTGAGTAAGTCTGGCTTCTTCTCTAGGGATGGTGGTGTTGCTTTTGCACCCAGTTTGGGTCATCGGCGGCGGTGATGGAGGTTTGGAAGCTGGGGGCTGGCTTTGTTGTTGGTTTTTTTTTTTTTTTTGGTTATCAGGACGAATATTTATTTTGGCTTTTTCACAACGCTTGTCAGCACAGTGCTTGCGCCTTGCTTATCACAGTTCTGCCCGCATGTAAACTGGGGCTTTTTAAGTTTTTCAAAGCGAGATTTCCGGTTGGGAAGGTATAGGCCATGTTTCAGCGGGCGGGAAGGACGCGGAGCCGGGGAGACGGGAGGGCCGAGTGAGATAGGACGCCAGATGGAGTCCGGCGTTATCCTGACCCCACTGGTGGGCAGGAGGCAAAGCTGGACTACGTGAGGATGGGGAAGGGAGGCCAAGATCGGAGAGAAGCTGGGACGCAGGGAAGCTCGGCAGAAACATCCCTGGCAGAGGTAGGTAATTTCTTAGTCAAGAGGGAGGGTGGCCAATTTAGGTTTGGGGGGTTGGAGGAGTATTGGAGGGGAACCCCACAAGTACATATCTTGAAACATACTTGCCTCAGACCTCCCCCAGAATAAGGGACTGGGTCCCATTAAGAAAATTGAAAGAAAAAAATATATTATTATTTATTATATAACAACGTCAACATTAACAACAAGACAGGGAAGGACTCCAACTACGCATGAGGATCAAACACTCCAGGAGGCAGGGCTTTCTGGAGACCAAAAGAAGAAATCAGGGAGGGCGTCCTGGAGGTGGTGTGATTGTGGCCAGTCAAGGAGGGCGGTGGTCGTGGAGGGGGGTG
>SJYA01002296.1:959403-971710 GCA_006410615.1 Neotragus moschatus
TCTCTCTCCCTCCCTCTCTTCCCTCCCTCTGGAAATGGCAGCAGAGGAGCAGGCCTGGCCTTAGCTGTTGTCATTCCACTCTGGAACCATGCTGACTCCGTGCACGGCAGAGTGGTACTGATGAGGGGACAGGGTCCTTGATACACCGTGAGAGTACAGAAACTCTGACGCCTGAAGGCTGCCCGGGGACTGGAGGCCAGTCTGAGGCCCACACTGCCTGACCACAGGCTGGTGGGCCACGGAGGTCTGGTGCTGGAACATTCCCTCTCCAAGCTGCGGGGAGCCGTGGTTGGCCATGCCGGCCAGCCGGGGGACCAGGGGCCCCGAGGTGAAGTGGGCAGAGAAGTGCTGATAGGGTAGCCTGTCCATGGGCTGCACGGTGGTGACCGTGCAGCTGCTGTACGAGGACATACTGGGCCAGGCGTTGCAGCTAATGTCCTCCAGGCTGGGCACAGGCTCACTGGGGGGCGCGGAGCTGGCGTACATGCAGGCCTGCCGCTGGGCTGACTCTGTCCGGTAGGAGGCACCCAGGCCCTGCTGCTGGGGGTAGCCGGAGCGGTAGAAGGGGTCCTCCTCGCTAGGTGATGTCTCCATGTAGGGCTTCTTATAGGGATGGTCTGTGCTGGAACATTCTTCATCTGTGGGAAGACAGGAGGACAGACACCCATAAGGCCAGAGACCAGCCACCCCACAGCTCAAGGCTGAGACAGCCATTTGGCCCAAGGATGGAAGGATTAAGTCTGGAAGATGGTTAGCTCCAACCTCCATTCCTGTCTCTTATACACATCTAGCGACTGATTACATCAGTGTCGGGGTGGGGGTGTGGGGGTAAGGGCAGTTCTCAAGTGCAGACGTGAACGCGGGGTGAAATGAGACATCTCGTCCGTGAGGTTCTCCCTGTGGCTGTCTCTCTCTCCCTCCCTCTCTTCCCTCCCTCTGGAAATGGCAGCAGAGGAGCAGGCCTGGCCTTAGCTGTTGTCATTCCACTCTGGAACCATGCTGACTCCGTGCACGGCAGAGTGGTACTGATGAGGGGACAGGGTCCTTGATACACCGTGAGAGTACAGAAACTCTGACGCCTGAAGGCTGCCTGGGGACTGGAGGCCAGTCTGAGGCCCACACTGCCTGACCACAGGCTGGTGGGCCACGGAGGTCTGGTGCTGGAACATTCCCTCTCCAAGCTGCGGGGAGCCGTGGTTGGCCATGCCGGCCAGCCGGGGGACCAGGGGCCCCGAGGTGAAGTGGGCAGAGAAGTGCTGATAGGGTAGCCTGTCCATGGGCTGCACGGTGGTGACCGTGCAGCTGCTGTACGAGGACATACTGGGCCAGGCGTTGCAGCTAATGTCCTCCAGGCTGGGCACAGGCTCACTGGGGGGCGCAGAGCTGGCGTACATGCAGGCCTGCCGCTGGGCTGACTCTGTCCGGTAGGAGGCACCCAGGCCCTGCTGCTGGGGGTAGCCGGAGCGGTAGAAGGGGTCCTCCTCGCTAGGTGATGTCTCCATGTAGGGCTTCTTATAGGGATGGTCTGTGCTGGAACATTCTTCATCTGTGGGAAGACAGGAGGACAGACACCCATAAGGCCAGAGACCAGCCACCCCACAGCTCAAGGCTGAGACAGCCATTTGGCCCAAGGATGGAAGGATTAAGTCTGGAAGATGGTTAGCTCCAACCTCCATTCTGATCATTAAGGGGGTGCCCTGTCACGGCTAAGACTTTGGGCTACGGAGCCCTAAGCAAACAGTTTGACCTTTCCAAGCCCAGTTTCTTTTTTAAAAAATAAATTTCAGTGTATTCCCTCAGTAGAACATTAATGCAATTGTTATAGAAGATGCTTTGTGTAGTTTCTAGTAAACTGGGGAGATTGAGCTCAGCTTCTTCACCTATAAAATGGAAAGAGTCATAACGGCATTAGAAGGGAAGCTCTAATGAAATAGGAAAATATAGGTTAAGTACTTCATCCAGAGCTTGGTACAAGGAAAAGCTCAGTAAATGACAATGATTATTGTTCTCTTCTTTCCTTCCCAGCATGTAAATTTCAGGAAGCCAACATATGGTCTGGAGTATCCATCACTATCTTTCCAGAACCTGGGGTGTATACCTAATAACAACAGTAACAACAGCATCAACCATAACAGTAAAAACACTACAGTGCTTTCTGTCTGTCACCGTTCTGAGTACTCTTCATGAGGTCACCCATTTAATCGCAACAACCCCATGAGGTGGGTTCTCTTAGTATCCTCATCTTACACATGAGAGAAAGGAGACATACAGAGTTTGAGAAACCTGCCTGTTGCATCATGGTGACCTGCATAGGAAGTCCGAAAAGGAGAGGATATAGGTGTATGTGCCGCCGATTCATTTTGCTGTACAGTAGAAACTAGCACAGCATTGTAAAGTGACTATAAGGAGAAGGGGACGACAGAAGATGAGACGGCTGGATGGCATCACCGACTCAGTGGACATGAATCTGAGCAAACTCCGGGAGACAGCGAAGGACAGGAGAGCCTCGGAGTCGCAAAAAATGAGCCATGCCTGAGTGAACGACAACAACAATAAAAAAAACGTGCCCACGGTCCTCTATGGCTGAGAAACAGTGGCGGTGGGATTAGAATCCTAGGAACCTGATGATAAAATCCCTGCTCTTCAATCCACGCTAGACATTAAGACATGCAGCAAATACTTCTGCAATGGATGGAACAGTGAGTGGACAGACAGACACATGGATGGAAATGGAAATGAATCCCCAGATCCCTTCCTGACATCTCATGTGAACAAGGACCCAGTTAGGATCGGTGGAGCTGGTAACTGACACGGTAATTGGTACAGTACAATGACTGGGTCACCGTTTCCTCGCCGAGCAAGTCACTTCCCTCCTGTGGGCGCTAATAATCCCTAAGAGAGAGCAATGGAGAGAGAGTTGTGTCTCTGAAAGACGGTCTTCCTTAACCACTTTGGGGTCACCAACTCCCTTTGGTTCTAACAAAAGTGTTGGGCTCTCTCCTTGGGAAAAAACACTGAAACACGACATTTTGAGAACTGCAGGTATAGACAGAAGCGATGCATACAACTTCAAGGGGCTCAAAGACTCCCTAAGATGCAGACCTCAGTTAAAAACCTAGACACGCATGAGCCTGACTCTGGCCCTTTTACTTAACATCGGCGGGACACTACCAAGGTATCTGCCATCTCTGGGACTCCTTTTTACCATCTTTGAGTCAGAGTCAGCAGTACTTAGCTCACTGGGCATCTCAGGCATAATAATACCGAGCATGGAAATCTCCTGTATCCATCACCCAGGGCAGCCCATGTTGCCAGGGTAACACCACCTGTGTCCTGGCAGACCCCATCCGTTATAACACACCTCCAGGTGTTTCCTTCAGGGGAAGCAGTCCTAGGGAGTTTCTACCGAGGCGTAAACCTCACACGGATTCATTCCTTGGCTGGGATTTTACTCCCCAAGCTGGAGATTTTTCTTTCCTCACTTCTGATCTCTTTATAATGAACAACGCTAAGAAATATGCTGATAATAATTGAGAACTAGACTTAGAAAACAGAGTCTTTTCCCAGCTGTGCTGTCAAATGGTGATATGGTCTGGGCAAACCACTCTATCTTTTATGCCTAAACCTTACAATAAAAGAACATACTTGCCCCTTTAAAAAAATAAAATACAAAGTCTATTAAAAAAAAAAGGAAATATGCCATGTTTGGGGTGTGAAGAAAAATGAAACCCTGGGACACTCCCACACCTGTGACTGCAATGATGGTCAGGACACAGGACTAAATAAGGAAGGAAATAAGAGCTAGAACACCTACTAAGTGACCTAACTCCAATCTCCCTGTCATTCCTCAAGGTGGCTGTTCTCATTCCCGGCTCTTAGAGGCAGGAACCAAAGCTCAGAGAAGTGACCTGCTCAAGGCCATGCAGCTGGCAAGGAGTGGACGCTGGAATCAAAGACGTGACTAATTCACTTTGCTGACCGCACCTTGCCTCCAGCTCTCTGGATTTCTATCCAATGCCACTCACTCAGCCTCCCAAGAAATACTGACTGAGCCCCTCACCAAGCCCCTACCAGGCACTGGTCAACTGCTGCGGTCCTGCTCAGAGCACATCCTTGGCCCCTCTCCATCCTCCCCCGTCCAGGGGCAAGGGAATGAGGGCAGGACCTGCAAGAGCAGGAGGCTGACACTGTGATGAACAGGTAGTCCTTAGGGGTAAAGCTGCAAGTCAGTCTTCTCCCCACAGTAAGTCCTACAGCCTAGCACTGGACTATAAGCCAACAGCCCATGCCAAGTAGGGTAGCTTAGATGTGGGCTCCACCCAACACCTCCACTCTCATCATTCTCCAGGTGAAACCCCCAGGTACATCCAAAATCTCCCCCAAACATGTATCTTCACATCGAGGCTGCACCCATCTAATAGCAAGCACTTATTTTCAGCTAAACTCTTTCTGGGACACATCTGGGACCCACAGGATACTCAAACACTGAGTATCCCCAAAATTGAAAAATGCAATCATCATCCTTCCAGGTGTTCTAGCTACATGATGCCAACCATCCAGATGTTTGAAGACACCCAGATGAACAAGGGTCCATATTTTTCACTTTTCAGCCTAGCATTTGGGGCCATCTTAATGACACTGCTACACATTACTTATTTTTTTATCCTGGCCACCTCCTCCTTCAGTTCCTTCCCTCCATTCTTCCTTCCCTCCACCCCTCAGATCCATAAATCTGAATGTTTCCATTGTTGCTGAAATCACAACCTTTGGGTTTTCCATTTAACCAGGGCGTTCCCCTTTTCAATAATAGAAAGTACAGCTGCAGGGTACCCTTGGCAAGAGAAAAAAAAAAAGGCAAACTAACCAGTCCCAAGTTTCTGATCCCCTTCCAGATTGGTTACAAGTAAAAAAAAGGAAGGATAATATGAAAAAGGCCAGAGCCACATTTTGGAAAATCGTAAAATTACACATTCCAAGGCTTAATACTCCAAAGATCTGATGCAGAGTCCTAAGAAAAACTCGACGCTGGGTTAGTGACGGAAACAGGACTTAAGCATTCTCCAGTTTCTCTTGATCCTCCTCATACTGTAATGAAATTCCAAAGCCAGGATCAAAACTTCACGCCAGTCATGATAAATACTTGGGATGTAATCTCTGTGTTTATTTTCGTGATGGTTTGGTTTCTGTCTTTTTATTGGGCCTGATAACTGATCAACAGCAAACACATCTATCCCAGCAGAGTCCTGCTTATCTTCCACAGTTGGGGGAGTGGACTGTAGTCAAAGGTCAAGTCCTCGATGAGAGGAGGCCACGGCTTGCTTCCAGAAACCTGCATATGGGTGGTCAATTACACTTCAAATGTCTGAAACCCAGCTGAGTCCCTTGGATAACAGTAAAGCTCTTCCTGATTCTGACCACAGATCACCACGCCACACCGTGAAAAACCCTGGTGCCTGGCATGTTTCCGGATGTTGTTGATTCTGGATAAAATGGCTTTAATGATGAATCCAGGATACACATTTTAGGGCACTGAGTTATGTCTCTTGACTCACTGGATACATAACTTTGGGCAAACTCCTAGACCATTCCAATCTCAGTTCTGGTTTGTATTATACACGGGGTGCTAATGTGCTAAGTCACTTCAGTCGTGTCCAACTCTTTGAGACCTCATGGACTGTAGCCTACCAGGCTCCTCTGTCCGTGGGATTCTCCAGGCAAGAATACTGGAGTGGGGTGCCATCCCCTTCTCCAGGGGAATCTTCCCAACTCAGGGATCAAATCTGAGTCTCCTGTGGCTCCTGTATCAAAGGCAGATTCTTTACCACTGAGCAGCTGGGGAAACCCATCATACATGGGGATGATAGATAAATTTCATGTAGGAATTGAGATAATAATAGTGCAGTCTAGTTTCTATTTTCCTTGTATTTAAACTAAGTATTCCAATCTTATCTGCCCAAGTAATACAATTCTACTCTCTTTCCCCTCTTGGAAGACTGGATAGATGGCTCTGTGAAGGTCATCCAGCACTGGAAGGTACTTGGGTGAACTCCAGAGCTAGGAAACTCACAGAGCTAATATTTCAAATCTCTGATCCCATTGAGCAAAGATTGTCACCACTGCCAAACAGGTCACTTCCCTTGCCGATGGAGTTCATTCAGATGAAAGATTGTGGGGGAGTCTTCACAGATAAAGACACTGGAGGCAGAGAGATAAAATGCCACTTCTTAGCTGAGTGACCTTTGCCAAGTCAGAAGTAGAACTCTAATTCGGGCCTTATGACTCTGCAGAGTGCTCTTTCTGATAGATGGCCCCAGCCTTTCAGCCTTCAGGAAACCCACTGTGTTCAGAGACTATGAAGAGGTGGTAACCTTGATTCTGTGGATGGATGAGTGGATGGATGGATGGACAGACGGATGGACAGATAGATAGATGGAAGGACAGATGGATGAATAGATGGATGGGTGGATGAACAGACTGATAGGTGGGTGGATGGATGGATGGACAGATGAATGGATAGATGGATGGACAGATAGATAGACGGAAGGACAAATGGATAAATGGATGGGTAGGTGGATGAATGGATGTATGGATGGACAGATGGACTGGTGTGTATGTGTTTGTCCCCATGTTGTTAGCTCTTAACATTAAAGTAAAAAGAACTTGGATGGTACTGTGGGAAGATTGGGAATCAAAAGACTCCAGTTCAAATCTCAGATAGCCACTATCCAAAGCCATGGGATGTACTGACTTGCTTGCTATCGGCCTCCCCCAGAGAGAATACAAGCTTCCTGGGAATAGAGACCTTTTCCATCTCCCTCCCCTTATCTTCAGCATACAGTACAGCGTGCGGTACAAAGTAAGTGTGCCATTAATATTTATTTGATGAATGCAGCCTGGACTCATCAGCCACATAACCTTGGGAATCTATCCCGAGCTCTTATTCCTCTATTTGTCTCCTATTTGCCACAAGGGTGGAAGGCATCTCCTGTGACTCAAAGACTACAGGGAGACTCCAGTAAAGGAAAGAGTGTGGAGTTGCTCTAAAAACCAAAGAGGCTGAGGAAATGCAAAGCCATTGACGGTACCCAATTCTGCTCCCCTTTCCCTCTCAGCATCCAGTGTGGTAACTGGCTTGGCTAAAACCTTTATTTGGGTCGCCTCTGGTTTCCAGTGGATGCAGAGGGCTGTCAGGGTGGGAAGGAGAGAGAAAGACAGACAAGTGGTCTCCCAGGCCTGGGTGAACTGGATGTGATTGAGTGGCGTTGATAAAACACTTTCCCAGCTTTTTTAGCTCCTCCCATCAGGACAGACAGTTTGGAGACAGCTGGGTCCAAACACAAGGGGCCCCCCGGCTGGCCTGGTCCTTTGACATTTCACTGGGGCTGCCTCCTGAGCCGGTTGGAAAGGAGACAGACAATGAGGGGAAGTCAGATAGTCAGGCAGGCAGGGGCCGGGGTGGGAGAGAAGCCACCCATGGAGTTATCACTTAACGGGAGTCCCAAACTGGAAGGAAACCTCGGCTGATTCCTTATCGCTTTACAATGGAGGCTGATGATGAATTGCTTTTTGTCGTCTCCACGGCAGGCAAGCAGGACAGATGGAGCTTGGCTGGAATGTTCTCTGTCCCTAGGAGCTGTCTTTTCCGGGTGGAGGGAGGCAAAAGGGGCAGAGGTTTCTGCAAAGGTAAAATGAGCCCTGCACCCCAAGTGCACAGACCTCAGAATGAATCAGGGGGCAGAGCTGCTTACTCGCTGGGTGACTCTGTGCCAGGTACTCCATCTCTCTGAGCCTCGGGGTCCACATCTGTCAAAGAGGGGGCAATCCTTCACCTTGTTATCTGCAACCAGTCGCAACGTCCTGACTCCGCTGACGCCTCCAGCTCTTCTCCACACTCCTTGGTCTGAACCATCACCATCTCACACACTTTGGAACCTATGAACCATCCCTGGCATCAATTCAATCACAGCAAAGGGACTGCCTCAAAACAAAACCAGAATCACAGCCCTCATGGATTCAAACCCCTGCAAAGCCACCTGCCAGTGTCAGGGTAAAATCCGAACCCTTCAAAGTGGCTCACAAGGGCTGGCGTTGCGCTGCTCCCTGCCGTCCGCAGCAGCCTTCTCTCCCATCACTCTTCCCTGCTCCGTGTTCAAACCATGCTGGCCTTATGTCCACTCCCCCAGTGAGAGGGGGCTCCCCGTTTTCCGAGGGCCTGCTCTTCTCTATGCCTGGACACCCACTTGGCTTCCCAGTCTCATAGCTGACACCCACTCTCCAGAGACCTCAACTGAAATTCTTCCCCGACACCCCCACTCTAGTCCAACAATCCACTTTGCTGTTTTTTTTAAATAACTTAAAAAAAAAACAAAGCCATTTATTTATTTGGCTGTGTCTGATCTTAGTTACAGCATGATGCCCAGACTCAGCTGCCCCATGGCATACAGGACCTCAATTTCCCAACCAGGGATCGAACTCACATCCCCTGCATTGGAAATGTGGGTTCAACCACTGGGCCACCAGGGAACTCCCCCACTTTGCTTTCGGTTAGTGCTTTGTGTGTCTCCTTCACAGCATTCAATCGCCACTGCCATCAAACAAGTCAATAACAAGTCATAGTAATGTCTGCACTGCTTGCAACGGTGTGCATTTCCCAAAGTCAGGGCAGCTATGAGCTTACCTTCAGTAGAGGACTTATCAGTACCAGGTCCTCAAGTGTGTCACCGGGATTATCTCATTTCATCTCATGACAACCCTGCAGCGTAAGCGCTATTGTCTTCCCCCGTTCTGCAGAAAAGCTGACTGAGGCTCAGAAAGCTGAAGCAAGTTACCCACCATCACGCTGCTGGGAAGGATCAGCTGCTGGGAGAGACCGCAATGGACCAGCCACCGACTCCAGCTTTCCTGGGGGCCACCTCAAGTTGATTCCAAGTTCACGCAAAGATCCCAGCAAAGCACCACGTGCAGGACAACCACTCTCATCACCCAAAGAGGTTCACAGCCTTGCATTCAAAGCCTTCCTCCTGTATTCTCCAGGAGTGCATTTCCAAGGATGCTGCTATCAATATCGAACCTAAAACAGCACTCTGATTCTTTGTAACTAGGTCTGGCATCAATTTAATCAAAAGAACTCTTTAACTCAAACCTGTGCGCTCTTCATCAGCGAACAGGACCCAATCTCAAGAGCAGATCTCTAGTGGGATGATGAAATTTGGAGACTGCAGCTCATAAGCAAAGGCAAGGGAGGCAGATAGGGTGATGGTTCGCAGGCCAGGCAGAGTCTGCAGGCCAGGCGTGGGTTCAAACTCTGCCCTCAAGAACCATCAGTTCGGACCGCCCTGGTGGTCCAGAGGTTGAGAGTTCGCCTGCCAAGGNTTCATCAGCGAACAGGACCCAATCTCAAGAGCAGATCTCTAGTGGGATGATGAAATTTGGAGACTGCAGCCCATAAGCAAAGGCAAGGGAGGCAGATAGGGTGATGGTTCACAGGCCAGGCAGAGTCTGCAGGCCAGGCGTGGGTTCAAATTCTGCCTTCAAGAACCATCAGTTCGGACCGCCCTGGTGGTCCAGAGGTTGAGAGTTCGCCTGCCAATGCAGGGGTCACAGGTTCGATCCCTGGTCTGGGAAGATTCCACATGCTGCAGGGCAACTGAGCCCATGCCCCACAGCTACTGAGCCCACATGCTGCTTATACAGAAACCTGCGCTCCCTAGAGCCTGTGCTCCCCAACAAGAGAAGCCACTGCAATGAGAAGCCCAAGCACCGCAGCTAGAGAGTAGCCCACGCGCAGCAACGAAGACCCAGTGCAGCCAAAATATATAAGTAAATAGAAATAAATAAAACATTTTTAAAAGTAGCTTTAAAAAAAAAGAACATCAGTGAAGTAAGTCAGAAAGAAAAACACTAATACAATATATTAACGCATATATATGGAATTTAGAAAGATGGTAACAATGACCTTATATGCTAGACAGCAAAAGAGACACAGATATAAAGAACAGACTTTTGGACTCTGTGGGAGAAAGCAAGGGTGGGATGATTTGAGAGAATAGCATTGAAACATGTATATTACCATATGTGAAATAGATCACCAGCCCAAGCTCGATGCATGAAACAGGGCACTCAAAGCCAGTGCACTGGGACAACCCTGAGGGAGGGGATGGGGAGGGAAGTGGGAGGGGGGTTCAGGATGGGGACACATGTACACCCACAGCTGATTCATGTCAATGCATGGCAAAAACCACTACAATACTGTAAAGTGATTAGCCTCCAGTTAAATTAATTAATTAAAAGAAAAAAAAAACCAACTATCAGCTCACAATTTTCCCTCAGGTTTCCTATTTGTAAAACAGTGCCTACTTAATAATGTTCCTGAAAAGGTTGTAGCCTGGAACCTCGGCAGGGCTCCCTGAAATATAATATGAAACAGCATCTCTGCACCAGCGTCTATGCTCTACAGGACATTCTTAACCCCTGCTTGTGCCTGAAGAGGCATATTGCAGGCATCTGGGCTCCAGCCCATCCAGCAGCGGGCGTGCTGGGAGTCAGGCCAGGGGGCCTGATGGGCTGACGCTGCTCAGGCCTTCCAGATCCAAGGAGTTTGGATGGGCTTCAGGTAAGTCTGGAAAGCCCGGTCTCACTGGGTCAGCTCCCCAGCCCCATGTTTGGACCCATGACAGCTCTTCCCTCTTTCAAAACGTGACTTTGGTAAATATCAAATAGCCAAACTGTGTTCCTTTTCTCAGGTGAAAAAAGAAAGTCCAGGCGCCACTGGACTTTGAAAGGCGTCATGTTGGCTGATGGGGCTTTGAGATCCAACAGGGAGCACTCTGATGATGGGGCCACAGACCGTCTGGAGCAAAACAGAGCTGGTTTATTAAGTCAACCTAGTGCTGACTGCATAGCCTTCTCACACCCAGCCAAGGAGACAGGTCCAACTGTGGGCTCCAATCTACAGAAGTTTGTTGTGAGGTTTAGAGGCACTGACTAAGTAACTTTCCCCTAATCATAAACGTGTGAAAATAGCAGAGGCAGGTTTATCTCCCTAGTCTGACTCTGAAAATCACAGGCGTAGGCAGGAGGGTGCACAGCCCCCTCCCCTTGTGTCTGTCTTCCCGAACCTTCACCTGAATGAGCAGCCGTCTCTTTACTTCCTCCTGGACTCACTTTGCTGCCACCCATGGGGTGCTCATCAGCACCAAGTGCTCTCAGGAACTTAGCACCATTTGCAAAGTGAGAAAACAGTGCCCAGAGAGGCTAGGACACCTGCCTGAGGTCATCCAGGATGTGGGTGGCAGAGCTGAGACTCAAATCTGTTTCCCTGGCCCCACTGCCCACATCCACACCTTCGATTCTGCCTTGGAAAATGTGCCACCACAAATTTCCTGCCCTAACGTCCCCTCTGGACTCAGATGGCTTAGGAAGAAGTCATCCATTTCTCATTAGGCAAAGGAAATGATGAGATGTCTCAGACAACAGCCTAGGAGATTTAAAGGGGGACGCACAGGAGACAAAAATCTATCATGATTTTCTTCTCTCCCTCTCTGCTTTTTTTTTTTTTGGTATTGATTTGGAAAAGAAAGAAGAGCTCAGAATCCACTTGGGAAAAACCTTGCCCAAGGCCTAAAGACAACATCAAATTCCAAGGAGGTTCCCTGGACTGTAGGTTGTAGGCTTATAATACAACCAAGACTCTGAAAGCATACTCCCAGACTATCCCTAACAAAGTAAACTTGGCTTTATCCTTTTGGGGTAATATTTCCTTTTCAGCAGCTAAAAAGAAAGAGGCTGTTCTAGGGTCATGAAAAGACATCTACAATGTCTGCTACTGTAGAGCACAGGGAACTCTACCCAATATTATGTAACAACCTAAATAGAAAAGAATTTGAAAAAGAATCAAAACATGTATATGTATGACTGATTCACTCTACTGTACACCTTAAAGTCATTAACTATGAAAGTGAAATTCGCTGTTGTGTCCAACTCTTTGTGACCCCACGGACTACACAGTCCATGGAACTCTTCAGGCCAGAATACTGGAGTGGGTAGCCTTTCCCTTCTCCAGGGGATCTTCCCAAACGAGGAACTGAACCCAAGTCTCTCACATTGCAGGCAGAGTCTTTCCAGCTGAGTCACCAGGGAAGTCCAAGAATACTGGAGTGGGTAGCCTTTTCCAGCAGATCTTCCCGACCCAGGAATTGAACTCTGGTCTCCTGCACTGCAGGTGGATTCTTTACCAGCTGGAGCTACCAGGGAAGCCCTTTCATTAACTATATTCCTATATAAAATAAACAGTTAAAAAAATACAATA
>SJYA01002296.1:971785-983512 GCA_006410615.1 Neotragus moschatus
CAATTTTCCCTCAGGTTTCCTATTTGTAAAACAGTGCCTACTTAATAATGTTCCTGAAAAGGTTGTAGCCTGGAACCTCGGCAGGGCTCCCTGAAATATAATATGAAACAGCATCTCTGCACCAGCGTCTATGCTCTACAGGACATTCTTAACCCCTGCTTGTGCCTGAAGAGGCATATTGCAGGCATCTGGGCTCCAGCCCATCCAGCAGCGGGCGTGCTGGGAGTCAGGCCAGGGGGCCTGATGGGCTGACGCTGCTCAGGCCTTCCAGATCCAAGGAGTTTGGATGGGCTTCAGGTAAGTCTGGAAAGCCCGGTCTCACTGGGTCAGCTCCCCAGCCCCATGTTTGGACCCATGACAGCTCTTCCCTCTTTCAAAACGTGACTTTGGTAAATATCAAATAGCCAAACTGTGTTCCTTTTCTCAGGTGAAAAAAGAAAGTCCAGGCGCCACTGGACTTTGAAAGGCGTCATGTTGGCTGATGGGGCTTTGAGATCCAACAGGGAGCACTCTGATGATGGGGCCACAGACCGTCTGGAGCAAAACAGAGCTGGTTTATTAAGTCAACCTAGTTCTGACTGCATAGCCTTCTCACACCCAGCCAAGGAGACAGGTCCAACTGTGGGCTCCAATCTACAGAAGTTTGTTGTGAGGTTTAGAGGCACTGACTAAGTAACTTTCCCCTAATCATAAACGTGTGAAAATAGCAGAGGCAGGTTTATCTCCCTAGTCTGACTCTGAAAATCACAGGCGTAGGCAGGAGGGTGCACAGCCCCCTCCCCTTGTGTCTGTCTTCCCGAACCTTCACCTGAATGAGCAGCCGTCTCTTTACTTCCTCCTGGACTCACTTTGCTGCCACCCATGGGGTGCTCATCAGCACCAAGTGCTCTCAGGAACTTAGCACCATTTGCAAAGTGAGAAAACAGTGCCCAGAGAGGCTAGGACACCTGCCTGAGGTCATCCAGGATGTGGGTGGCAGAGCTGAGACTCAAATCTGTTTCCCTGGCCCCACTGCCCACATCCACACCTTCGATTCTGCCTTGGAAAATGTGCCACCACAAATTTCCTGCCCTAACGTCCCCTCTGGACTCAGATGGCTTAGGAAGAAGTCATCCATTTCTCATTAGGCAAAGGAAATGATGAGATGTCTCAGACAACAGCCTAGGAGATTTAAAGGGGGACGCACAGGAGACAAAAATCTATCATGATTTTCTTCTCTCCCTCTCTGCTTTTTTTTTTTTTGGTATTGATTTGGAAAAGAAAGAAGAGCTCAGAATCCACTTGGGAAAAACCTTGCCCAAGGCCTAAAGACAACATCAAATTCCAAGGAGGTTCCCTGGAGTGTAGGCTGTAGGCTTATAATACAACCAAGACTCTGAAAGCATACTCCCAGACTATCCCTAACAAAGTAAACTTGGCTTTATCCTTTTGGGGTAATATTTCCTTTTCAGCAGCTAAAAAGAAAGAAGCTGTTCTAGGGTCATGAAAAGACATCTACAATGTCTGCTACTGTAGAGCACAGGGAACTCTACCCAATATTATGTAACAACCTAAATAGAAAAGAATTTGAAAAAGAATCAAAACATGTATATGTATGACTGATTCACTCTACTGTACACCTTAAAGTCATTAACTATGAAAGTGAAATTCGCTGTTGTGTCCAACTCTTTGTGACCCCACGGACCACACAGTCCATGGAACTCTTCAGGCCAGAATACTGGAGTGGGTAGCCTTTCCCTTCTCCAGGGGATCTTCCCAAACGAGGAACTGAACCCAAGTCTCTCACATTGCAGGCAGAGTCTTTCCAGCTGAGTCACCAGGGAAGTCCAAGAATACTGGAGTGGGTAGCCTTTTCCAGCAGATCTTCCCGACCCAGGAATTGAACTCTGGTCTCCTGCACTGCAGGTGGATTCTTTACCAGCTGGAGCTACCAGGGAAGCCCTTTCATTAACTATATTCCTATATAAAATAAACAGTTAAAAAAATACAATACATTCTAAAATTTTAAGAAATACAAGTTGCAAAACAGGTACAGTATGATATCAACAATTAAAACTAAAAGCAAAACTCTGGGTGTGTATGCAAGCGTAAATAAATAAATGCATCTGAACATTTCAAATAAGCTTTCCCCAAGGAAGGGGCTAGAACTTGGCAGAGATGTGTCAAAGGAGACTTTCGCTGTACCAGAATGCTTTGACTCTCTTACATTCCCTCAGCCTCTCAGTGCACTGCTTACATTTTAAAAATAAATATACATGTAGTTAGGTGGATTTCCTTTTTTCAAGGGAAAGAAGAAGAAAAGAAAGTGGCCAGGTGGGCAGGGCAGCCGCACTCACCTTTCCTCTTGGTGCAGTGGTAAATTTGGCTGTGCTCCTGGGGCAGCGGGTACGGGTTGGGTGGGGGCAGGAGGTCCTGGGAGGGGCCAGACACACCATTCTCACACTGGTACTGGGACCCCAAGTTGGATGAGGCGGACAGAGCTCGAGGCTCACTGCTGAAAGGACTGTGGTTGGAGGTCACTTTCTGTCTCACTGTGCTCCTGGGAACCACAGGATATTCTTTACTGAAAGAGAGAAGATACAAAATAACATCGATCAACGGCACCATAGAGATCTTTTCATTGTCTGAACCACAGGGTCAAAGAATCCACTGGGAGAAAAAGAATCACAGAATAAGAAACAAAGGGATCCTTGATGAATGGAGAGATACAGTTATACTCAAGTGCATCCTCTGTCATGGACATATACACTTAGTCACCATCTTTTCATGTCTTATACATTAGGCAAGTAGGTTCATGAACAGTTCTATACATATGCCAAAAGGTAGATAAGCACCCCCAGCTCAGAATTCCTCCTAAAAATCAACAAACGCATGTCAGTTGAAATATTCACCCTATTCTAGATGTCTTTGAATTCCCTAATTCAAATGCTAAAGAGCTGAGAAGTCACTAAGACTTAACTTCTTGGTCTCCATCTTTAAAATGGGGCTGTGGTCTTTCCCTAACATTAATCAAGAATGGCAGATGACCATCTAAGGTAGTCACAGAAGAATCTAGGTCACCCCAGTCTGAAGAGTTTGCTGCCCGTGCCTTAGAATTTCCTTTTGAGTTGCTGTACTTGTTGCCTCTGACAATACTTAACTTCTCTGTCCCTTGGTTTCCCACCAGTAAAGAAGGGATAATAAACAAAATTTAGGTTCAAAGAATTGTTGAGAGAAGAAATGAGTTAATGCCTGTGAAAGCCTTACAGTGGTGTTTGTCACAACAAATGACAGCCATCAGCAGGACTGTCACAGTTTTGGAGACACAGTGTGGGGGAGGGGGGCAGGAAGAGGAAAAGAAAGAGGTCAGAGGAGATGGAGAACAGAGCCTGGGATCTAAGGAGAGGCAGGTCCAGAGTCAGGTCTCATCCCCACCACTGGACCACAGCCTCTCTAAACCTCAGCTTACAATGCCATATGGATAGCCTCTACCAAGGCACTCAAAATCTGGTCGCTCATACTCTCTTTTGTATTATTTTTCTGTATTTATTTATTGGCTGTGCCAGGTCTTCGTTGCTGCATGGGCTTTCTCTAGTTGCGGCGAGCGGGGGCTGCTCGCTGGTTACAGTGCATGGGCTTCTCATCACAGTGGCCTCTCTGGCTCCAGAAGATGGGCTCTGGGGCTCAGTAATTATGGCACATGGGCTCAGTTGCTCCACGGCATGTGGGATCCTCCCAGACCAGGGATCAAACCCATGTCTCCTGCATTGGCGGGTGGATTCTTTACCACTGGACCACCAGGGAAATTCCTGGTCCCTCACACTTTTATGATAGGTCCCCCACATTCCCTTCCCTTTAGCTTTCAGGTATTCCTATTTTTGTCTTCATAAAAGCTTGGGCAATTCAACAGAAACCTGTCCTGGAAAGGAGGAAAGTGGAGCTGAGTATCACCAAGAGCCCCAAAGGAAACCAGGTGAGTGAAGGAGGGACTGAGTGAGAATTTGCAGAGAAGCTCAAAGGTAAAAGGAAGAATTGACAGAAATATCCAGGGTGTTAAAGAAGAGAACAGTCCAACCCATAACATTCTTCCATAAGGGAAGAAGGCTGCCAGTGTTTGGGATCTTGCGCAGGACAGTAACGAGTACAGTATGGACAAGGTGATCAGCCCATCTTTTCTGGAAGGCAACATGATATCACCCTTTTTTTTTTTTTGGCCACACCACGCAACTTCCAGGATCTTCGTTCCCAGACCAGGAATTCAACCCAGGGCCATGGGAGTGAAATCGCTGAGTCCTAACCACCTGATCACCAGGGAATTCCTGATAGCATTCATTTTTGAAATTTTTAATAAAGTGGACCAAGCAATCCCATTACTATGGATTTTCCTAAGAAGGTAAGTATGAGGATTGTTCTCCACCATGTCATCTATGAAAGTGAAAGTATTCACTTGCTTGGTCACGTCTGACTCTTTGTGACCCCATGGACTGTAGCCCGTCCAGGCTCCTCTGTCCATTGTATTCTCCAGGCAAGAAGACTGGAGTGGGTTGCCATTTCCTTCTCCAGAACAAAGGGAAGACACTGGAAACAGTTTAAATGTCCTCATTAATGGTTGAGTCAACTTTGACAGAGCTAGATGATGGAATATTCATGCAACCTTTGAAAATAATGAGAAGCCTGTTTATGAATACATTCATAAATCTGTGCAAGATAAACGAAGTTAAAGAGGCAGGATATAACATGACCGAAATTATGAAGTAGATCCCAGTGGGTCCCTCCAGAAGCTGGGGTTATGGGAGAACTTTTAGATCAACTTATTACTTTTTTGCAGGCTTTCCTCGTGGCTCAGTGGTAAAGAACCCACCTGCCAATGCAAGAGACTCAGGTTCCATCCCTGGGTCGGGAAGACGCCCTGGAGAAGGAAATGGCAACCCATTCCAGTATTCTTGCCTAGGAAATCCCATGGACAGAGAAGCCTGGTGGGCTACAGTCCATAGGGTTGCAAAAGAGCTGGACACGACTGAGCTACTAAACAACATTACTTTTTGCACATCTGCTCGACTCTTTTTACAGTGAGAATTTATGAAGTTTCTGGAGAAAGAAATGGCAGCCTACTCCAGTATTGTTGCCTGGAGAATCCCATGGACGAGGAGCCTGGCAGGCTACAGTCCATGGGGTCACAGGAGTCAGACATGACTTAGTAACTAAACCACCACCACCATTTACGAAGTTTAGATGACTATTTCCATGTTGAAAGTAATAATTATTACTAATTGTTAATAGAATATTATACAAACTATTAACATAATTTTAATTATGACAGAGCAGGAGGACTAGTCTAGGAGGGATACACGCAAAATAAAGGAAGTGCTTACAGTCTTCTGGACGACAACATGCGACCCTCCAGGTTCTCCATTCATCCTCCCCATGTCCCCCACCCTCCACACCACCTTGGGCAACAAAAGGCAATGGAAACAGAGGTGAAATTCACAGGAGAAGATCTTCCTTGGTTGGAAAGCAAAATGAAAATGAAGGAGAAGATATTCAAAGCTTTCCCCACATTTCTCCCAAGAGGGGTCCCTGGGAGTGAGGAGGACAGAAGAGGATTTGAATCGGATCTCGTCATCTGTGGATCCAGAAAAGCTGCTACTTCTGGGGAAATGTCTCTTCTAATTTTTTTAACATTTTAAAAAAGTGCTTCCTTGTCCTTTTTTTTTTTTTTTTTTTTTTAGCCCTGCAGCATGTGGGATCTTAGTTCCCCAACCAGGGATCGAAGTTTTGCCCTCTGCAGTGGGAGCACAGGGCCTTAACCAATGGATCACCAGGAAAGTCCTGAAATGTCCAGTTTTCATGCAATACCTTCCGTTGGCACCTCACTGAGCCTGTAGCACCCCTAGTCCAATATCCTTGCTAACTCAGTGAGCTAGGATAAAGGAGGTCACCTAGCTAAGCCTCACCTGCAAAACGGAGAAATAAAGAGATGATCTGGAGAAACCACAGCAGCCAGCCCTGAGTCCCCCAGACACCTTCCCTTCCCTGATAACCCACTCACTGGACTCTGATTTTTATTTGAGTATCTAAGAACCAGGGTATAGTGGGAAGAAAAAAGATATTAGATTCAGGCAAAAGTGCATTCTGTATCAGACCTACCATCTTAACAGCTGTGTGATCTTAGACAAGATATTCGATCTCTCTGAGCATCAGTTATCTCTTAAGATCGTTGAAATTATCCAAGAACATACTCTAGAAAATGTCTGGCACGTAGTAGAAACTGTCATGACTGCCGTTACAAGATGACTCGCGCTTCCAGCTCATAAAATTTCTCGGGAGGGAGCCGTGCCATAAGCCTGNAGCATCAGTTATCTCTTAAGATCGTTGAAATTATCCAAGAACATACTCTAGAAAATGTCTGGCACGTAGTAGAAACTGTCATGACTGCCGTTACAAGATGACTCGCGCTTCCAGCTCATAAAATTTCTCGGGAGGGAGCCGTGCCATAAGCCTGAACGTGGAGGTCTCAACTTTGGGGAAAAACTTAGCGCTGTAAACTTGGATTTTCAAAATGATGTCTTTATTTTCAGTAATCCTGAACTGGAATTCAGTATTTCCTTCTGTGATGGGTGTCGGCAGCAAGCCACAGTTGAGTTAGCAGCCCTAGCGACTGTCATCAACAGAAACAAAATAACTTCCCATCTTGCTGCAGCTGGACAGGTCTCCAGACACCACTTACGCTCATGATGACTTCAAAATTACAGTCTTTTTCTATCTGCTACTAGGTCCCCATTACTTAAGGCGTTTATAAAGTGCATATGTTACTATGTCGCCATTTAGGAAAGCATTGATCACTCTGTGTTAATGTAATGGGCTTCCCTGGCAATCAATGCATCTTATTTTACATATTTAATCAGATTCTTCTGAGAAGGGATCCCTAAGCTTCCCCAGACTGCCAGAGGAGCCCAGGGCCCTAACCAAGATAAGAATCCCTCTGTAGAAGAAATATGAATCAGGAAATCCCGAACTTAGCTACGATGTTTGCTGTGAACCAACCATTCTTTACCTTACTCCATTTTTAAATGAATTCTTTGCCTAAATGAGCTTTGCCTTACTCTGAGTAATAACAGCCATAACATTAAGGGGTTTGTGGTACAAGGTCCTCTAATGCAATTAAAATAAAAATACTTACCTATTCGAAATTTGTAAAAGTACACCTGAAATTATCCCACGTACAAAGAGCACAACGCCTAGTGCATTTTGAAGGATGCTGCATTCACCCCCTTCATCCTCTCTGTGACCCTCTGAAGTGGGGACTGCTCTTATCCCCATTTTACAGATTAGAAAACCAAGGCCCAGGGAGATGAAATAACTTGCCCAGGGTCCCAGAGCTAGGAAGAGATACCAGAATTCTAACCCAACCATCTCCAAATTACTTCTAGACAGTTTCCTACTGACCTCTTTCCGTTTTTAAAACATAATATGCTATTAGGGGTGCAGGGGTTTGGCGCCTAAGACTTCTCTCTCATCTCACCCACCTCTCAGGGGTGTGACAATCTCCCACTCTGGGCCCCTGCCTTTGTCANTCACCAGGGGAGGGGGCACTGCAATTTGGGAAATATTGGTTTTTTAGGATAAGATGTTTTTAAGCCACAGATTAACCTTTCCAAATAACCTTGGCACATATTTTAATCAGTTGGCTAGAGACAGGATTTGCAAAATGATTTTATTTTCTTCTTCCTGCCTTCCCTTTGCGCTCCCATTTTCAGAATAAGCAGTTATCACTTCTGTAACTAGAAACCATACATAAATGTTGGAAAATAACTAAGATACCCTCCGCGTGTTCCAAACACAGATTGCTGGGTGAAGAGAGAGGAGGAGGGTACGTGCCCAGACCGTTGCCAAGCTAATCCAAAAGTTATTTATGTGGGATCACGGCAGAGTTAAGGTTCAGCCCTCCATCACCCCACCCCTCTCCCTCCCTCCGTTCCGATTGTTGGAATTAGAGGAAATTTCATTCCTCCCGCTTTGCTGCCTGAGCCAGCTGTCACCGGGTGTGTGGGGGACAGGAAACAGGATTACAAGATCAACAGTGAGCCCGCCGTTCCAGCCAGGCTGTTATCAGAGCCGTCTCCGGAGAGCCATCTTCCCCACTTGTCACTACCAACTGTGACCTGGGAGTTGGGACCACAGCCCAGACTCAGTTCTGAACAAGGGCAAAACTAGGAGTAATGAGGAGTTCTCCCCAACTCGGATCATATTTTGGAGCGTGGACTAGGAACCAAGCATCCTTCAGGCATTCTCTCATATAGTTCTTACAAGAACCCCCGAAAGGGGAAGCTATCTTTATTTATGCCCATTTTATAGATGAGGATACTGGGGCTCCCTGCAGTAACATCACTTGCCCAAGGTCACCTGCTGATACATGCTGACACACTGAACCCAGGTTTGTCTGACTCCAAAGCCTACTGGAGCCTCTCTGCTTTGCTCCTTCTGCTCGCCAGGGGACAGCTTCAGAGAACTAGGTGGATGACCCTGTCCACTCTTCCAGCCTGGAGAGTGGTCAGTCCAACCCTCTTTATTTCTCAGTGGAACTCCTCATGCAGCCACAAAGACACACGTGTCTGTGAGGCTGAGAGTTTCAACCCAACACGTCAATCTCTGACCCTTTACTGAGGACCAATTACCTTTCCTTCCTTCCAACTCCAGGTGCCTAGGTGGGAAGAAGCCCAGAGCCAATGTGCAATAACCCTAGGGAGTAGTTAGGGTAGACAGTTCAGACCTAAGCAGAGTCCTCTGCCTAAACAGCTCACCAGGCACGTGGTTCAGAGCTGTAGGAAGAGACTCCAGGATTGCTGACGTGCGAGCTCTCAACACCTGTCCTTCCCCCACTGTCTCTGCTTCCATGCCCATCATCCGTCCAACAAGCCTCCAAAGTGTGGGGCCCCGGCCTGACACAGAAAAGAAGTGAGGGCCCCTAGGAACAGACACACTCGACCAGGCAGTCTGTGGCCAGAAGCAGCTCCCTGGAGGAAGGAACAGCTACAAGGAGAAATAGTTACAAGGAGGCTTTAGTGATGGCAGGAGATGGAAGGGGAAGGGAGAAAGATGGAGCTTAGTTAGACCAACCGTGGTGTTCATGGGGCCAAAAACAATGGATAGAAGACAGATTTGGAGCCACTCCTTCAGCCTTATTGAAACGGAGAGGGGACACCGGTGAGGAACAAAGCTAGGGGGCGTGGCCAGGCTGGATGGGAAGGGCGTGGTCAAACACACCAAGGCGTCTAGACCTGACACGAAGGGCAATAGGAGTGTTTGAGGTTGTGAAGAAATGTGTCTTATTTGTGCTGTACAAAGATGTCTTTGGGCTTCCCTGGGTAGCTCAGATGGTAAAGAATCCACCTGCAATGCAGGAGACCCTGGTTCTATTCCTGGGTCGGGAAGATCCCTTGGAGAAGGAAATGGCAACCCACTCCAGTGTTCTTCCCTGGAAAATTCCAGGGACAGAGGAGCCTGGCAGGCTACAGTCCATGGGGTCACAAAGAGTTGGACACGACTGAGCTACTAAGCACAGGGACAAGATGTCTTTGGCAGCTGCCTGGAACATGTCTGGGAGGGGAACAGAGCTGATGTCAGGCCTAAAGAGGTTAGGAGGCTGCGGCAGGTGAGGCTGCTGGTGGAAAGGCAGCCTAGATGGAGAAAGGAGGTGAATTGTGAGACATGATAAGAAGGTAGCATCTCCGAGACCAGGTGACTGGGTAAAATTGAGGAGGCTACTTGCAATACCTTAAACCCATAATCCCACCTGCCCTGGACCTGGTGGAAAGGAGGGAAGAAGTATGGGATGGAAAAAGCCCTTTAGTCCCCAGCTGCACAGCCTGGACCCCTACCTGCAGGGTGACCAAGATGAGACTGTCCATCAGTGGCTAAGCTGCCATGATGACAAGATGACCATCGGGACAGGATGGGGTTTAGACACCATATAAACAAACACGTGGCTCCCTGAGCCTACAGCTGAAAATAGTTTGACCTCTTTCACCTTCAAGTGATGTTTGTTATCAACTTTTCCACCGACCACAGGCTAAATTCAACTCCAACTTCCGAGTGAAGGCACGTAAAGCCAAAAACGTTTCTAAATAGTAATTTAAGGACTTCGTTATTTTCCTCACATAAAGCATCTTACAAGTCCACCGTCATGAAGGAAACCAGTCATGAATGCAGGAGTTTTCGTCTGAGCCTGGTGTACTTGTTCCACCTGAAGATAACGACATTTATTTTTTAAAAGCACGCAAAATTAGATCTGCTAAGCCCGCTATCTGAAAAAGATTTCTACAGCGTGTCATTTCCAAAACCAGTGTTTAAACCACAAAGCTGTGGGACCTTTCTCTCCCTCTTCTTCTTGGGTCTCTTGTCCTCCTTTGAATAAGTACATGTGTCCATCTGCCCAACTCTCCCTTTTTGGGTTTTCCAGAAAGGATAAGGATAAACTTCGTACATGACCTCATTTTATTTCGAAATGCTAAACTCACCAAAATGGGAAGAAAAAAACAACATTTCTTGGCCAAAAGGAATCAAGATGTATTTCGAATTCTCTTGCCATATGGTAAGTTATTTTGGAACTCTACCAAGAGAATATTCGACAAAATTGGCAATGCTTGTACAATCCTTTCAAATCAGACCAAATTCCCACTATGTCCATTTGCCACAGCCCCTTCTATTCATCATATCAGCAACCAAGACCACAGGATATGTTAAAAGACCAAACAATTTTTATCACCAGCTTCTAATCCACCACTCCTGCACCATGCCTGGGAGGCCACGTGGTGTCAAGTTTGTATATCACCCCACGGAAATCAAACCATTAACTCCCCTTTCATTTACCAAGAGCTGTTGCCAAAAGAAAATCATTCATCAGCGGTGACTTACGGGAAGAAAGAGAGAGAAGACTTCACTAGAGAGGAAGACAGCAGAGAAACAGGAGAAAATTGTAGCTTTTGCTCCCTGGGTAGATGGAGACGGTCAAGTTCCCTCATACACAGTCGTCCCCAAATCTACACGTGCCACAGCGTCTGATAGAGGAGACCACATGGAGGGTTTGGTTTACGCCGTAAAACTCCCGCCTACACCGCAGAAGCTGCAGGAGACACAGGTTCAGCCCCTGGGTCAGGAAGATCCCTTGGAGGAGGGCACGGCAACCCACACCAGTACTCTTGCCTGGAGAGTCCCATGGACAGAGAAGCCCGGTTGGGCGACAGTGAAGTGACTTAGCAAGCACTTGTGCACATGAAGGGTTGTCAGAAAGTGGGATTCCAGAGGCTCTTTCTCGTTTTTCTTGATGGCAACAGGGCCCCATTTCTCTGTGCCTGGTCTTCCGGGGCTGCTGGCTCACCTGGGCTATTGAAGGGCAAGGGATGCGGAGCGCGGGGAGCCAAGGATCCCACTTTCTTACCTTTGCATTCTCGACATCCTGTGTAGCTCCATGTCATCGCTGCCCCGGAATCCTTTGGCAAAGGGATTATTCTCAATCTTTAATTGGGTGATCTGTAGGAAGCAGACAGAGTTCCATGTTCACTTGGTTGCTATGAAACCACCTGGGGACCCAGCTAATGATAAGTGTCATGGAAACACAGTCTCTGGCAACCCAAAGAAGCAAATTAAGCCTGTCACGTCAGCGGGACCCACCACTGCATTCAAAAGGAGGCTCTGAGAAATGTCCTAGATCAGATTGTCTTTAAAAGCGGCAGGTGGGGGGTGGGGGTG
>SJYA01002296.1:983602-1039264 GCA_006410615.1 Neotragus moschatus
TGGGGGGTGGGGGTGGGGGGGGGCCTGGTTTCAGTTTGCCCATTAATTGGAGTCATATTCTGCATCATTCCAGCCGGATTGGCGTTTTTGTCTCAATCATAGCATTTTGTGATTCAAACACAATGCAGGCCTCAACATTTGGTCCTCCACCCCCTTGGAAAATTGTACCATGCTGCCACGATGTCAATTTCCTGCACCATGGCAATCTCCATTGGAAAGTATTTGACTATTGCTCTCGAAAGCCTACTATGGCTCATTTCACATTCATTTCATAGTTTTCACAGAGTGTGCTAGTTCCAGTGAAAAGAAGGGTGTCTAATTAAATAAAGACTAACATATAGAATTATAATATATACAAGAGCTACCTACCTCTTTAATTATATAAAGAAGAAAGAATTCTCTTCTGGGACATTTTTGTTGCAATGTATAGAACTCTTTAATTATATAAAGAAGAAAGAATTCTCTTCTGGGACATTTTTGTTGCAATGTATAGAACTCAGTGATAGAACGAGGTTTTTCAGTTCAAGGTCCATCAACACACATTCTTGAAATCATCAACATATTCTGTTAGCGTGAATGTACAGTAACAGAACTAGATAAAAGAATACATCCCTATGAAGTTTGCCAGAAGTATGTCCCCAAAACTGTGTGCGAATTAAATTTTTATATATCAGATCACTTTACAGACACCAAGGCAGTGTTCATCAGAGGGCATTCAAAAATCACTCCATCGTCATTATTATACCTATATAGCCTTGGTCTACTAATCTGCGTGATATTTTTATTGACCCAAACCACTTTTTTTTACTTCTGAGTATTTTGTTTGTTGTTAAGTCACTAAGTCATGTCCGACTCTTTTGCAACCCCAAGGACTGTAGCCCACCAGGCTCCTCTGTCCATGGGATTTTCCCAGGCAAAAATCCTGGAGTGGGTTGTCATTTCCTTCTCCAGGGATCAAACCCACATCTCTTGCATTGACAGGTGGACAATTCTTTACCAGTGAGCCACCAGAGAAGGCCACTATTTTGTTCATTTTCAATTTAACTACTGAATTATAATTACTGATTAAAATTTAAGGTAATCATAATTATGCTCTGTTTTTACTGTTTTTTATTTATTCTTTCATATTTTTGGTCTTACTTAGATTGACTGTATGTATTTGTATTATTTCATTCTTTTTCCTCTACTGTCTTCTTACTCTCTTCTTTTAAAACTTTTTATCTTGTATTGAGTATCGCCAATTAACAGTGTTGTGATACTTTCAGGTGACCACAGAAGGCACTCAGCCATACAATATACATGTATCCGTTCTCCTCCAAGCTCCCCTTCTATCCAGGCTGCCATGTAACACTGAGCAGAGTTCCCCGTACTATACAGTAGGTCCCTGTTGGGTATCCATTTTAAATGGACCACTGTGTACGTGCTCCAAATCAAACCACTTTTTATTTAAATCTATTTTATAAATATACCACATCACTTTTCTATATGTCAAAGTGTAAACACTTGCAAGTCAATAAAAAGATAACAAGTGTATCAAATTCTCTCTACTGGTACCCCTAGAAAGTTCCAAACAGAAGGCCAGCCTTCCCTTTGTTGCAAGGGAAAATCCGACACTTTTACAGAAGTATTTAACATAAACCGGTACTGAAGTAAGTCTCCCTTTCTTTGGTAAATGAATAGAAAGACAGAACAAGAACAGATTTTTTTTCCTATGGTTCCATCCTCTTCAGATCCACACAGAGCCATCTTTTCTACCCCCCAGTAGCATCTTTACAGACTTCAGGAAACCAAGAACTTGCTTTGAGAAACCAGGCATAATTAATGAAGGTACAGATTTGTCCATCTGGAGGCAAGAACGTTCCATTTTCTGCTAGACATGGTCTTAGAGCATTTCCTTCTAACCCCAGCACTCTCATGAATATAAAATTACTATATATGAGTCTGTGTGCTCACAATAAAAATATATATAAACTTAACATTTTTTAAATGTTATGTGATTCCAACCGCATGACATTTTGGAAAAGGCAAAACTAGGGAAACAGCAAAAAGAGGAGCAGTTGCCAGGGGTTAGGAGGAAGGGGAAAATGAACAAGAGAAGCATAGAGGATTTTTAGGGCAGTGAAATGATTTCTGTGGGATACATCACGGTGAAGATGTATCATTACACGTTTGTCTAAACCCATAGAATCTAGAGAATTCCCAGGTGGTCCAGTGGTTAGGACTTGGAGCTTCCACTGCGGGGGACAGAGGTGTGACTCCTGGTCAGGGAAGTAAGATCCCATGAGTTGCATGGTACAACCGGGAAAAAAACAAAAACAAAAAAATCCACAATCTACAACACCAAGAGTGAGCTCTAAGGCAAACTACAGACTCTGGGTGACGATGCTTCGATGCAGGTTCGTCAGTGGTATCGTATGTCCCACTCTGAGGGTGGGAGTGGGGGCGATGCTGTTAGTAGGGGAGATTGTACATGGTGGGGGGAAGCGGACAGAGGTTATACAAGGCTCTGCTTCCCACTCAACTTTACCATGAACCTGAAGCTGTTCCAAAAAAAATTAAATCAACTTTAAAACTTTTAAACTACGCGTGGGGATGTCTATGTATACGCATTCCCTTCTCCTTCCTTTTTTTTTTTTTTTTAACATGGTAACCCATTCCTGTAACTTTCTGACTTTGAATCAACTCTGCAGAGTATATAGAAACACCTGTAAAACTTCTCTGGGAAACAGAAGAGACTGGCACAGCAGTGTAAATCAACTTTATCTCAATTTAAAAAAAAATGTTTTTAAATACAAAATCTCTTTGGATAACAATTTTGAACATATGCACTCCTCAACTCAGCCCCATCACCTAACGGGGCTTTCTTTCTCATACCAGTTTTATGGCAGCAAAATGCAAGCATCAAACCATAGAGCACTTTTAATGGTGAGGGGTGGGAGGGAGAGATTCTCAAAATGTTGAGTAAAAATCAATCATTTTTAAAAAGGGTGAAGGGAATCCTTATCCCGACTTCTACGAGACAGAAGCCAGCCCCCGAAGATACTGAGAACAATAAGACAATAGGGGTGGGGCAACTGGGCTGAATTAATGCCTATCCCATGACAGCGCTGTTCCACCAAGAGCTCAGAAACACACAAAAAATTACCCAGAGCAAAGAGAGAAAAGGGTGGGTTTGGGTATTTTATCAGCAAAAATCTTTTGCTCAAAACACTTCTGCTGGAAGTCAGCTTAGGTGCAGGTGAACACGCCTATCTTATTTCCTACTAGTCCCCTCATTTACCATAACCCTGTCTACGAAATTCCCTTCCTAACGTGGAGCTAGTCACTCACGGGCACACAAACCCATACACCTGGGTGTCTGAGTTCTACTCAAAGGCTCCACTGAAATTGACTTCCATGCGTCATACAAATGTACTCCCTCCAAAATCAGCATAAAACCGGATATCCGGGGGAGGGGCCCGATCAGGAGAAAAACAAATATAAATGCCAGGTCCAACCACTGAGACAGAGGTTGTAAAAATTAATGAGAATAATTGTTGTGAATTCTCGCTTTTGGGGAAAAAAAAATTAAAAAAAAAAAACCCTCGCGAGGGCCAAAAATCTTAATTATGTCTCTCTATTAGGGGTTCATTTCCTGGTCCCGACCAGAGAGCTCATACCTCATAAATACAGGCTCCATACACAATGATTTAAACAGGAGGAACATGCCTTTTAATGGCAAAGTAAGTTAATATTGAAGGGAGAGACATGCTTGCATACAAAGCCATTGTTGCCTAAGCAGGGAAATGAAATGCCCATGTGACCTTTTTTTCAACACCTAAGTATTTCTGGGGATTGCCCTGGAAGCTGCTGACAACGGCGGCGCAAACCTTACAAAAACCTGTTTCACAGAGTGAGTGTCGCGGGGGAAGATTCGACTGTTTAAATATCTTTTTCAAGCTGTCAACCATCTGGGGAAATAACCCCCAAATCCAGCTTGGGATCACAGCTGGGCTCAGGAAATATGTCGTGTCGTTAGGAACCCCATGGTATACAGGTGTGTGATGGCAGTGGAAGAAATGAAGCCTGCCACATACCTGCCTCCACCTGGTACCTGCATGCAAAGATCAGTCTGGAGGCACTAAGCCCTCTGGGCCAAAACTTGGTGGCTCGCATTTTTCCAACCAACTCGATGGACATGAATTTGAGCAAACTCCAGGGGCTAGTGAAGGACAGAGGAGCCTGGAGCGCTGCAGTCCATGGGGTTGCAAAGAGTCGGACAGGACTTTGCCACTGAACAACCAAATTTTTCCAAATTGTCCTGGCAATTCAATCACATCAACTGCTTTTCTTTCCAAAGCATAATGCCAGGTAAACTGTCCTTGGACTGACAGAACAATCAGGGAATGAACCAATTAGACCACAAAGTAGTTGTAGTTGTGGTTCAACCACAGTAATAAGAGCTTATTTAAAAAGCTCAGCTTTTCAGATTCTAAAATAGGATAGGCAAAGAGTTTTCCAGAACCTGCATTTTGGATGGAGTTGCCCTATTCCTGTTAACTCATCAGTTACGAAGTCCATCATGACTCATCATTAACAACCTGTGCTGGCTCTGGATAATTAATTACAGGTTCCATGGATTACCTTATTTTAATCCCCACCACGATAATAACCAAAAATATATATATACATATTCTCTTCTTAGTCCCATTTTACAGATGGGGAAAACTGAGTTAAATATTTTGCCCAAGTCAGATAGGCTTGAACCCAAGCATCTACCACCAGACTGTGACACTAACACTTACACGAGGATGAGGAACAGCCCAGGTGGCTTTTACCCATAAAGCCAAGAGTCTCAACACCCTATCCAGGTGGGACAATAAAGTAACAAACCAGAGCCTACAAATCACAGTCAACCCAACTGCCCTGCTTATTTAAGTCACACATCATATATCCATGTGGGGAATGTCTGCAGGGTCCTGAATGCAACTGGAAAAATACACTGCTTTAGACTTCCTCTTGACAAAGAAAATAGGTGTTTTTGGTACTTGATAACTAAAAAGTGGGGAAAATCTCATGCAGGAGAAAGTGTTTGAAAGTCATCTCCTTGAGTGCTTGCAATCCTTCTTATGGATGCCAGACTGGCTTAAAAAAAAAAAAAAAAAACCCTGTATGTACAGCTCAGCCTGGCTTCTTGGCTCAACCAATGAAGAAAATCAGTAATTCCTGTGGGATCCTCAAATACACCTATATTCATCACTCAGCTGATCATGGTCCTTATTTCATGACATTAAGTCAAAGTGTGATGCTGTATACCTGAAACTCATACAGTATGTGTGTCAATTATATCCCAATAAAACTGGAAGGAAAAAAGCAAAAAAAAAAAAAAAAAAAAAACCCAACACAACACATATATTCAAATGCATCTTTGGGAACTCACGTTTTGGGACCCATGAGCATTTAGATATACAGTCTCCTAGATTGCGTTCAAAACTTACACATACACACCCCATTGGACAGGCACTCCACACACACAGATGAGCAAATATATGCACTGAAGAAGACCTTTAAATAAAATAAAATCTAACGGGTGTTGAGTGTGTTCACAAGTAACTACAGTGATAGTTTCATGGACACACACGTATGTCAAACAGCTAATTGAATACTTCAAATAGTGTGGTTTATCATATGACAGTTACGCCTCAGCAAAGCTATAAACAGAAAGACTATGTGGTCTCCCAAATCTACCCACTCCTGAGGAACCCCTAAGATCTTTACTATTAATATATAAAGCTTGGGGATTTCCCCCAAAGGATCTGAACGCTCATGTGTTTCTTTACCAGGCCACTTTCATATGTCTATCACTTCCTGTCCCCTCTCTCTGGATGAACCTGGGTTTTCCTGGCAGGAAAAAAAAAAAAAAAAAGAATTCTACATATTTTTGGACCCTGTGTCAAGACTAGGAAGCTCTAAGCACATACACATATACACACACACACACATATAGGGAACTGAGCGTCCTGGTTGCTATTTTTTCCATTTTTTTGCCCTGTAGCCGTCACCACAAAGTGAAACATAGGTTTACAGCAGCCATAGAGGAAACAGGTTTCTAGCAGGCAGACTCAAATTAGCCTGAAACAGCACAGCAACTTTCAGGGCACTTGACCCTACCGTTCTTTTTTTTTTCTCTTATTGGTTAAAGTGGGTAGAAATTTTTTAAAAATAATAATATAAAAAGTCCTTATTTTCCTTTAAAAAGTAATCACATTTAGGGGGTAGGAGAGAATGCATCTTCTGCTGAAAGGAAGCTTGCCCAAGGCCTGGGATCCCAAACAGGCCATGTGGCCTGCAAGGGACCATCCCTCACAGCTTGGCTTGGTCACTGACAGTCTGAATTTGGAGATTACCCACAGCATTTCATAACTGCCCTGGCTTCGTTGGGGGTGGGGATTAGCCAGCACACAGCCTGCATGAAATGACCTTCAAGGGGTGACTGGAGGCTTTAGGGTGCTAAGCCCATCTCTCACTCTAACCTGGCCTCTCCAGCCTGGCTCCACAGCCTCTGGAGCCTCCCCCAACGCCACTTTTCTCTTGCAGATGGGGGAGGGGTGGGCGCTGTAGAGGGGGAGGGCACCCTAGCTTCCCTGTCCACCTCCATAAGTCATCCACAGGACCTGCCCTCACTGATCTCATGTGGACCCCCCCACCACCACTTTCCCCTCGTGCAGCCCCTAACCCCAAATCACTTCACAATATTCCTAAGAGTCTACCACCCTGGAGGGAGACAGCAATGCCTCCCTAGCCCCTATATCTTGCCTTTCCCGCTTCTTTCCATATCGAGGTTTAGGAATCATTCAGTCCTGCCCACCCCATGCCAATAAAATGAATCCATGGGCACTTGGGTTTCTAAAGAACAGACATGAACCATAACAAGTCAAGATGAGCCCTTTCTCCCGAGCAAGAAGATATCTACTCCCTGACCTGCAGTTAGGGAGGCATCTTATTCTAGCATCACTGTCAAGCTTTGAAGAACCAAACTGGGGCCTGAATTTCAAACAGCATGGGGGTCTGACGGTGACACAACCCATCTGCGACATCCCACCTCTATACAACACTGCAGCCACCAAAAACAATGAGCTGGCCTTGTGCGCATCTCCCCTCACCAGGCTGTGTCTTGGCAGGATCTTATTTCAGTCCCCAGAGCTTCGGTTCAGGCAGCTGGTCACACAAGTTGCTCAGTTTTTGCTTATGTTTTAGCAATGCCAGTCTTGCTTGAGTATGTACTTTGGGGTCAGTCATTACCGAAACAAGTAAGAAAGCATCTGGGAAGGTCCAAGCTCAAAGTTTCCAGCAACTCAGCCCCCTCCCCTGATGGGAGCTGAAATGCATCCAGAAGGCAAGAGTAGAGGAGAGGACACCGATCCCCCCCAGAAAAGGTGGCCCCAGGCGGGGTGGCACCAGGTTCCCCACCCAAGGGCACCGAGCCCATCAGTGAGGGGACCCTTCTTTCCACTGATCTTTCCACCACTGCAGGCAGATGACTTCTTGTTGCTTTTGAGGATAAGTATTGAAACCAGGTGGTCAGCTATGGTTTGACAATTTCCATCTAGTGTGTGGGAGTATGGCTTTCATGCCAAGCCTGTGAATACAGTACAAACAGCTGCAATCCTTAGGCTGCAGCTCTGTTCCTGCCTCAGCCCCCTGGACAGAAGTTGGTGCCCACTGTAGGGTGGAAGAAACGTGCCCAGAAGGCTTAAGGTTTTAGCAGAAGCCCCCTGCGGATTCATGCAAACAAGCAAGTGACCCCAGGCCTGCTCGTTCCTGGGTCCTGAGCTTACCTTGTGGTTCTGGTAGGAAGTCACCGCAATAAACGCCGTCTCAGGAAAGACGTGGGTACAGAACGCGGTGTTTTTTGAGCCAAATCCATTATTTTCGTCCGCTTTCACGATGTGTAATCTTGGCTGGTATTTGTGCATGGAATTTAGAATAATCTAAAAATAATAAAGAAAATGAGATGGTAAGAAAAATCAAACCCCCTTTGTTTCCATAAAACCCCACTCTCCACCCCAAAGTTACGTTCCTTATATAGACTCTCAAGAAAGGGTCTGATTTTTTTTCACTCCTGTTTTTGAAAAGAAGCCAGTGATTTCATTAAAAAGAAACATTTCAAAAAATGACAATTTCCATCTGAAAAAGCCACAGTAATATTCCAGGAATCTACCGAAAGCACACGGGGTAGTAAATCAGAATTCTTAATAAAGTTTGCTTAATAAATTAACTCTCTGCATAGGGCACTTCCCACCCCTTCCTTGCGAGTGAAGCAAGTTTGGGGAATTAGTGCCCCCAAGGAAGTCTGGGCAGTAATTTTGGAATGAAAGGAGAGCAGAAACAAACAAATAAACATACATACAAATAACAACACCTTCTCCACCGCCCCCCCCCAAAAAAAAAGTTCCAAAAGTTGCAGAAGAAGAGAGCAAGCATTTGCAGAACTGGAGGAAAAATCCCCGGCTTGGTCCTTTGTTTGGATAATGTGCAAAGGGGAGTCAATGAAGAAGAGAGGAAAGTGGTGGGGGAGGGTGTGAGATGAGGGGAGAAGGAGCCCCGCCTAACATCAAACAGGGGCCTGGGTTTCTCCAATTTTACATTTCAGGATCCACCACTGGAATTATCTCCAGACTTGGCCCCAAACAGAACTGAGGCATCCTACTTCGTGGGCAATATTTTTCTCCTTCCTTTCTACCTTCTCCATGTTTGGGGAGGGGGGTCTCAGGGACCAGTGGGGTCTCCCTGTTGTCGCTGTAATACGATTACAACCACCACAGTAAAGACCAAGAGGGGTCTGCAGGCATCACTCTCTCTGGAGCAGGACCAACCAGAGAAGAGGAGCATCCTTACTAATAAAACCGAATGTGTTGTCTGGTTGACGCCTTGCAGTTTGCAGCTGCAGGGAGGCTGGTAATGCTAATGTTCGTCAAAACGTTCTAGAGCTATGGCCACCGAATGTGCTAACCGCCGCGTTTCCTGAGCTGAAAAATCTGGCCTGATTTTTCCCCAGGATCGCGACACTGAGCGGCAGAGGGGGTCTCAGTGTCTTTGATTATTTGCATGGATGACCCTGGGGCAGGGGGCTTGGGCCAACCCTTGAGACCGGCCTGGAGGAGGGGGAGGGGAGTGCGGCCCGACCCGGCCGGGGGAGGGGCGCAAAAAGCTTGGGACCCCGCGGCTCCCCTACCCCCGGGCCGCGCGGCTCTAATCTCCGGCCGCCGCGGCCCGGCTGCCTCCCCGGCCGATAGCGACGCCGGCCCGGGCGGCGTGGCGACAGAGAGACGCAGCGGGGCCCCGCGGGCCGCCGCAGCCCCCGGCCGGCGCGGCCATCGTCCCGGCTTAGCCAAATTGCTTTGACGGCCGGGGACAGTGTGGAGACATCAGCGCGAGGGCGATCTAATGGCCCTTAATTTCATTAGGGCGGCTTTGGATTCCGAGTCCGGAGTTTAGGGTGGGAATGCATGGCAGCTGGGGAGTCCCGAGCCGCTCCTCCGCGGGCTCGGAAAGACCTGCAACTCGAATGGGCGCCCGGGGCTGGGCGTGGGGCTGTGCGCGCGCCTTCCCTAGGGGTCTACTCCAGCGCGACCCCAAAGGCACACCCAGGTCCGCAGAGGGAAAGCTAAGGAGATCAAGGATTCACGGAGACTCCCACCAGGGGCTCCTAGCCTCCAGAAGGATGCCGTCCCGGGAAGATGCAGGCTGGTCCTTTACAAAATGGTCCCCTCTCTCTCTGTCGCTTAACCTAAAGCCTCGCTTCAGCATGCTTTCCTAAACCTAACAGCCCACGCGCCAACACCCACGCAGGCTGGAGAGTACAGCTGGCTTGGATGCACAGCTAGCTGGACCCTGCCGGCAAAATACCCGGTTTAAACGCAAAGGAGGCCCCAGTATTTTGCCCAGAAAATACCCGCTCTGCCCCTTTGCGATCCCTTCCTACAGCATAGAAAGGGAATGAACCTTCTTCTTTCTCTCTGCTCTGCCCTAGTGGCCAGTCCGGCCTCGCACCAACCACGTGTAGAGCGGAACTGAGGCATCAGTGAAGAACCTGTGGTCCGCTTCCACCACTGGACCCTGTGGGCTCAGGGCATCAGCCCTAAGGCCTCAGGAACCTGATTTTTTCATTTGAACCTTCACAAACCCTCCTCCCTCTTGACCAAATGCATCTGCACCCAGGCCCCGCATGTTCCCAAACTGGGGATCATGTGTTTGTTGACCTTCTCTTTAAACAGACAGAGTGGCAGGACGTCGATCGCTTCTGGAATTAGATAGACCTAGCTCACATCCTCCTTCCCAAATACAAGGTGTGTGACCTCGGGCAGGTCATCTCCCCTCCCGTGAGCTCCCAGTTATAAATGCTGTATTTCCATCCTCCTCTCTAAGCTGCTCTGAGGGTCCAGTGCCCTGAGACAGACCAGCCCACTTGTTTGGTGGAATCAGCAAACTAAAGTTTCTGAACTCTGAATTCAGAGACTGTGTTCTGTCCTGGTAATCATGTCCAATGAAAAGATTTAGGGACGTTTCCCCCCCAAATTCATGTTCTGTTGGTTTTTCTTTGGGGGAAGAGAAAATGATATCCTAGAGAATCTGCTAGGAGCTACACATTCTCTTGGAAGGCAGGAGACTACAGCCGCAATATCTTGCAGTTTCAGAGGGTTCCCCTGGCCCCTGTCTCTTAGGGTCAATCCAGATTCCAGGTGTAAGAGCCTGATCTGGGCTTGCCCACTCTGGGCATGGTGGGAGGGGAGGGGAAAGCTGGAAACTGGAACAAACAGATAAACCCGAGAGTGTCAAGCTCAAAGGGGCTTGGGTACCAGCGTTTGCCTCTGGGGGGGGTGGTCTCCCCATCTGTAAAAGAGGAAGCAGAGGGCCTAGAGTCTCCCTTTCATCTAGAACATCCTGATGATAAGAGGATTTGGAAGGAGGTAGGTAAGGCATCGACTTCCCTGATGGCTCAGTGGTAAAGAATCCACCAGCCAATTCAAGAGATGTTGGTTCCATCCCTGGCTGGGAATATCTCCTGGAGAAGGAAATGGCAACCCACTCCAGTATTCTTGCCTGGGAAATCCCATGGATAGAGGAGCCTGGAGGGCTACAGTCCATGGGCTCGCAAAGGGCTGAACACAACTTAGCGTCTGAATAACAACAACAAAAGGTAAGGTATAAGGCTCCCACTGTGGTCCAGCCTTTGTGATCTGTGCTGAGTACACACCGAGCTAGAGGGCCCATGTTTTCTGCAGGACTGCAACCAGTCCCTAATCACAGATGGGGCTGAACGAACAGGAATTCCAGGCCCAGAATGAACAGCTTTAGTCACCCCACAACCCCAGTCTCTCAGCAAAAGCAGGTGGGCTGGATGCTGGCATCAGAGATGCAGGGTGAGCCCCAGGCCAGGAGAACCGAGGGACTCAATCACCAGCCAGCCGGAAAGACACACTCCAGAGTGTGGAGAACGGATAACAGGCAGGACTGCCAGGGGTAGATGGCTGAGCAGGAGAGAGGTGGAGAAGGCCAGGAAGAATTAGAAGGTGTGAGAAATAAGAGGAAAGGAAAGAGCGATGAAAAAGAGGCAAGGAAAGGGAAGAGAAAGAAGGCCAGGTCAAAAAGGTAGAGGGAGAAAGAGGCCAAGGCGGCTGAGCAAAGAAAGAAGCATGGGTGCGCACAAGGAGCCAGAAGAGAGGGAAAGTTCTGGAAAAGAGGGAGGGGGGGGAAGGTGAGAAAGAGAGGTGTGGACCTGCTGATACAAGAAAGGGCCTCGGAAAGTACTCACATGCCCAAATGGGTCCAAGTGGTTGTTGGTGAGCTTGAGTTTCTGGAAGGAGACGAGCTGCCGCATCCAATGCGCCCCCGTGGCCGGCGAGTCCGGGTGCACGTAGAGGCGGCCCGGCATGGCGGGTTCCGCTTTGCCCGTCACAGACCTAGACCAAGGAGAGGCGCCACCCACCCAGACTTAGCGCACCGCGGTGCCGGCTGCTTCACGAGCCGGGCGATGGCTGCTGAATATGAGATAGATCTGGAAATGGCCTGACCCTCAGGTCTTGCTCGGGCACCTACAATGCCAGATGCCCAGAAAGCCTAGAGCCGGTATCCAAGTGAGCCTTCCCCCGCCCCACACTCGACCAACTGACTGGCTCCTTCGCCTTCCACCTATTCCTTCCCTAGCACCAAGGGCTCCATCTCGCAGCATCTCTCTGCCCACGAACAGCTGGTGCGTTCTGGAAAGCTTGGATGTGCACAAAAGTCTGTGGGGGGTGGGGGGGGGGAATCCTTGCGGGCTTTCCAAAGGGGCTTCGTCTTCAAGCCTCTGCACTCTTGGCAGCTGGGGGAGCAAAGTACCCAAAGAATGAACCTCTCCTCTCCTGCCTGTTTAACTCAAATACCCCGGATGGATTTTGCAATTTCATAAAACAGGCATGTTCAAAGCAGGTAACTCATAAAAAAAAAAAATAAATAACTGTTAAAGGTTTATGCCCCCTAGAAATAGCTCCGACACTTGGGAACAATACCCTGTGTAATGATCCACAAACCCTCCAGTCCAGCAACAGACATCGGCACTTTATTTCCTCTGAGCCTCAGTTTTCCCATCTATAAAATGGGAGCCCCTGGCTGCTCTTTCTTTTTCTCAGGGCGAGGTCAGGAGGATGCAGAGCCGTGGGCAGCAAAAACCTCTAGCACACAGTAAGAGCTCAAAACAATGTTTATTGGTTCGGTGGGGAGAGGGAAGTTGAGTTTGCACGTTCCACCCCACACTCCCCACCCCGCTACTGTGCTGCCTACCATTTATTATCGGCAAACTTGTATCTGTGGTCGTCCGCGGGAACGATGTCCATGAGAAGAATGTACTTCGTTTTGGGATTTAGGCCGGTCACCTTCACTTTGTAACTGGGAAACATCCGCCTAGAAGGGGCGGAGGCGGAGGCGGAGAGACAGAGACAGGGAATTAATGCAAATATTCTGAAGAGCGTATCCACAAATTTTAATGAAAAGGATCGACGTATCTTTTAAGAAACGTAGGAGATACGGTGGCCCCTGCTCCGCACTTGCTAAGATCCAGCCCAGGTTTCCCTCCAAGTTATGGGGAGGAGAAAGATCCGGAGCTGAGCAGGCAGGCTGGGACTACACCTATCTACCGGAGGAAATAGAAACCAGGAGGAGAGAGCTTCGAGAGACTGGTTTCAAACAGGGCCAGAAAGGGACCCCGCATTTCGATTCTTGCTAAATGCTCCTTTCAGAACCAGACACCTACTTTCTTATTCGGGGGCAGGAAAATGCTTATTAGTTTTAAGGGCGGGAAAAAAGTGGCCTGCTTCGCCCAGCCAGGTGCTTTGGCCCTTCTGGGCAGAGCTGCACGTCACATGAGCACCCAGGTGAGTGCGCCCTGGGACTGCCCGCGCGTGAGTGCCCACACAAGGTGCGTCCTGGCCCCAGTCCTCTGCTCCCAGGGTATGGCTCAGCGCGTGACCTCTGACACGAATCTCGGCCAGGAATTCATTCGTAAATGCTTCACCGCTTCTCCAAGGCGCTGGCACTCTAACGTGGAGAGTCTAAACGTTTTGCCCCTGCGCGAAGAAATCTGGTTTTGGAAGAAGCTGATCCCTGCGCGAGATCGGGTGCTTGGAAGGAGGTTCCGCAGCCCCGAATGCGCCATGCCCGCTCCCTCTCCGCGTCCCGGCGCATTCCCGGGTCTCCATCCCGCCTCCTATGGAGGCAGCCCCGAAAGCCTTCTTCCCAAGGCCGATTGGGATGCAAGAACCAGTGGCTGGAACCTGGCTCGCCAAGGGATGGCGGGAATGGGTGAGGGAGCCCTCTCCTTCGGGCCTTGGAGCCTCGCCTCGCGGTGTTTATCTGCCCGAGGGAGCGCGCCTGGAGGCGGAGGCGCAGAAGGCTTCGCAGGCCTTTTATAGTTAAATCCCGTCGGCTCAGGCTGGGGAGGGGGAAAGGAGGCCCCGGCCGCTCTTTCCTTCCTCGGCGGCGGAATGGGAAGAGGACTTGAGTTCTTTGGTATAAACAGAAAGCGCCTCCTAGTTCACTGGGGCCGAGCAGGGGAGCAGACGTTGTTTAATTTCAAATAATAATAAATGTCACTGTTGTCAGTTTATTGCGGGGGGCTTGAGCTGGAGAAGCGGTGGGCGTCTGGAGAGGCGGCTCCATCCGCCCCCTTCACACACTCGGTGGCTTGGGCCTACCGGCTCCTCGGCTTCACACGCCTGCTCCGCGCAGGCCGGGGGCTTTCTGCCCCTTAAGGACGAGGAGGGCCAGTCCAGCATTGCTAGGGCCGTGGCGGGGTACTCCCCGAGCCGGGGCGCGCGCATCCAGACGCTGGGACACTGAGCACACGACCCTCCTACCCCTCCCCCAGAAGTCTCGCATTTCTAGCTAAAACTCTGCGAGCTTTTAAGAGGAACTCTGGGGGTAAGTGTCTTGACGAAACTGCCGTGTTTATCGGTGTCTGTATATAGAGCCCGGCCGAGCCCCGGTTCAGTTTCAAAGGCTTCGCCTCTTTTCTATAAACAATGAAAGAGGTAGCGAACACACTCAACGATTCTGAGGTTTGGCGATCGGGTGCGACCCTGGAACAGCTCCAAGGTCAGGGAGAATGGGAAGGAGGGTCTGGGCGAGGAATCAAGTCTGAGATCCCATGAAACCCAAAGCCCCCCTCTCATCTTTGTGTGCCTGGGCACCTTTATGTTCTCCCGTGGGCTCTCCCATCTCATCTCTCTCTCTCTCATTACTGATCCATCCAGAGAGCATGGCCTCCCAAGCTCTGGGTCTTCTTATATAGGAGGTGGAAGAAATGCCCAGTTTCAAGAATCAAATCTTTTAGGTACCTTATTTCCCTTACACTGATGGTGATCTCTGGAGGAATTCGCCATGCCTCTTTAACCACAATAGAGTCAAACAAAATACATTCGTATTCCATCTCTCTGTCTCTCCTCTTTGTTTATTCTCTCTTTTTTCTGATCTCCCACTCCTTTCTTCATCTCTACCACAAGTTCCCTGCGCCTCCTCCACACAGGAGACCATCTCACCTGCCAGCCTTGGTTATGATCATTTCTGTGCCCACTTCGTGGAATTTCAGCCACAGTTCTCTTTCATGGAGAAACACCTTGATCCCTTCCATCCCCTATAGAAGGAGAGAAAAGTCACACAGAGAAGGCCTGGAGACAATGAGCCTTTCCTCCCCATACACCCTGAAAACACAGAGTTTTCTCCTCCTTTCCCTTCAAGCCAGTGGGCTCATAGGCTGAACCACTGCCCCCAGTCCCCAGCACTGTCTGGGCTCTGGAGCAGCCCCTGCCCAGGAATTGGTGTGTGTGTGCTCTGTCCAGGAAGGTCTTAACCCCATGGTGCAGATCCGTCTCATTCTAATGCCACCAACATAAGGGTAGAGAAAAAAAAACCCCAACCATCAGGGCATTCCAGAATGTGCGTGGGGAGGATGGAGCTGAGGGGGAAAAAAAAAAAAAACCAATCACATTGTAGCCAAGAGGCAGCTAAAAGAAAAAGAAAAAAAAAGCCCCATCTCGAAAAACTCAGGATATTCCTGTGTAGGCACCCAGATGTCCACACAAAAACACACAGATGTGCGAACACTGTATATATGTGTGTTTAATCTCCCCATGGTGGTGCATATATAAACATAGGTGAAATTTAAAATTTTTAAATGTTTATATAATAGGTTGCCACAGTCCCAAACAAAACTTAATTATCAAATCTCAAATATCTCTATGAATATGCCTCCTAGGCCCTCCTCCCATCCAGCTTCATTGACTTCAAGCTGTTTTGATTATGGGCACAGCGATTTAACATTCCTGATATCAACTACAGGTTTTAAAAAAACTCATGCATATATATACATATATATGTCTTCATTTTGCAATAACTTGGAAACGTCTAATAGGTAGATTTGTTTTTTCCTGGAAGAAAAGTTTCTGAAAATGCGTGCCCACTGCCGCGCTACAAATATAGGGGCATATTCCTGAGACGGGAAAGGCAGAGAGAGGCGATGGAAAAGCCAGGAACGCCATCGAAATCCCAAAGGCGGGTTTCAGCTACGTGCAAGTATCTCTCCAGGTCAAGACAACCACTTCCAGCCCTCTGACACCCCATTTAAAAATTATCAAGGTCTACAGAGGACGCCTTGAGTGCCCAGGGCGCCCGATGAAGGGCGCAGAGCGAGAGGCGAGGCTTCACGCTCAGCTGGGGCCCAGCTTTCAGCCAGGCGAGCCCGCGGCTCCCCGCGCCCTCCCCGCCCAGCCCTGCGCGCTCCCCGCCGCCGGCCCGGGCCGCGCCAGTTCTCCAGGCCCCGGACGCCAGCCAAACGATGAGGCGCGCGGGGCTGGGGCGGCGACGCGGAGGAGGCGGGCGGAGGCGAAGGCTACGGCAGATCTGAAGAGGGGTCAAGCCATCGCTCATGCCGGCCTGAAGCGGCCGCTGACCCGGCCCTTAATGAGGCGTTCAGACCGAGTTTACACCTCGCGCAGCAGGAAAGGAAGGATCTGGACCCTTGTTCGCTGGCTCCAAAGAGCCGGATCTTTATGACTCCCCTAACCATTTCCACGGATTGAAAAATCCTATGGCCATAAAGATAGTCGTCACAATACAGCGGATAGAAATACACTGGCATTTGGGGAGGCATGACAGAGAAGGGTGGAATTGAATGGGGATAAAAATAAAAAGGGTAATTATGGGCATTGCCCCTCTTCCTCTGCCGCCTCAACCCCTGAAAAGAGGGGCTTTGGCTTCTGCAAAGGGTGCCGAGGCCCTTCTTACCTGCTGGGTGAAAGCCGCCTGCGGGGACGACGGGGACTTGCTGGGGGCCCCTAGCGCGCTCTCGGGTTTAGAGTCACAGGGTAGATCCTTGGCGTCTGGTTCCAGGGGTGTGTGAGCTAGGCCAAAGCCCTCGTCTGCGTCGGCCATGGTGATCCCTGGGCCCTGCGACCGCTCGGGGTCCTGCTCTAAGGATGGGAAGGCCAGCGACAGACAGATGAGAGGGGGGCGCAGAGAAAAAGAGAAGGTTGGAAGCACAGTTCTGGTGACAGGAGAGGGCAGTTGCTAGGCTGCCACTCGCGGTTTCCAGCTCCCAGCACCTCCTTCCCCCGCTGAAGGAGGCTGCATAAGGTCCCGTTATTCTTAGCATTACTGTTACTTTATGACCACGCACATCCTCTTGCGAAAGCCCCGCGTCACAGCGGGAGGAGGCGAGGCCCGCATCTCCGCTGCGCAGGCTCCCCCGCGATAAGCGAGCTGCCCGTCAAATTTGTCTGGACTTCTGGAAGAGCCAATAAAGATAAGGCCTGGGTATTTTTGGAAGCCATTGGGTACTAACCCAAAACAAAACAAAACACAAACCTACTGCCCTTCAGAGAATTTTTTCTCTTCGTCAAATTACAGGAGGCCAGCAGAGCCCTGTTGATGAAAACTGGCAACAGGAGAATTCCCTGCAGTAGCCAAAATGCCTGAAATAACCCGCCTCTTGCGAAAAGTCAAAAACCCAGGAGAGGAAAGATCCACGGAAGAGGCCAGGTCCTGAAAACTCACGTTCATCAGTTCCGGGCCTTAAACTTAGAAGTCCTTTAACATTAAGAGTCTTCCCTTTTCCCCCAGTCGTAAGCAACGTGAAAAATAAAAAAAGAGTCAAAAGAAAGGTCGAGAAAGCGGTCGCGCTGCGGTTCGGAAGGAGGCGCGCCCGGGTGCCCGAAACCCGCGCGGGGCCGCCGGCCTCCGGAGTGCGTTCCCCTCGTTTTTCTCGGCTCTCCAGCCCCAGCCGGGCGTTTTGTCGAGCGGCCTGGATGAGGGGAGCTTCTCTGAGCTTCAGCCGGGCCTGGTTCGCTGGAACTGCAGGCCTAAGCTTCAGGCTGACGACGCCAAAGCGGTTCCCGGATAAGTCCTGAGCTTCCGGCGTTGAACCCGCCACTGAAATCCGACGCGAGGCGCCGAACTGCCCAGGTTTTACAGGCATGTGAGGTCGGAACACGCAAAATAGCAGCTGCAGAACGGTTCAAGCCCTGAGGAGCCTGCCCCATGCTCTGATCGTCTTCCAATCCCTTCTACACTCCCAAGTAGGGATTTCCTCCCTCAAAAGCCGGGAACGCTGGGAAGGAGGCGCAAGAAATGCCTCCCCCAATTTTAGCAGCCGCTCCAGCGAAAGGCTGGATCCCACTCCCCCGATCTGCCGTGGCCGGAGACCCAGAAATGGTGCGGAGGAGATCGTCTTCTAAGCGCGATTCCCAAGCCGCCTCCTTCACCACGCCCTGAGGTTCGGGGGGAGGCGGTGATGGGAGCCCCGAAGCCAGCTCACGACAAAAGAAAGCGGTGCTGGCGTCCCCACGTGCGCTCCCCTGCACCCGCCGGCCGCGGGGACAATCCCACCCCGAGCCCCGGACGAGGTCCCGGAGAGCTGGGGGGCTGGCGGGCCCGGACGAGATGCGGTTTGACAGAAGCAGGCCGCGCGTCCTGCAAACCTCCACGCCTCTCCCCGAGCCTCGGCTCCGCGCGCCAGGCAGCTCCGGGCCGCGGAAAATCGCTGGCGAGCCAGGCCCTGCAGAATCCCCGGACCAGGCTCGAGAGCCGCCTTGCGCGCCTCCCCGAGCCGCCTCGGCAGGCGGGCTCCCTCCCCAGCCTCCCGGGCCACCGGCGGAACGGTTACCTCGCTCGGTGAAGCCGGCGCATTCACCGCATTCCTTCTGACTCCTAGCAGGGAAGCCGGCGGCGAGGCGGGGGCGCGGGCATGGTGGCTCCGGGGTTTACGGGGGAGACTGCTTCCCCGGACCGGCGGCAATCGCTGCCTAAAAGGGAGCACCCACCGCGGGAGCCTCGCCGCAGCGACTGCCCACGATCCAACACACACCTCCTGCGCCGTGCGCTCGCTCTCCCTACAGGCTTCCAAGTTGTCAGGCGCCAGCAGAACTCTAAGAACGCCAAAACAGCAGCCTCCCAGAGCACCCCCAATAGTATAACCTCGGTGCCCGGTTCTCCCTTGCACCCCCAGGAAGGGAAAGCTGGGAGACAAGAGGGAGCCTGGGAATAGCTGAACTCCTTGCTGAGCGCGGCTTTCAGGGTTAAAGTTCCGGAATCCGAGGTAAGAGTCTCTCTCTCTCTCTCTCTCCCCCTCTCCCCCTCTCCCTCTCTCAGAAATACAAGCCGACTCAGCTGAGCTCGGTGACGTTGGGCTGCCTTGATGCTTACAGAGTACTGCAATTGCCTACCCACTAGCTCCCACCGCAGCGGCCTGCCTCTGTCTGTCTCTCTCTTCCCCCCTCCCTCTCTTCCTCCTCCTCCCTCTTCCATCCCACTCCCTCCCCCAACCACCTTTTCCATTAGATTTCCCGAACACTCAAATCACAACACGATTCTCAAGCCCAGACCTCGAGAGCACCCCCCCTCCTCTCCACCCCCTTCCCAACCTCCATCCATCTCGGCTTCTCTGAGCGTGGCTCCGTGGCTGCGAAAAATCCTGCACAAATCATCGCAAACCCGCTCGCCTTCTGCCCGGGGAAATAATCTCGGTGTCGCGGGCAGTGCGGAGAACGGGAGTCTGAACGAGAGCCTCCTCTGAAGCCTGGCCCGCGTTCTCTCTCTGCCGCTGACCTCAAGACAGGAGAGCTGCCTGACCTCGCCTGGCCCAGCCTGCCGCCGCTAGCCGCCCTGACATCTCCCCCCTCCCCACTCATCACCCCGACTCTCAGCGACTCCAGGGTGAAGGCAGGGTGAAGGTGCGTTGGGATGGGGGCCGAGATCAAAGATGCCCAGAAATCACCCTGGGCTCCTACCCGGCCCCCCACCCCCAGAGCCACCAGACCTCCCTGGCTGGAGGTGTACACAGGCAAGTGCCCAGTTTTATTAAAATAATCAAACAGTCAACTGGGGGCTGGCTGGGGTTTTCATCTCCACTCGGCTCCTCTCTCTGCCCTCCCCTTGTCTGAAATGTATTATTTGGAGGGTCGAGTTGAAGAGGTCAATAGAAGCGTAAACACAGTCAGTAGGTCTTAGCCTGAGCAGACCCAGCTTGGAAAATCCAGAATTAGTGCTCGGAACAAATGTCAGGGTTCCCGTTTTTATTTCTCCTCCGTATCTCCATCACCCTGATCTTTACTCAGGCTCCGTCTAGAGATTCAGGCCTGCAGGCCAAGGTCTGGGGAGAAGGGTGAAGGGAGGAGAACCAGCCTGGAGATCGGAGGCCACCTCAGAAGACCACAGAATTGCGATCTTCTGTGGCTCCTGGGAACTACAATCCCAGGGCAGGCCTCACGCATCGCTGCAGAATTCCAGAGTGGAGGACTGTCCAACCCTAAAATCGAGGCAACCAGCAAGCAACCAGCCCCAGCAGTCTCTCGAGTTCTCACTCCACCTTCCAGGGTTGCTTTCAAACAGCCTTCCCCAAGACAGTTTATTTATTTGTGAAAACACCCTCACCCTTCCAAAATGTCAACTCAGAGGACTTGGGGCTTGCTCAGGGGGCGACCCTCGGCCAAAGATGGAAAACAAACATGGTTTTAGGAAGAGCCGGCATCTAAGCATCTCTGGCAGAAACGAAGGGGAAATCCAGAAAGAGCTCTCCAATCCCTTTAAATTCTTAGAGATTTGCGGATAAAAGAAATTCCCATAAATAATCTGCAGGCCCCTCCCGAGAGGGAGAATCTGTACTCTCCCGAGTAATTGCCTGGCCAGATTTGCTTAGTTTGTGAAGTGCAGATGCTGCGGGCCACCAAGCGAAATTGGGATTTTGAAATCTCAAAAGAGAGAATCTATTCGTGCCAGGTGACACTGGAAGGCAAAATGAGTGCATTCTTATCTAGATAGCGAAAAATCGGGAGGCTGGGAGAGGAGGCATTCAGCGGGGTCAAGCTGGGGCGGTAAACCCAGGGGAAGGTAGGCAGGCCAGTGCTAAGGCAATCCTATACCCCCCACCCCCAAAGCAAAACTCACCTCCAAAAATCCTGCCTCTTCTTTCCAGCGCAGAAGCGGGGAGTGACGCCTCGCTGGGAAGGGTGTGTTCAGGTGGAGAGTTTGGAAAGGACCCCCCAAGAGAGACCCCTTTTAGGCCGAGCCTTCTTCCAGCGTCTGTCAAGGGTAGTAAGGTACCTCCCAGCTCGAAGCTGGTTTGTGGTCCTCGACAAATTAAATATTACTGTTTATTACCAGGCATACCCCAATAAAATAAAGAGGCGACCAGGCGATACGGACTATCTCACCAGCCGCTGCACCTATAGGACGTGGAGACGTCACGAGTCACGCAACCGGCCCGCGCGCTGTCACGCTCGATTGGGGGGCAGCGGCGGGATGTTGATTTCTCGAATCCTCGACTTCCCCTACGACTCCCGCCAGGGGTCTGCGCAACCACAAGTCCCAGACGCCTGGGCCAGGGGAAAAATAAAGAAATAAACAAATCCAACTCTCTGGGGAAATGGGGGTGGCGGACATCATCCCCAAATAGAACCAAGATCGATTTTCTTAGGAAGGAAGGAGGGGAGCTTTGGGCGAAGGGAGGTGAGAATCCCACCTCAGCTCAAAGACTAGAAAGAAATCGAGTTGGGGGGGAGGTCAGGAATCGAGGTCTCCTGAAGGAGGTTAAGAGAATCTTTTTTTTTTTTTTTTCTAATTTTCTCAGGAGGAGCTCAGCATTGGCGTTTGAGGCACCTCTATAGCTGGTTAAGTTTGGGACGCGATAACTTAGTGCCCCCTTGCAGACGTGCATAGAAGCAATTACTGGGTTATCGCAGAGAGGAAAAGAGACAGAGACGTTAGGACGGAGAGTCGTCCCAGTGTTTCTGGCTGAGAAAAAGCCGCATTCTGCAAATCCTCCTTTAGCTGGGTCTGGGGATGCAGCTAGTCCCAGCGTAGCCGGCGGGGGCGGGGTGCGATTGGGTGGTGGAGGAGGGGGGTGGAGAAGGCTGATTTCTGTAGAGAAAAATTGCAGTGCCGGATCCCGTAGAAGGACGAGGCGCTCTATTTTGTTTTGTAATAACGATCATCATTATTATTGGTCTCATCAGTGGGCATAACTTCTAAGCAGCCCGGTAGTGGATGCGCATAAGCCTTTGCGCGCAGCTGGAAATGCACTGGGTCCAGGGGCGAAACGTACCCCATAGACGTCCCCGGCGGCGGCGCCGAGAGGAGAGGTAGGCCTACCGACTCGGAGCGATCGAGCGTCCGACCTTCCGGAAAGGGTAAGTTCCCCGCCGAGGGGCTCCGAGGGAGCCCGAACTTCGGAATCTGGGCTCTCCCCCAGGCTTCGGGGTTCGAGACTGGGTTTCCGCGCGCGGCCAGCCCCCAGGGCTTTCCGAAGCATGGCCTGACTCCAGGCCCCGTCCATCTGGGGCTGGAGCCGCAGCAAAATGTGCAGGAAGGCAGTCGACCGAGCAGCCTCAGGAGCTAAGGTCAGGCCCGCGGGGAAAGCGACCAGTGGTTTCCAGCGCCGGACGCGGGCGCCCCAGCCAGTCTGGCCGCAGACTCTGCTGCTTCCAGCAAACAGAACCCGCGTGCCTTTTCTCCGTCAGGCCGCAAGAACTTTCCCGAGCATCGCTTTCATTTCCCAAATTATTAATAGTTATCTTTTACCCAATGCAAGGCCCTTTGGGTGCAGCCTTTGCGCCCGCGGATGCCCAAGAGCGCAACCCGAAATCCTTCGCCCAAAACCTGGAGACGGGTTCCCATTTGACCTCTGGGCCGAGGTGAGCCGGAAACGGAGGCCTGGGCCCCAAAGGGGAAAGCGAAACTCCGAGCGGAACGAGCTCTTCTCCGTTTAGTTCTTTTCTCTCGCATCCCCGGCGCGGGCCCCGCAATCAGCCGGTCAGACCGACTCACAAAAAAACTCCGCAGGCTCACCTTCCGAACCCGCTGTCCCAGAGGGGCCGGAGGCCGCACCACGGATAGAAGAAACCGAAGACCTCAACTAGAGTTGAGAAGCTCCATTCTTTCCCCAACCACTGGACAGTTAACTGGAAAGAGAAATGGAGATACAGCCTTCCTTCCCTCTTTCGGAGGACTGAGGCTTTTCCCGAACCGCCCCCAGCTCGGTTTTCTCCCGAAATGTGTTTTCCTCATTTTGCAAAATTCCTGCCCAGATTTTAATATTGCCATGCCTAGGAGAACAGAGCTTCCCAGTTTAAAAATCGAAAACAATAAAACCAGGGCGTCAGCTGTGAATCTTTTTCCTTAACTCTTGCCTTCTACTTTTAAGAAAGCCGCATCCCGAACCACCATATTTCTTTCCTCCCCGAAGAGAACTCGCTTAAGAACTCACTCCGTTTCCCGTTTCTCCCCCGACGTGTCCCCGCCTGACTCGGATCTCTATGGAAGGCAGAAAGTAGGTAGAAGTGCGGATAGGGCTGGGAAAATTCGTAAGAATTGTAACAACAGTGGAAATGATGGCAAAAGTTAACTTTGACCAACTCATTTTGCAAAAAAAAAAAAGGTCAGACTGAGGATGGGAAAATCTCTCCTTTCTCAGGGGGTCACTTTGCCTGCTGCCTACTTAAATCTGGCTTTATTGTGTTTTTTCCAGGACTTTAGTGTCGTCCTTCCCAATGTCTTCTTCGGTTCTCGGTTTCCTGCTTTTTGACCGGAAGTATTCGGGAACACTAACGGTTATTATTATTTCAGAATATCCAGTATTCTCCAATATTTTCACCAAGAATTAGCGCTACTTACTTTACCAATTAGGTGTGTTGATGTTGTTTCTTGTGCTTTGGGACTATCCGTCCCCACTCCCTCAAATTTGGGGGATGAGACCCCTCCCCACGACCACCACCACCCCCTTCAGGTTAATGAAATAAGAAATGGCTGTGGGAACATGGTTCTAGAGACTCAGCGGAGCTACCAGTGCTGGAGATCCCCAAGCTCCGAAGGATCGGAGAAAGCAGTATTACACTTAGGGTGCAAAGGAGCCCCAGATCTTGCCCCCTCTGATTTGACAAGTTCACAGTGGAAGAAAAGGGTGAGGGTCTTGAGGTGAGAAAGCCTGGAACAACCCCCAGCCCCAGCCCCATTCCGTAGGCTGCTCTGAGCCTGAAAACTCCAACTGTATCTGCAGCCCAGAATGTGCAGAAAGGCCTCTGCATTTAGCCACCAGGTCTGTAGTCAGAATGTCCCCACAGCCCCCAGAAGAAGTGGTGGGGGGGGGGGGACAGACCATGTTCCAGGGCTCTGGCTCTGTAAAGATAGAGATTCAGGGTAATACCTCCAGGTCTGGGAGGCAGGCAGTGGGGTAGGGGGGCTGTCTGGATACCCCCCTCCCTCAACTGGAGGGTGCAATGGAAACTTGGGAGCTTGCTGCTCTCCGGGGCTCTGGAAAGACAAATTTTCTTTGGCAAAAGGAACGGTGTCGCGCTGTCGACACGGCAGACTATTTTTCTTGTTTCCTCACAAGGAGGGAGGGGGCAGAAAAGAAAGCAAGAAAGAAAGGGAAATTAAATCCACACGTGTTAAGCTTGCTCAAAGGGCCAAATTCAAAACCAGAGACAAAACTCTGGAGTCCTCCAGTGCTGGCAGCCCGAGGGGCCTCTTTCCAGCCAGCCCCGGCCTCCTGGAGCCCAGCGTCCCCACCAGAGAGAATTCGATCCTATGTTTCATAAAGCATTTTATTTAAGGGCGAAGGGACATGGTTTCTGTCTACCTGGGTAGAGGCAGAACATACAGCAGAAAAAAGAGAGATGGCCTGTTGTGAGAATAATTAACTCCTTTAAGAAAGCCCAGCTTGCCATCTCCCAGTCAACCCAGTGATTCAGGTCATCGTCGCCCTATGGCCAAAGTGAGGCAGGCCAGTGATATGGGAGATCCCTAAATTCTTATCAAGCCTTAGGCTTACCTGTTTTAAGAGAAACTTAAAGGCTGTTTTATGCACTGGGAATAGCCAAGTTCATTTCTGGAGCTTAAGCCTCCTCTTCTCTTTTGAGGAGAAACCTTCCGGAAAACGAGCTGTGCAGGGGTAGAAGTGGGTGGAGGATGGAGGAGGCCACTCCGCCTGGAGCTGCGAGTGAAAACTCTAATAATGACCTTGAGGAGGTGAAGGGAGGCGGCAGGGGGTGGGGGGTGCGGATGACAAGCGCGGCCAAACCCCAAACTGGAAGGATCCGTCACCGAAAAGATTGCTTGGTCGAGACCGCTAATTTTTCTTCCCTTTCAGCTCGGGCCGCTGCAGGTCTCCTCTGGGCTCCTGGAGCTGGGTTTTTGGCTTCTAGGGGCAGCCCAGACAGAAGGGTCCGGAAGTAGAGACCCTGAACATCTAACGCCCCCATCGCAGCCACAATTACATCCGGAAAACACTGGGGTGAAACCGACAGAGGCTGGCCGTGGGGTGCGACTGACAGGTTCTTAGTGGAAAAGTTCCCGGCAATTGTTTCCGCAAGGGCCCTGGGTTTCCTGGTCGCCATGGCAACCCCGGAGTTCCCCCCCCTGTACGCTGTCGACCACCGGGCGCCCGGAGGACAATCCCGGAGCACTATGGCCGCGCGCTCTGAGGCCTGCAAGGCGCTTCCGCCCTTTGGTCTGGGCTTTCCGGAGGCTCTTCTGTTGATTCAACACAGCAGGGATTGAAAAACTCCTTTCCTTTTTTAAACGGGGGAGAAAATCTAGGATTTCGTAGAATCTCTGCAGGGTCGGTTCAGGGGTCTCCGGCAAAAGCTCCCACCTTTGAACTGAGAGCGATGACTTCCAGAGGCGCACCCACGAAGCGAGTTGGATGCATCCACCCAAGCCCGCATCCAGAACATCTCAGCGGTGGAGGGGGGCTGGGCTTTGAGGAATGGGGTCTCTTAACATTCACTGGTCACCCCCATCAGCACCCGAGGTTCCCCACTTTCTTTCCAGGTAACCCTTTCTCCTGCCTGGAATAAGGTCTCCTAAGAAGGAGAGACGTGGGGAAGCATTAATGTTTGCAAGATCTTAAGAAAAAAAAAACTATACTCCTTTTTAAAGGAGAAAAATATTCTATTGTGGATGTACTATAAAGAGCATTAAATAATATTTGGAGGTTGCAGTCAATGCTTTCTCAAAACTTCTGGCAAGGGAAACACCTCTTCTTCTTGGTGGGGCAGCGGATGGACAATAACAGGGCGGCTTTTCTGTTCTCCTTTCTGAGGCAGCAAGTTCTCAGAAAGAACTGAGGTGCTGACCAGCTTGGACAGCCGGGCTTGGCGGGATGGAGGGAGCCAGAAAAGGGTTGGCCTCTGGAGGAGATCAGTTCCTGCCCCAGTCCATCTGGCCCTCCCTTGTTTCACTCTCTGCTGTGAACCTCATTCATCTCCAAGCTGTTCAGGAAAGCCAAAACTTCTCTCCATTTCCAGAGGGGCAGAGATTGTCCCCAAAAGCTCTTGGCTGGCCTTGCAGGGTCCCTACCCACTTTTCCCCAATCAGAGTCTGGAATACAGCCTGCAAGTCTTCCCTTAGCACACCTGAAACCCCATCTTCTTTCCTCCCCAGCATTTTCCATTCGTATTTTCAGAAGAGTCCTGCTCACGACCACACAGTCACCAGGAGAGAGGCTCAAATAGCCATTCAAGTCATCAGTACCAGAGGTGCCATCAGAGCTAACGTTCATGGCAGGCCAGGGGCTCTTGTAACATGGTCTCACTAGCTCAGCTCCTTCTAAATAGCTCCATGAGACGATGGCTCCTGGCCAGTGGCACTCCTGTGGGGACCTGAACCCAGGCGCTCAGACTCCAGAAGCCAGGAGCTCCTCTTTCACGAGACAAGCCAGGGAAAGGGAGGGAACAGGAAAAGGTCTCTTGGATGGTGGGAGGTGGGGTGCAAAGAGCACTTTGTAGGCATCTAAAAGCAGGGTCAGGCAGTTGCTCCCTGACTTGTGGGGGAAAGGCTTAGATCTCTTTTGGCGTCATTGTCTCCTCCCCCACTCTCAGGGAGGAGGCAGAGGGACTCAGAAAAGAGCTTCTGGGCACACAGCCCCAGGTCCCCGAGCATTTCGCAGGATGAGGGGAGCTGGGAGAGGAAGATGGGACTCCACTGCCGCCTCCTCTCCAAACCTCAGCGTCCTGTTCCCTGGCCCATATTCCTCACAGTTTCAAGCCAGGACACTGTCTCCTGCAGGGAGAGAAACAGGGTGGGTAGGTTGGAGGGGGAGAGGAGACGTGCCTGGCTCCATTTTTGGAAACATATAATGAAGCTCGGGGAGGGTAGGGAGAGTCACACAGCCTGTGCTGGAAATTCACCTAGCTCCCTGCTCATCCCTAGGCTTCCCACGTTTAAGTACAGCCTGAGAAGGGACCTCAGCCACTTCTCCAGGGAACAGCGAGGTGGTGCTTGGAAGTACAGGCTCAGCTGGCTGAAGGTGGAGCCAGCCTGGGGTCCCACAAACGCTCCACACTCCCTCAGGATAGAGACAGTGTGCCAGTCAGTGGTGGGTCTCAGGGAAGTCCTGGACCTCTTGGGGCCCCGGACCTGGGATCCACAGGAGCCTGTGCCTGGCATCGACCCTACAGCCTCCCCGGTCGTGCCTGCCTCACCTTCCCATTTCTAGACCCTTCTTCCTGCCGCCTGTTTGCCCAAAGGCATATCTCTCCCCAGCTGGCTCTGGGCGCAGTACTGGCTGCCACGAATCCAAGTTAGGAAGGGAAGGACTTCTCTAGAAATAGGGCAACTCAGATCCAATGAGATCCAAGCCCCAAGGGAGGCGCAAGTGGTCTTCAGTTTCCAGATTCCTCTCTGGACCTGCCAGCCGCTACGCCTGGCTGCCGTGGCTGATGCCTCCCACCTCCATGCAAAATGCTCATTCTGTTGGGTTGCCCTGTCTCCAGGATCCCCGATAACTCCCATGCACCCCCACTTCCAGGACTGTGGTGGACCAGACACCAGCTGGGTTGTTTGCATTTTCTCCCAGACCTCTCCCATACCAGTTCTTCTCCAGTAGCTGCCCCGAGGAGGAGAGTTACCAGCTCCTGGTGCCTCTGAGGGAGTGTCCAGGATCCCGGAGTGGGTGCCTGACCCCACAACACCCGAATCTGTGCACAGGCAAAGGCTGGTCCTAGCTCATCCCCCAACTTCCTCCCCAGTTTCCATCTTGTAACAAAGTTGGAGTTGCTACTCCCCACCTGGAAAGGTGGGCTGTCTGTCTCCTTGCGTGTGGCTAAAGAGGACAGTATCTTTAAATCTCTCTAAATGGCAGTGTGTCACGTGAGGAGGGACCACGTGTGCCTCTCTGTTGTTGTGTTAGTCTCTGTGTGTGTGTCGTTGTGTGGCCTTCCTGGAGAGAGCACTGAAAACACACACACACACATATATTTTTCTGCACCTCCTTATGGGAAAACACTCTCGAGTATCCAGCGTTGGGGTCCTGAGTGTGTGTGGCGCAGGCTGGTGTGAGTCTGTGTGTCCTTCTGGAATGCCCTGTGTGTGTGTATGTGTGTGTGTGTGTGTGTGTGTGTATAGCCTGCAGGGCAGTCACCACCCAAACATCGTCATGGGGCAATTGGTGTCCTGGGCTCATAACCCAGTATTCAGCTACCCTCCTTTTTTTATGGGCCACTTTTATGATTATTTTTACCAACGGCTCCAAGCGGAGGTCTGTGCGCCTGGGCCTCCTGGAAGGCAGTCACAACTCAGCCATTCAGCCGGGAGGCCAAAGGGGCCGTGTACAGGCAGCCCGGGCCACTGGAGTCTATATTTGGAAACAAATTCCACAGTCACTTCCTGGGAACTGGGCAGAAGTGGAGGGGAGTGGAGGGGACAGTGTGGTAAATGAGGTCCCCTCTCAACCCTTCCTCCAACCCCCGGGCTCCTGGGAAGCCCCCCGCCCCCCGACTCCTGGCAGGTTGGAAATGTCAGGTGTAACAATGTGCTGGACGCACACCTGGACAGGAGGTGGGGCGGTCACTTCCTCTGCAGGCAGAGTTCAGGAGGTGGGGGGTTGATACACAAGCACGCCCCGCCCACTGGCCCACAGCGCATGTGCGCACACCCCCTGCCCACCCCCCCCACCATGGACACATGCGCCCTGCAAACATCACCAGAGACTGCCCCAGCCCCAGAAGGAAGAGGCTGCTACTGCTACTAAGTTGCTTCAGTCGTGTCCGACTCTGTGCTAACTCATAGACGGCAGCCCACCAGGCTCTACCGTCCATGGGATTCTCCAGGCAAGAGCACTGGAGTGGGTTGCCATTGCCTTCTCCAATGCATGAAAGTGAAAAAAGAAAGTGAAGTCGCTCAGTCGTGTCCGACTCCTAGCGACCCCATGGACCTCAGCCTACCAGGCTCCTCCGTCCATGGGATTCTCCAGGCAAGAGCGCTGGAGTGGGGTGCCACTGCCTTCTCTGAGAAGGAAGAGGAGGTGACTCTAAATCCTAAACATTTTTCCTTCTCAGAAGTTGGTTCTAGGAAATCAGGTGTTGCTGTCTGGCTGCCCACCCCCAGGTGCCCCCCAAGTGGCCTTTACCTTGTCCCCCAAGGCCATGGAGAAGGGGACAACAGAGGACGAGATGGTTGGATGGCATCACCAACTCAGTGGACCTGAGTTTAAGCAAACTCCTGGAGATGGTGAAGGACAGGGAAGCCTGGTGTGCTGTAGTCCATGGTGTCTAAAAGAGCTGGACATGACTGAGCAACCGAACTCAACCGAACGGAAGGAAGGACAGGAAAGCCTAGCGTGCTGCCGTCCATGGGGTCACAAAGAGTCAGACACGACTAAGCGGCTGAACAACAACCAAGGCCATGGTCCCAGTGGGCTTGCTCCAGGGTTGATCCAGGGTCACAGCCACTCGCAGCCAATCTGCCTGGAGTCCAGGTGGGGCACAGCACTTACCTGGGCTAGTGAGCTCCCACTTCCAGCAGCCCCACCTGAAAAGCAGCGAGGTTTCTGGCCACTTCCGCCCCACGATGCTGGAGGGAGCTGACTTGCCTGTGCCCGGGGTCCTGGCCCCTGGCTGATGCCACTGCCATAGCCCTCTGACCCTGAGGGGTCAAGCAACAAAATGCCCAGATCCAGCCATGTGGGAGTCACTTGGAGCACACAGAGCCACACACGACCACCCACTGCATGTATAGGAGCAGCAGCCGTGTCGCGCACACACACACACTCACACTCATGTCAGGCAGAGTCACCCCCTACACATCTTGGTGCAGCATTTTGCTTTTTTTTTCCTGCACACAACAGTGACCTTACCCATCATTATACATTCACACACACACACATACAGACACACTGATTCTGTCACACAAATACACAGACACACTCCTATTCCTCAGTCTCACACCAGCTACCCCAGGCACATACACATCTGTTCAGTCACACACACACACTCTCATGCTCACTGTCATACAAAGACACACATTCACACGGGACCAGACACACACAGACACACAATCATGGGTGTGCACACAGCAGGTTCACACTTGCACATATGTGCACCTTAATTCAGTCACAAGTGGTCACACTGGCCCACAGTCATGGACAGAAAGTCACACAATTATAATCCTTCACCCTGAGTCACACACCAGTCCATGTGTGTGTACATGCATGCACACACACATGCCTTCACACCATCATCCTCATATCCGCTCACCCATGATTTGTATCTATCACTGTGCACTGTGTCCACGCCCACCCTGGATGCCAAGTGTCCTTTTCTGTAGCCTGCCCATGGCGCCATCAGGGCAGGCTGCCCCTGACCAGCCTGGCAGAAGACACTAGGTGGACGCGATCAGGGCTCATTACCGAGGTAATATCTTCTCTAGAGAGCAGCCCTTGATTCAGTATCCTTCCGTGGGCAGGAATCACCAGATCGGGAAGAAGAAGGATGCTGGGGAGGGGGAGTGGCTTGCAGCAGGCAGGGAGAAGCCTCCTCCGGGTCCACCCTCAGCACCGCAGCCCTCTCCTCCCAAGCAGCCTGTCAACCCCCCTCCAAACACCTGGAACTCTGACATAGACCCATCTAGAGGGCGGGAACCAAGGGAGCCCTCAGTGACAACTAGTCCATCTCTTCGATTACGTGTGGGGAAGCTGAGGGCTTAGAGGCACAAAGATCAGGGAGGAAACTGACAAATTCCCTAAGGATTTCTGAAGCGGAGCTAGGACTGGGGCCCCCATCTGCTCCTCGTGGAAACCACACTGCAAGATTACTGGACACCCCACCACCACCAACCACCACGACTGCCATTACCGCCCTACTGGTCTGATCCAGCCCCCACGGAGGCCTGAGCCACCTGCCGGTAGGTAAAAATGAGGCATCAGCTCATGTCCCATTCGTGCTGCTAACGCTCAAAAATAAATAAATACTAACAAAGGCAGCTCAGAGAGTTTGTGATAAAAATCCCAACTCCTGGGCTTTCCTCATGGCCCAGTGATTAGGATTCTGCCTTCCACTGTAGGGGACATGTGTTTCATCCCTGGTCAGGGAGCAAAGACCCTGCAAGCCATGCCACATGGCTTAAAACAAAAGTCAGTGGTTCCTTGGGAATTCCCTGGCAGTCCAGTGGTTAGGACTCCATGCTCTCACTGTGATCCCTGCTCTGGGGCCTAAGATCCCACAAGCCTCTCAGTGCAACCCAAAAAGAAAAAAAAAAAAAAAAGCCGTTTCTGTATTTTTAAGGCAAGTCCCTTCTCTGCTCCTCCTGCCCCATCTCCTGCCCCTTTTCTGACACCACATTCTATCCACCTCCTCCTCAGTTCTTCATTTGCACCAACCTCCGTTCCCACCCCAGGGCCTTTGCACATGCCACTGCGTCTGCTCCCAGCTCTCCTCCTGATGTCTCCTCCTAGCGTCTTTGCTACCTGCTTGTTAGTCACCTGACTCCGCCACAGCTCTAAACTCCCGAGGACAGAGATCATGACTGCCTCATCCAGCACAGCATCCATCCCTTTTTACATAGTCTGTGCTAGATGAATAGCGATTGACGATATCGTAACAGATGCATTCAGACCCGAGACATAGACAAAGCATATATAAGGAACCAATAAAACGCAGGAGACGCACGGGACTATAGGACTCTCCTCGCTCCCTGCAATGAAATAAGAATGGAAGCCTGAAGGGTGATAAGTTGGGAGGCAAGAAAGCCTCCCCGCAGCATGCTTTTGGCTCTCAGGGCCGCCTCCTCTCTGCCTGCTGCACGTGCCCCCTCCCCGGACTGTCCCGGCCTTGTCCTCTGGCCTTTCTTCAGTGCCCCCTTCCCTCTGTTCCCAGGAGCCTGGACAAGGAGCCAGCAGATAAGTGAAAGTGGTATTTTTATAGGCTGATAAAAAACCATGCTTATCTAGAAAGCTCTGTCCCATCTCCCCAAGTGTCCCTAATTGGCCATTTGCCCAATGCCCTCTCCACTGGGGCTGCAGGCACTCTCCTCTCTTGCCTCCACTCCATCCCCCTCTGCCCTCCCCCCCAACTAGGGGAGGGGAGGGGGAAATCTTGGCCAGAAGGATTTTGGGAGGGAGGTGAGAGGACGTGGGGGAGGGGGGGTGGTGAGGGAGGGGGTCGCACTTTTCCAAGTGGGTTTGCTGTGCCACTATTTAATGGTGCCAACTATATTAAATTCTATATTCTTGCAGCCTCTTAAATCCGTTTACGGCCCATGCTAGACCCTGAGCTGTAATAATAATAAAAATAAAAGAAAGGATTTATGCGCCCTGGGTGTGGACCCGTCACTGGCAGGAAAAAAAAAGCTGTTTCTAGCTGATCTTGCTGGCTCGTTGCCCACTGCCTGACCTCCTGTTTTGCCCTGGGTACATGCTCCCAGGAGCCAGAGGAGGAGGAGAACTGGGCTCCCAGTGAGATGGGGAGATTCAGGGAGCTGAGAGAAAAATCAGCTGACAAGGCACATTTGCTGGGCTTTTTTTCAATCCAAGTTTTCTAGGCTAGTCTCTCCACTTCTCTCTTTTAGGTTCATGGAGAAGGACACTTGTATTACATTTTTATTTCTTGTATTCAGTTATATTCAGAGCAAATCTAGACCAGACTGTGACCAGGAAGTGAGGAGAGTGCAGATACCTAGGGTAGAAAAGGCCTGGAGAGGAAGCTGGGTGTGTGGGTTGCTCAGCTCCTAGGCTTCACTGCAGGCTCAAACGCTGACCCTATCACTTCCTGGTGGTGGACCAACCAAACAAGTCTCTCCACTGCTCTCAGCCTCAGTTTCTTGATCTGTACAATGGGACTCATAAGAATACCAGCCTCAGATAGCCCCTCTGAGAGAGGAAGATAGGATTTAGTGTTTGTCAAGCATCTGGCAGGGGCTTCAAGTAGGGCTTGGTGAATGCACTGTTCTGAAGAAGGCCAGTCCTTTCTAGAAGAGAAGACGCAGGCTTCAGTGAAGGCGCACCTTGGGATAGAAACAGGAGCAGGGAGAAATGGATGCCGCCCAGCCTCAAGAGCCATATGTGTAGCTGGTCTGCTGGAAAGCATTAGTACCGCTAATGCTAATTGGACTTCCCTGGTGGCTCAGACGGTAAAGTGTCTGCCTACAATGTGAGAGACCTGGGTTCGATCCCTGGGTTGGGAAGATTCCCTGGAGAAGGAACTGGCACCCCACTCCAGTACTCTTGCCTTGAAAATCCCATGGACAGAGGAGCCTGGTGCAGGCCACTGTCCATGGGGTCGCAAAGAGTCAGGCACGACTGAGCGACTTCACTTTCACTTTCACGTACTAATTAGCAGAGACCACTGGCCCCACTTCTTGCTTGAGAAGGGAGTGACTCTCCTTTGCAATTTCATTATCATCGGACAGAGGTCCTCTCCAGACTGGTGGTGCTTAAGAACTTGGGTTATAACCACTGACTTCCAGGTCTGATTCCCATAAGATACATCCATTCTGGGGCAGGAAAGGTATAATTGTTGTCCCCCAGCTCCCAGGCCATCAAGAAATGCTCATGGAGTGAATGGCTGAAAGACTAAGTGGAGGGACTTCCCAGGTGGTTCAGTGGCTAAGACGCTGCGTTCCCAATGCAAGGGGCTTGGGTTCAGTCCCTGGTCAGGGAACTACATCCAACATGCTGCAACTAAGACCCAGTGCAGCCAAAATAATCAAGCAATTAATTAGTTTTAATCAATTAACTAAAATTTAAATTTTTAATTCAATTTTAAGATTAAACTAACTAGTTAATTAACATTTTGTAAGAAAAACATTCTTGTTGTAAGCCACTGGTGTTAATAGTTATTTGTTACATGGCTCTATCATAGCAGTAGGTAGCTGATACAAGGTGTTGTGCCAAATCCACCCCAACGATTCCAGTTTTTAAGAAAAAGTGTTTCACTGCAACTAAGGCCTGGGACTGTCAAATAAATAAATTAAAAAAAAATTTTTTTAGAAAGAAATGGCATTCATTTAAAATTTCCAATTACAAATTTTCAGGCTTGGGCTTTCATTTCAAGGGTTGGTTATTTAAAGCATGAGAGAGAGATTGGTGCTTCTGGCTTCAAACCGTGGAAACTGGAGCAGACAAGGAGTGAGGGAGCACTTCTGTTAAGTCAGGTCTGCACTGAAGCAATTTCCTGGTTCATGTGGAACACACAGATCTGGGCTTAATGAGGCAGGGTGAGCGAGCTTCTTCTGAGAAACGCTAAAGCAGGTTATCCCACAGCCCAAATTATCAGGCCAGAGCAGACAGCATTCACTCGCTCCTCTGTACAGAGCATCCTGATAGCTCAGAGGCAACAACCCCTGCTTCAATTACCCAGACATCACTAATTAGCATATTCCATCCCCCAGCCACAGCGATTGGTTCAACAATGAGCATGTGTCCAAATCCTATCCAATCAGAGACTACTGTGGGACTTTGGCCAGAAATACTGAGAAAAGAAGGTCTCTGGCTATATAGCACAGGGAACTATATTCAATGTTTTGCAATAACCTATAATGGAAAGGAATCCGGAAGATAATTTCTATTCTAGTCGCTCAGTCATGTCCGACTCTTTGAGACCCCATGAACTGTAGCCCACCAGGCTCCTCTGTCCCTGGGATTCTCGAAGCAAGAATACTAGAGTGGGTCCATATGTGTGTGAGTGTGTGTGTGTGAACCCATTTTCTGGACACCTAAAACATTGCAAATCAAGTACACTTCAATTAAAAAAAAAAAAGGTCTCTGTGTACTGGACTTAGAATTTTAAGGATGGAATGCCTAGCACTGCTGATAACCATCTTGCTTCACCAAGGGAAAGCCTGCCCAAAATGACAAGCTCCTGACATTGCTAAGATTCAGTGTTCCACATGTAAAAAGAGATAATAATCGTGTCCCCTCTTAGACTTATTAGGAGAGTTTGAATGAGATAATACATGAAAAGCTACCAGGCAAGTGATCTGTAGAGTGATCTGTAAATGTTAGCTATTGTGGTGAATTTGGTGTAATCATTGGCCTAAATCTGTATCTGATATTTAACTTGTAACTAAAAATAAACAGATCTATATAATGATACTTTCCATCTGTACATGGATGCCGGTAAACATATTGTATGGCATCTACTTCCAGATGAGCTAGTACAATTCCAAGCTGGCCTTTCCAAGCAGAGGGAATCCTAACTTTTAATCAGCCACGTCCTTTGACTTGCTCTAGTGAAGGAGAGGTTTCAAATGAGCCACCCTGAACTCTCCTTGGTCACCAGAGGCACAGATGTGGCCACTGCAGAAAGGACTGTCTGCAGAGGGTCAGTTGAGTTTGGGTTAGGGTTATTCGCAGGGTCGTCCTCAGTGTCTCCCTCTCCTCCAGGGCTGTGTTTATTTCCTAGGGCGGCTATAACAAAGTACCCTAGACTGAGTGGCTTATACAACAGAAATGTATTATGTCAGATGTCAGAGTCCTGCAGCCAGTCTATGACACTTGTCAAGCAAGAAACATCACCCTATGTTTCTGCCTTGGATCACTGACTCAAGTCTCTAGGGAAAGGAGGGGCATGTCTCTTTGGAAAGAGGAAGCTTCCGGATGAGACATCAGCTCGTGCTGTGTTCCCAAGGAAGTGTCTGCCCCATGGCAGTAAATGAAGCTAAGATGGCAAAATGTCTCCAGCAGCTCAACACCCCAAAGCAAAGGTTTTGTTGGTTCAAACACCTGGAGAGACCTGGGGATGGTTTTCAGGACAACACAGCTGCAGGCCATCACAGTTCAGTTTTCCCACTGCCCACTCACCCTGCCCCCATAGCTCATCAAGTAGCCATGTCCTGATTTACATAAAGAGACATGGCATGAATGTGTTGGCTCATCTGCCAGATCTCAGTAATGGACCTGGAGCAACTTGCATTTCGATGAAGGAAGGTGTCTGCACAGCCCATATGGATCACGAGGACAACATCCTCTTTTCACAAGAATGTTAGTCTCCATTTATTTATATCACAAGCCTTATTTCCCCTTCCATACCCCTAAAAAAGGAAAAGCAAACCATTGGGGGCTGTAATATACCAAGAGACCCCCAGGAAGTTTTGAAACTAGGGAATGGTCTTGCTCAGAGTTGACTTACAGGTTCTCTCCCACTGGATCTTGAAGATGGCTCAAAGAATGGTCCAGGAACTTCCCTGGTCATCCAGTGGCTAAGACTCCATACTCTCAATACAGGGGACCCAGGTTCGATCCCTGGTTGGAAAACTAGATTCCACATGCCACAACTAAGAGTTCCCCCATGCTGCAACTAAGAAATAAAATTTCCATGCTGCCAAATAAAAAGATTAGTTTAATAGAAAGGCTTAAAAAAAAAAAAAAAAAGTAGTCCAGGGCTTTCCTGGTGGCTCAGTAGCAAAAAATCCATCTACCGAAACAGGAGGCCTGGGTTCAAGTCCCTGGTCCAGGAAGATCCCACGTGCAGCCGAGCAGCTAAGCCCGTGCACGACAACTACTGAGCCTGTGCTCTAGAGCCCGGAGCCACAAGTACTGAGCCCACGTGCCGCAAGTACTGAAGACGGGTGCTCTGGAACCTGTGCTCTGCAACAAGGGAAGCCACTGCAAAGAGGAACCTGCAAACTGCAACTGAGAATAGCCCCCACTCACCACAACCAGAGAAAAGCCCGCGCAGCAATAGAGACCCAGCACAACCTAAATAAATAAAGGAAATCATAATTTAAAAAATGGTCAAAAAGTCAAGGTGGCTAACTTAAGGGTTGGGAAATCTGAACTAAGCCCTTTCATCTCTCTGGCCACATCCTGGCTGGAAGTCACTACCATCTGTTTGGATCTGGGTGAGCAGAGGGTCGGGCAAGTGGTCCCTCATACCAGCCACAGTCCAGTTCTCATATCTCAGCAGCCCTGGGCACTTGCTCTCATTCTTGTGCCAACCATGGATTCTGTAACACAGCTGAATGGCCTGTGAAAGGCATTAGTGGACTTGGGTGACAGTGGGTGAGTTACTAAACTTCTCGAAGCCTCATTTTCCTCTTCTGTGAAATGGACCTACTCATACCTCCCTCCTGGGATTGCTGAGAGGATTAAGTAAGATATTCACGTTTATCACTTAGCACACCACCGACAGAGGGCCAGCAGATGTGTTGAGAATCATCCTTCTTCCTCTCTGTGGTCCATGTGTAGAACTGAGAAAGCTTGTTTCCTTTAACCCACAACAAAGCATTCAGGCCTTTTAATGGAAAGCAAAAAAAAAAAAAAAAGTCAGTCCTCCGTAGATTATTTCTCAAGTGATGAGACTGTGAACACCCACCTTGTAGGGATAAGTAAGGCTTGAGGAGTGCCTGGTACACCACGTGGAGGAAAGCACGAAGGCAGGAAATTGAGTGTAATTTCAAGCCTAAGTGGTGAATCAGATCAAGGCACCCATGAGACTACATTTGCTAAGCTTTAGTCACTGCTGTTCCCTTTACACCCCACTTCAGCTCAAATGTTGGCACTTAGTTAATGCCCCAGGAGTCTAAAGCTGAGACCATCTTTTCCGTCCATTTCTCTGGACCAGCTGGAAGAGATCTGAGCTATACCTGAAATTCAGGTAGTATTCTAACCCCATCTTATTCCCACCTCCAGGGCTATCAAGTAGGGACTTGTGATTTCAATAGACATTGGCAGAGTGTCTACTGTGTGGCCAGAACTATTCTTCATGCTGAAGTTGAAACAGTGACCAAAATCAGTAAACATCTCTGCCCTCAAGAAGCTCAAATTCTAATATTAGGCTGCTCAACCACAAATGAAAAAGAGGCTTGGACAACTCTATATCAATTGCATCCTTCCTGGTTTTCTCTCCAGTGTTAATCTGGGAAGGGTCATGTGGATCTTTACTTGCAAATGAAGGGTGGAATCTATTTATAACCATTATTATCAGGATCATGTTAGTCACTCAGTCATGTCCGACTCTTTGCAACCCTTGGGATATAACCCATCAGGCTCCTCTGTCCATTGAATTCTCCAGGCAAGAATACTGGAGTGGGTTGCTCTTCCCTTCTCTAGGGGATCTTCCCAACCCAGGCATCAAACTCAGGTCTCCTGCATTTCAGGCAGATTCTTTACCGCCTGAGCCACCAGACAGAATCTGTCTACATGGAGAGGTAAATAGAGATACCGATACACAAACACGAAGCTCAAGATACAGAAAAGGACTTGAGCATGGCCATTGTAGCAGGCATTTTACTAAATGTGCCACTTATTTTAACTAAAATTTAATCTTCACAACAATGTATAAAATGGATACTGTTATGGGTTCCTGTTTATGGATAAGAAAATATATATGGAACATATATATGGAGAGAGAGGGAGAAGGTGAGCCCTGGTTAGTTATAAACCCAGAGCATCCAGTTAACTACTGTCTTGGAAAACTGAGCTGGTAATGAGTCCAACAGAGAAAAACAGAGGCAAAAGACAAGAGACATTGTTGAGGTCATTGATACACATGTGTCTGAAGCTGACATACCCCTAGACTTTCCAATGCAGTGAGCCAATAAAATCCTCTTCTAATTTTTTTCTCACTTAAGCCACTTTGAGTTATGCTTCGGGCACCTGAGTGGACTAAGTTGAGAACTGCCTGGGTCCTGACAATGACTGCCATGTTCTATGACCACTAGGTTGCAGGCACTTGGCTTGGCAACAAGTGTGTGAAAATAAATACGATCCAGTTCCTACTCTCAGTGGTCTCATCACAGTCTAATAAGAAGATGAGCATGAAACAGTTACTATACAAGGCCTTCTTATTTTTCCTCAAGCTCTCCTCCTTGCTTGAAATAGCCTCTCTTTTTTTCTACCTACCTATCCAAATTCTCATCTCATTCTGGCTTAGAGGGGCCAGCCCAAGTTCACACCCCTTCATGAGTCTTCATCGACCACTGATTCCCGAAGGATCAAACCATCAGGCATCCCTGCGACTTGACACTGCATACCCTATCCTGCCAATTTCGTTCTCAGCTCATGTGGGTAAAATATATAGACTCTGACTGGTAATCACGATTTAGAAGTGTTTTGGAATTCACTAAATCATATAAGCAGTCTAGTTGGTGACTGGAGGGCATGTGGTAATGAGAGTAGGGGGTTAATGGCATTTGCCAAGAGAGAGTAGCTGATAAAAGATTTTCAGATGAACATGAATTTCTCAAGCCTGAGAAACCATTAGAAACATCTGACAACATTAAAGGCATCTTGAACCATGAATCTGAGCCAGAAGCTATTTAGAACAGTTCAGCCTGATTAAAAATGACTGCATTTCACCAAATCCTAAAATCTTTACCTAAAAATGATGATGAGTTACACTCACTGGGGATTAGTCACCCTTCTTGTGTGATAACCACATTTGTAGATGGCATTTCTGTGGATTTGCCAAGAAGGCAACAAGAAGGCAGTGCTTCAACCCACTTTCCACTACTATTTTTTGTGGTTTGTGTGTCATCATCTTGGATCTAAATAAAGCCTAAATCCATGCCTGTACATGGCTAATCACTAGGACTGTAAAATGGAGACTGCCATGAACAGACAGTCTATATGCTTTATATTTGTCTGCTCAGCTTGCCATAGCAAAGTACCACAGACCAGCGTGGGTGTGGGGTGCTTAAACAGCAGAAACTGAAATGGAAATCACAGTTCTGGAGGCTGGAAGTCCAAGATCTGGGATTCTTCTGAGCCTTTCCTTAGCTTTTAGGTGGCCACGTTTTCCCTGGGTCTTCTCACAGTCTTCCCTCCGTGTTTTTGCGTGTGCCCTAATCTCTGCTTCTATGGGGACCCCAGTCAGAATGGACTAGGGCTCACCTGTAGGACGTCATTTTGCCTTAATTACCTCTTTAAAAGACTTGTCTCCAGATATAGTTACATGCTGAGGGACCAGAGGGTAAAAATCCAACATATGAGTTTTTAAAGGACATAATTCAGCCTATAACATTCTTTTATTACCTGTTGAGGACAGTTGAGTGTGCCAGGCACTTGTTCAGCAAACTCTTAACATGCCTCATCTTATTTAATTCTCACAATAACCCCATAGAGATGACACGATTATTCCCATTTTACTGATGGGGAAAACTGAGGCTCAAAATGTCACTTGGACAAACTCACACAGCTGCTAAATGTTAAAGCTGGGATTTCATTTAGGTCTGACTGACACCAAATCCTTTGTTTTCAACCATAACCCTCTGGCCATTCCTGTGGTGATTTTAACTGTAACCAGATAAACTTTAGGAAAACCGGTTAATATTTATATAGTCATTTTCATGAGCATTATTTTTTAAAAAGACTAACCCACTATACTCACGTTGCTTAGAATGAGCCCAGAGTGGCTATTCAGGCCTGCTGCTAAGTTGCTTCTAGAAAAGTGAATAAAAAAGAAAATAGGGACTTCCCCGGTGGCCCAGTGATTAAGACTCTGCACCCCCAGTGCAGGGGGCCCAGGTTGGATCCTAGTCAGGGAATTAGATTCCCCATGCCGTAACTAAGAGTTTGCATGCAACAACTAAGATCCAGTGTAGCCAAATACATAAGTAAAGAAATTACTATTTTTTAAAATACAGAATTGAGAGAGCTTAGATACAGCAAAAATCATGAAGTTTGATAAGCACTAAATCTAAGGTAGGAATGATTTTCATAACATATAAATGCACACAAACTCAGGACCAAGTCCCCGCACCATGTGTCAGCGTGACCCCCATATATAACTCGTTAAACCGCACTTAATCTCCAAAGAATGACATCATCAAAGCAGGCCTTCTGCCTGACATGATACGACTACCCTACGCACTGCAGCTAGCAGGTCCCCTCTCACCCCGCCCGAGGATGCGTACATGCGTGCGTGCGTGCTAAGTCACCACGTTCAACTCTGCGCAACCCGATGGACCATAGCCCGCCAGGCTCCTCTGTCCATGACATTCTCTAAATAACAACACCGGAGTGTTTCGCCGTTTCCTTATCCTACTTGAGGATACAAACCCCCTTTTCTTTCTTTGAGGAATGCCCAGTCTCCATTCTTCCCCTAGCTAATTTACACAAATAAAAAACATCTATTTCTTCATTGACTTGCTTCCAATCTCTCTCATTCTTTCTTTCTCTCTCTCTCTCTCTTTCTCTCTCCAACCAGGTTCTTCCCATACCATCTTTGGGAAACCAAGCCAGCCAGTATACCCTTGGTGGTGGTGGTTTAGTTGCTAAGTTGTGTCCAACTCTTGACACCCTATGGACGGTAGCCCACCGGGTTCCTCCATCCAGGGGATTTCCCAGGCCAGAATACTGGAGTGGGTTGCCATCTACTTCTCCAGGGGATCCTCCCAGGCCAGAATACTGGAGTGGGTTGCCATCTCCTTCTCCAGGGGATCCTCCCAACCCAAGGATCGAACCTGTGTCTCTTGCATGGCAGGCAGATTCTTTACCACCTGAGCCATCAGGGAAACCAGTGTTCCATTAGGTCTTGGCTGAAAGAGTACTTTTGGACCCTGGTTCAGTTTCTTTCTGATTTTCTCCCTTCCCCAGAGGAGACGTTGCATTGTTTCCTGGCAACCAGGAGCAATCAGCATCTTTCATCAGTTCTTTCACTATGGATTCTGGGGTTTTATTAGCAAATGAAAATGGCCCAAGTCCAACTGACATCAGTGGGGTCTCGGCTAGGAGCGGGGCTGGAGTGTTTCCGGTAGGCTCCAGTCTCAGACAAACCAGTTTGAAGAGAAGCCAGTTGGCTACCAGTGAGCTATTTTTGACATAAAAAGAAGCTGAATTTAGCTGATAACTGATTGAAGAAATTTCAAACACAACTGGTTGGGGTTATAACATCTTGGCAGCTGTGGTAGAGAGACAAAGGCAAGACAATGGGTTTGGTCAGGCAAGATGTTTTGCAAACAACTAATTAAATTTCATCAAGCAACCAACTGTTTGCAAAACAATGGTTGGATAGAGTTCTATCTCTGTATTTTCCTCTCCCTCTCCTCTTTTTACTACCTAAAATAGTTTATGTAGAAAAACAGTCTTTGCATTTTCACGAACCTGAAGTTGGCACAGTAATTAGAAAACTTCCCTAGCACACCATTAGAATGTGTTCCCTTATCTCCTACAGAAAACCAATTTCAAAAGTTAAGTTATACTTTTTTTCTGAAATAGTTTGGATAGGTAGACAATAGAAAAATAAAATCGTTTCTAGATGTCCAGCCAAATCTAAAGGTACAGAAAGCAATATCTTGAAAATCTTTTATTTTCAATAGTTTATGAAGAAATCACCTTTGCCCACCCACCTTTGTTTTTTCATAGCAACCTTATGTTGCCAGGGTAAAAAGTACAATCATTTTTTCCTTGAGATCTGGAGAACTAGACACCCAGAAAGGTTGAGCAATCTGTCTAGGGTCACACAGCAATCACCAACTGGCTCAGAGTGTCCCAATTCTATATTTCAAGGTTCTGCTTCATTTTGCCCCCTCTGGGTTGTCTGCTGTGGTTTGATATAAAAATTTAACAGGTTCCTATTGCTGATTAAGAATTGTCCAATTTGGGCCTAAAAGTCATTTAACTTTGGAAAGGGTATCCTTTATTAGACTATACCATCAACAATGGTTTAGTCTAATGCAGTAGTAATATTCTTGCTATTATCGTGGCTACTAGTTATAGAGCGTTTACCATGTATAGGTCTTTTCATCCCCATCTCAACTTTTGCAAGCTAGCTCTTATGTCCTCGTTTTATTATACAAAGGAAGAAAGTGAAGCTTGGTAAAGCAAAGGCTGCCTGAGATCACGTATACAAACATGACATTGAAAATATTTAGTGGGATTTCCTGGTGGTCCAGTGATTAAGACTCTCCACTGCCAATGCAGAGGGCTCAAGTTCAATCCCTGGTCAGGGAATTAAGATCCTACATGCCATGTGGTGTGGCCAAAAAGAAACGGTTTTTATGTACACTGAACTCAGCAGTGTACATATTTTAAGTCCCCCAAATTGTTTTGGGTATCTGATCGACAGAAACTCTTGTGCACAGAATAATAACTGGTATATAAGAAGCAGCAGGTAAGATGTTCACCGTATCATGGTTTATAGTGGTGCAAAAGGGAAACAACCTCCACATCCATCAACAGAGAAAGTGGCCTAGTAACTTAACCCTGTATGCCTTAGTTTTCTTGTCTGGATAATGAGAAAAACAGTAGCAACTATCTTGGCAGTCCAGTGGTTAAGACTTTGCCCTCAGTGGTCACAAGTTTGATCCCTGGTCAGGGAACTAAGATTCCGCTTGCTTAATGACATGGACAGAATCAAACAGACAATAGCAGCTATCTCATAGGTATAAGGATAAAGTGGATTCATTATGGAGAATGCTTAGAACAGTGCTTGGTACCTGGAGAGTAGTATGCATGTGTTAGCCTCAATTTATTAGTCTAGAATGAATTGTTATGTAGCAACCAAAGTGAACTAAATATATTTATATGATATTCTCAGTTATGTCACATATCTATTTAGCAATATGAATTAAACTCAGAAATTAACATTGGGTGAAAGAAGCAACTCAGAGAACTGTATGCAGAGTATGAGACTCATGCAAATTCAAAAAGTACCAGCCACATTTCTGTGCTGCTTTTGGAGAAGTGCATATTTTATAGAAGTATAAAAATGTGGACTGCTAGGCTTCACCAAAATTATGATAGTGGTTACCTCTAAGAAAAGGAAGAAATATGGAGATGAGATCAGAAAAGGGAAAAGCACTTCAACTTTATAATATTTTACTTCTGCTAGTAAAAAAAAAAAAAGAAAAAAGATTTGAAACAGATATGACCACATGTTAATATGTGAAGTTCTTTTTCTGGGTGTTAAGTACACAGGAATTAGATCTATTAATCTATGCACTATGTATTTAAAGATTTTTTTCCAAGTGCAAAGAAAAAGCACATAGAGCTTTTGTTTATGTTGCTATGAGAAGCTTGCACTCAGCATATTTGTGATCTTGGTCTCCTCCTATGTTTTTGGCTTCTTTCCTGGAAGGCTGGAGGGATGGATTTGACTTACTAATAACCAAGAAAGAAAAAAGCATAATTTACCATCCAACTGTATGATGATCTTTGCAAAGAACTATGAAATTGTTTACAAAACATATGTCCGGGGAGGAACCCATCATTCACTGTTTTTCTCCATAAGGTACAGAGACTTCCAGCCATACCCTACACCACAGACCCTGGCCTGAGGAAGCCTTCTGCTGCCAACCTGCCAGTTCTCCGGAAAGAATACAGAGGAAATACCATTTTCCTATGGCCACACAGAAAATGCTAGTTCAGAGGCAGCAGTCAACTGAAGTAAACAGTGTTAGAACCCACTTATGAAAGGGAAAGAATTTTTATCCAGAAGAATTCATTTAAAAAGTCAGTCGTTGATAGTATGTATTGTTATCGCTATTTAGTCACTAAGTCGAGCCTGGCTTGTTTGCAACCCCAGGCTCATTTAGCCCTCCAGACTCATTGGTCCATGGGATTATAGTGTGTGCTACAGCCTTAAATTTATTTAAATTTAAATTCATAAATGTCACTCTACTTTTTAATATGACCACAAACATTATCAAGTTTAATACAAATTTCACTGCTTAGTGAGGCCGACCCACATTCAAAGCAACCAGATTCTGGGTTCAGGCATTACCCTCAACTTTTGATAACACACACATACACACACACACACACATCTGAGGAACAGAAATATCGGTTGTATTTTGTAAACACAACCCACATTTCTCTATTTGTAAGAAGCCAGAATTAGAGATCCTTAGCATCATTCCCCTTTTCAAACACTGCAAACTGTAAGACAGTTGTTCTGATGGTAGAAACTTAATTCCTCACTTATTTTTCCAGCAATGGTCTGGATGAATAATTTATTACACACTCTAATGTTTAAAGCTAATCTTCATTGCATGCTTTCTTTGTGGCAGGCAAAATCCTAGATGCTTAGCATGTTTTGTCACGTTTACTTCTCAGAGGAAACCTTTAAAGCAGATAATCACCCCATTTTACAGATGAGAAAATCAAGGCAGAGAAGCTGAGGAACTTGCCCAGAGTCACAAAACAAAAGAGTCTCAGCCCAGTATGTGAATCCAGGCTCTCAGAGTAGACTAGGGCTATACATTGAGTCTAAAAGTTTCAATTAAGAAGAAGTTCGTTATGCAGAGATTATGTCCAGAAAATATACAAGAGGAGCCACAGCTGGGGTTGCCCGGGAAGAAGGAAACCAAAAATGTGTAGAAGCAGCTGAGATGGAGACAGATTTGCACCATGTCACTTCTGAAACAGGGTTTGAATTGAATTTTTATAATACGCACACATATACAGAACTGACACACCTTAGCACTTCGGATNATGTCCAGGAAATATACAAGAGGAGCCACAGCTGGGGTTGCCCGGGAAGAAGGAAACCAAAAATGTGTAGAAGCAGCTGAGATGGAGACAGATTTGCACCATGTCACTTCTGAAACAGGGTTTGAATTGAATTTTTATAATACGCACACATATACAGAACTGACACACCTTAGCACTTCGGATGTACAGTGGGCACCTTGGATATCCTCGGTGCTCAAGTGCTATTTGCTGACTTGGCCGTGAGTTAGTCCCAGCGGCCAATAAGTAGGATTCCTGGTGTCTTCCTGGGGTGTTGCTCTGGTAGCAAAGGAATGCATTTGAAGTTGAAAGGCATCACACGCAGAAGCCCAATCCTCAGATAAGGGGAAGTTTGGTAACTGCCCCAGCTCCTTTGTTAAAGGCCTCCCCACAGGAACGCTAGCTCCGCATCCGGATCTTAACCGAGCAATTTTCCAAAACCATATACTCACACCCCATTACCTTTCAGGGCTTAAAGCTGGCTCCAGGAATGAAGACCAGCTAGGATTTATGGGAATGGCTGTAGGAGCTGGAGCAAGACAGGGGTTGGGACCAAATCCTTTTGAAGGCCCGAGTCCACGAACAGGCTCCCTGTGAAGAAGGGCTGAGGGATGTGCCTGACCTACTTCTGTCACCACGTTCAAGTCCATCTCTCAGTGCCATCTGCGACCATGTGCTCTGGCCAACGATCTTCGGATTTACATTGGAACCTAGCTGACCTGCCTTGGTCTGAACCTATTTGTTCTCTTTCAAGTATTTTATTTGCACTCATCCACTTTTGAGCTGTAGAGCATGGGGTGAGAATCCCGGGACTGGACAGAAAATAGAGGAGCTAGAAAAAGAAAAAAAAAAGCTGACCAGGAGGAGGATGCTGAAGTGGAGAGCAGTCAAATGGCAGTTATTTGGTTTAGGCAACAGGCTCTCTGGGATAGAAAGCATCTTACCAAGTGTATGGCCTTGAGCAGGAGATGTGCCTCTAAGAGCCTCAGTTTACCCACCTGTAAAATGGGTTTGAGTGTGCCTCTATGGGAGAACTGATGTGAGGAGGAAATGAGATGTTTTGGAAGTGGGTTGGCCCAGCCACTCTGCATGGTGAGTGCTCATCAGGTGGTGACTAGGATTCTGGAAGAGAAAGGAGGACAAAAGAGAGTGATACGGGGGCTGCTGGGAAAATGACCACATGGACAACAACCACTTTCTTTAATTTTTTCAATTCATTTAAAAATTATTTGGGGGGACTTCCCTGACAATCCAGTGGTTAAGACTTCACCATCCAATACAGGGGGTGTGGGTACAATCCCTGGTCAGGGAAATAAGATCCCATATGCCATGGGGCACAGCCAAAAACTAAAAATAAATAAGAAGAACAATTAAATACTTTAAAAAATTATTTTGGCACAAACATTCAAAAGGCAAAACGATTGAAAGTGTAGGAAATAGTATGCAGTGAAAGTAAACTTTCCTCCCTGAATACCAGTTAGCCTCTGGGAGCAACTGTGGTGACAGGGTTGTATATGCCCTTTTGTAGAGCCTGTGCTATGCTGTCCTTAGTAGCTCAGTCTTGTCCAACTCTTTGCAAACTCATAGGCTGTAGCCCACTAAGCGCCTCTCTCCAAGGGGATTCTCCAGGCAAGAATGCTGGAGTGGGCTGCCATGCCCTCCTTCAGGTCCGTAGAGCCTACACACACAGTTGTACACACTACACACATGCAATTGTATTTTCTCTGGTACATTGTAGCATCCTCTACAAACCCTTCTGTCCTTTGGTTTTAATCATTTTTTACTCACCTCTCAGAGCTCTTTTCTTATCTGTACATACAGAAAGCCCTCCATCTTTTTTTTCTAGCAGCATAATATTTTAATATTCTTTTCACCGCCCTTAGTTTAACCAGATCCCTATGGATATCTATCAAGTCATTTACCTACTTCTGCTATTACAGCAGCGCTGTATTGACCATCTCTAAAGGTACATCATTTTGCATGTGTGTGATTGCACCAGTAATGATCCTTCCCCAGTAGGATCAAGACCTCGGGGAAGAAAATGGCTAGGTTAAAGGGTTGTGCTCTCTTATTTTTAATGGGTCTACCAAATTGCCCCTGATTGGCTGTAACCATGTACCCACTCCCCACCAATGTTTCCCACACCTTCATTAGCACTGCGAGTTAATTACATGTTTTCATCTTTACCAGTCTTCTTATAGGTTTCTAGCTTCATGAATACCAGGCAATCAATGACTTAAAAAAAAAAAAGAACTCATCAGCTAGCTAGCTGCCTGGGTCATTCCGGAAAGTCAGATTTACAGAGCATATGCTTAGGAAAATGAACAGGGATGCTGCTACCAGCATTTCTTTCCTTGAAGCCAAACTCCTTGATTGACACGCAGGCGCACCCATGTCTCCCCATTTTTAGAAGTACAAGTCCCCGGGGAACTTCTCCCTGCATGAGGCTGTGATTACCCTGGTATTGCCACTGGCCCAGAGATGTCAACATTTTCTCCCTGTCTGGTCTGAACTGCAGGTTGAGTTTAAGGCCTGGGAGGAAATGACCTCTTATTCATAAGGAAGCTTTGGAAAGGTGGGTGGGGTGGCAGCTACTTATGGGGGCACAATGGTCAGATGTTAATATTCTCATCACTTAGGGGAAGGGGCCAGAGTGTAGAATTCTTACACTCTTTGTCAAACCAAAGGAGTCAAACGGTTGGAAGATGAATGTTGGTGACTCTGAACAGCATATTAGGGAACATGAAGGTTTTCATTCAGGCATATTTATGGGGTTTATATTTACCTAATAAATATAACAATGGATGAACAGCTGTTGAGAAGAGGGAGACCTGGGCTCAGAGGGGAGGAAAAAAAAAATCTCACATCAAGGAAGGGAGTTAGGTGGTCTCAGAAAGATTTTAACATTGGGTGGTTTGTTTGCCTTCTTGAAATTCTTGGTAACTCTTGGCAAGGTTTTCTCCTGGGTTCTCAGATCACACAAAGATGGGAATCCAATGGGCAGCCCAGATCTTGGTGTGTACATTTGCCTGATAACACACAGGGTGGACTGCTGATAGCTGGATATATACATATTTTTTTTACCCCATCCAAGTGGACAGTCCTGCTGCCTATGGAACGTTTGAGTTCTTATTAATCCTCCAGCCCCCTTCTCCTTTACAGTGCACTGGGTCCTGGAGAGGCTGGTGCTAACCAAACGCCAGGGGTATTGGGGGCTGTTATTTAAGTGTCGGCTTCCCTGCTTCTGGTTTTCTCCAGGCCAATGGGACCTGCTTTAGTTGGATTTCTTGTAATCAAGAAAGTGTACGTTCAACTGCTGCACATTCCAAGTCTCCAAGAAGTGGAGAACCTAAGTACAGAGGGAAAAGGAGGGAAGGGGGAAAAGTAATTTTTTAAAAAGAGGAGAGGGTGAGGAACAAAAGGAAATGCAAAACAGTTTAATTGATGAAAAAGACTTTACAAAGAAGGGGGAGTGTGGAAATACCTCCAAGGTGAGGACGAAAAGAAGGGAAAGAAAAAAAGAAAGATGACAGGAAGGAGACAGGGAGGGGCTGGGAGGAGAGAAAAGGGGAAAGGAGGGGGAAAAAAAGATAAGACCTGGAGGAGAAAAGAAAGAGAGATCCAGAAAAAGCTAAGTGATGAGAAGTGAAGTCAAAACAGCCCTGTAACTGAAATGTTGCCGAAATTGTCTCCGACGCGCTCCACTTTTGTAGTCGAAGAGACACCTAAAGGAGAGTTTGCCCACCGCTAGGCATAAAAGAGTATCTTCGATTAAACCTAATTTTAGCAAGCCGGAGCTAAAAGGCATCTCCTGCGAGTGTGGGGTTCCGGGTGGGTCAGGGAGGCAGGGCCCCAGTTCCCGCGGTTATGGCTGCGAGGCCTGAGGGCCTTGGGCGCCAGAGATCCGCCTGGTCTCTTCCTCTCCGGCTGGTGAGGCCACCCGGTAAGGGGCACCGTCTTTTTCAGCGCCCGGGCTCCCGGGCTGCCGCGCCTGGGGATGGAGTCCGCGAACGCCCAGGGCGCATTGGCGAGCGCCGCGCCGGGCTTGGAATCAGCTTGGAACCCACAAACCCGCCTTTCTCCAGCGACCGCGCTTAGGCCTCTTTACAACAGAAACCTATAATTTACACATTTTGATGCCGCCTGTAATTTCACCCTCCGAGCTTCGATGTCATAAAATTCGTGGGGCCGGGCAAAGGGACCCCCCACCCAACCCCCGCAAGGCACCCGCTCTCCCAGAAGTTCCCTGCGCTGCTACAAATAATCGCATGGAAAGCGGCCAAGAATAACTAGAAAATAAACGCAGCTCCTCGAGCCGCTGGGAGCAGGCCTTAGTAGGTCCCTCCCCGTCGTCCCACCTGGCTCTCGGACCCGGGGAAGCAGGGAGACTGTTCCGAGTGATCGGGGCTCACAGCCCTGCGCGCCACCCTAGAACCATTCCTGGACCTCGGTTCAAAACTGGTGACCCGCTGCCTGGCCTTTGTCCCCGCCGTCTTTCCTAGCGAGGAAATTGTCTGACTTCTGACCTCTGTCCGAGGGGAAAAAAAAAAAAACCACCACAACAAAGAACCAACGCAGACCCCAGAGAGTTTTTCCCTCTAAACTCTGGGCTTTTCCCCCGAGAAGATAACAGACCTGGCCCTCGCTCGCCTCTTAACAGCCTGAGGTCTGAGCGTTTGCGCGCGCCAAGGGCGGCGCAGAAACGAGATGGCTGCGGGTGTGCCCTAGTTTGTGTGTGTATAAGTGTATACACGCTAACACGCATGCAAATAATTGTGTGTGCCCCAAGACGATTCTGTCCACAGAGATAATAGAAATATCTGTGCCAGAAAGTGCAGAAAACATAGGTGAATGATTAAGGATGTGAGAATAATTCCATGCCCACGCGCCGACGCTCTCGGATCTGGGGTGCATAAGTACCTCTATAGGGGTATGATTCTTTGGGCAAATTTTTCAGTGTGCCAGCGATTTGGTGTTCTCGCCATGCTTCTACCGCCGCAAACAGTTGTGCGGGTGCCTTTAGAGGGCCAAAGAAAAGGTTCCCCCAAATCATTTCTCGATGTTGTTCAGAGAGAATATCCGCGGGATTGGCCACGTCTGGAGAAGCCGCGCGTAAAAGAAAAAAATAGCCTTGCTTCCAACCTTATCTCCAAGCAGTTTCTGCCGGCTCCCGGTGCGGATGGGAAAGCAGAAAGTGAAAAGAACGGGTTGGTATATTTTCAGGTCCTCTCTTGGCCGCCCCCAAGCTTCGCCGAGGTCGGCGCGATACTCGCAGCGGCGGGGGTTTGCATAGCACTGCCTCGCACTGCCTCACGCTCAGACACAGATTCCCTCCGACACACCGTCTCCATGGTGCCCGAGGGCTACTGGGTGCCACCCAGAACGACCGGACGCAGCCAACGATTCCCGGCGTCCGGCAGCCTCCTGAAACCTTGCCCAGGCGGGATGCAGCCGGCTCAGAGCAGCGCCACGCGGTGAAAGCGAAAGTTCCTGCGTTTTGCCAAGCTTCGTGCGCGCGCGCTGCGAAAACCCAGCTGGCAACCGCTGAAGAAAAGGTGGGAGAGCAAGCCCAAATGTCCCCTACGGGCACTGCAATGGCGAAGCACGTCCTGGCTAAGGCAGTCCGTCCCTCCCAGTGCGCACACGTGTGCCCGGATTATAATACAATATAACACATCGTAATATCGGATATTATACCGCGTTTACCTTCCATTAGAATGTGTATACTGGGTTAGGCTTGCTTATGTGTTTGTTACGACGTGCTGTGATATTGTATCTCTCAACCTCACTGCCATGTGCCAGGCAGCTACTTGTTTGATCTGCACAACCACCCCCGAGGCAGGACTCACTTCTACTGCGCAGGCGAGGCACAGAGAGCATAAGGCAGTTGCTCAGAGTTGCCCAGCTAGAAAAGGGCAGGGCTTGGATTGGAACCCATCGCTTAGCACTTGGCAGGGGGAAGCAGACATCCACCCATACAGCTGAAGTAGGAAGATACCCCACACCACACACTGTTGTTTCTGGAATAGCCCATCCGTATGTATTTATTTTATTATGTTGGCACCATCTGGCCAGGATGTGCACTGCCAGCGTGCCCTCTGCAAACCTCCAGCTGAGAACTCAGCCATCAGACCTGACTGTGGTCTGGCTATTCCCTCCTCCTGCCCCCTTCCTTGGCTGGTTCCTCCTAACAGCCGTGTGAAGGAGGCGTTCTTATCGTTGTTATACTGGTTCACAGATGAGGAGTTCAGAGAGGTTAAATAGCTTGCCCACAGTCACTTGGCCAGTAAGGAGAGTGATACAGTTCAGGTATTCAGACTGTAGAACCCTAGATTTTGATAACTGCCTTCCCAATCCCACACGGAGGTATTTCAGTTTAATTGGAGTTAGTAGGTAGGTGGGGAACAACTGGTGGGAAACAGATTCTAGATTAGGGTTTGGGAGCTGGGAATATCCTTGGGATGCAATAAAATCTCAGCATCTTCTAAGGGGACGGCGATCTATGAACCCCGACTCTAAAGTCTCTAGAACCCCAGTGATGATCTAGGGCCACATCTGTGACTTGGTTAAACTTCACAGGCTTCCTGCAGACAGTGAAGCAGTGGATAACCCCTTATTACATAATAACCTTCCCTCCTCTTTGTGCGCTGCTGGTTGGTGCAAGGGTCCCCTTTCTAGCTGCAAAAGTCAAGGGACCATTGTGCCCTCACAAATGTCCCCCTACAACTGGAGGACAGTAACCAACTCCAATTCTCAAGGAGCCCCAGAGGAGGGGACTTCCAAAAGTCTCGACTTTCAGAGTTTCCTGTTTCCAAGCAGAGATCTACAACTTTGAGATGAATGAAGACCCAGTGCCCCCAGATTGTTCCACCCCCTGCACCCCAGTGTGATGACGGGTTTTCCTTTCCAACTATCCAAATTGTTGGGGAACCCCTGTACTTTGCTAGTGTAGACCTGGCATCTATCCTTGGGCTCCGTCAGGAGTACAGAGCTGCCAAAGAACCCCTCTCGCCTAAGGGAGGCCCTCCAGGAAACAGAAGAATCAGAAATTGGCGCCTGGACTGCTGCAAAGCCATATCTGCTCTGGGTGAGATCTGACCATCTTTTCCCGAAGCTGAAAAACTGACCAAATTGTCCCATACCCTGAGCTGACGCTCCCACTGCCCACTCGCCTCCTCGGGGTTTGAGGAGCTCTAGGCTGCTAAGTGCAGGAAGAAAGTTGTTGAAAACAAACACACACTTACTGGGGGGAGGGGTTTGTTTGTCTTTTGCCTTTCAAGATAAAAGGTGTCTCTACATCTTCCTTGAAAGAACAGAGGCAGAAAGAACTCAGAAAATTATTTTGAGATTTTGGGCTTAGCTTGCCCTCTCCCATATACACTTAATCATCTCAGCTGTTAGGGAAATTTTAGAGAACTAATTTCTGGACGTCCAGAAGGAGCGCTTTAATTTTCTATGTCTGTGTGTACAAGGGGTGGGGGTTTATGTGTGGTGTGTGGGGAGGGGATGGTACCTCCATTTTGAAAACCTGGCTCCGAGGATTTTTCTTAGGTCAAGAGAGCACCCTGAAACCCCACGAGCTCTGAGAATGAACCCTCCTCATCAGCCTCCACACCGCATCCATTTTTCTCTCCCTCCATCCCACCCTCAGGGAGCCCTGGAAATTTGGCAAAGGAAGACATTCTCGAAGCATCTGGAAAATTCAGGAGACTGTGTAATCTTGAGTCATAGCCAGAGGAAGGGACTGTTCACTCTTGCTAATACAGTCTGGACAGTTGTCCCCATAAGAACAATTTTGGATCCCCTGGCAAAATCAGTAAATTCTGGAAGACTCAGGGTAACATCTGGATACTTGGCAATTTCGCCGGGATAGTTCAAGAAACATAGTGTAGGGGAATTTGTAGATTTCTAGCCACAGTAAAAAAAATTTTTTTGCGGAGGGGTTGTGTTTCGTTTTGTTTTAATTCAAAGAGCGCGGTTTGAGCTGGAAAGTCTACCTCGGCCACACTCGAGAAGCGCNTTTCGCCGGGATAGTTCAAGAAACATAGTGTAGGGGAATTTGTAGATTTCTAGCCACAGTAAAAAAAATTTTTTTGCGGAGGGGTTGTGTTTCGTTTTGTTTTAATTCAAAGAGCGCGGTTTGAGCTGGAAAGTCTACCTCGGCCACACTCGAGAAGCGCTGAGAACGTGGTCCTAGCGAACACTTTTTCTGAGGCCAAGGTGCACCCCACCCCCCATCCCCGGGGAGCGGGGGGGGGGGCGGGGGGGCGTAAATCCCTGTGTCCAAGGGGGCCGAAGGCGGGGAGGTCACTCAGAAAAGAAGGTCGCTGGGCTGGGCGCAAGCGGAGAACATTTGCCAGCGCGCACCAAGAAAAGATGACATAAGTGGCGGAGACGAGAGCTGCCCGGCCTAAATAAAGGGTCCTCCTGAAGCGTGGGCCGGAGGGATTGCCTCACACTTCGGAATCGGGGCCCAGACACGTTTAGAACTGTTTTGCTGGACGCCTGCCCCGCTAGGGCGACAGCGGCAGCCGGTGGCCTGGGGGAAGCTGCGCTTCGGGTCACAGGCTGGCGCTCAGCGGCGGCCACAGAGGCGTCCTCCGTGGAGGAGAATGTCTCCAGCCTTTGCAGGGTTTTCTTATCTTTTTTTTTTTTCTTTCTTGGCGACTTCCACGTTTGCGTGCCTCGTGGGGGCGGGATTCTGTCCGCAGAGCGCGCCCCAGCCGTGGCCAGAAAGGCTTAAGGAAATGCGCAGGCTAGAGTTTGGCAGCAAATAAGACACTGTTCCTCTCAACGGTCTCTACTAGTGATCAGTGGGCTGGGGGATAGGACGGATAGCTCTCCTGGTCACAGCTAGGTCCCCAGGGCTCAGAACGGAGATCGAAACTAATGGGCTATTTATTGAATCAGTGAATGAATCCAGAAATCAGACTTTCAGTCTTTAAGTGTATCCTAATTCCCTCCCTCCCGGAGACTACGTCCGTCCCTTCTGTAGAATAAAAGGGCAGTCTTGTGGGCCCTGCCAGGCTCTCACAACTCAGTCCTAACAAGTGAAAACCACAAAAACATCTGCCACTCATTGACCACCTACGCTTTTCATCGAGCTTTATATTCATTTATTGGGGAGTAGGTGCTGGTTATGTTCCCATTTTACAGATGAGCAAACTGGAGCTCACACAGGCTAATTAACTCGGGCCTAGTCCCTGAAGGTCTTTGATGACGGTGTGAGTCTTTTGCTCTGGATGTCGGCATCGCTTCGGGGGTACAATGCGTGCGGGGGTCCTGGGCCACCCATTTCTTCAGCTTGCTACAGTTTTACACAAGTCCTTCCAACCACTTGGAGGGTCCACGTCTCCCCTAGCTGAATGTCTGAAGCTGAACAGTGCAGCCAGACTATGCCTGGAAACTTGAAGCAGCTGTAACTAGCTCTAAATGTCCAGATCAGGCCTGGGACCCATAGCTGCTTGGGCATTCGTGTGTCTTCTCCGTTGCGAGAAAGGAAAGAGAAAGGGAAGGTTTGCCTGCGATTCTGACCAAGGCCGCTCTTAAATATGCTCCTCAAAATTCCTAGCGCCTCTAAGAATCTAGAATGTCTGCAAGTAACGGCCGAAAGGGTCCTGAGAAAGGTCATCCAGGGGCGGATATGACAGATCTGAGCTCCTGTGCCTCCGCGCCATGCGCCCCACCCGCGTCTTTGCGCACAGGCACAATTGCGTCCCGCGCATACGCGCAAACCAGGGTCCTGCCGACTGGTCTCCAATCCCGCCAGACTTCGGCCACTGCACACTAGTCAACGTAATGAATGGAGAGAGAAAAAAAGGGGCGGGGAGGGAGAGGACATTGGGAAGGGGATAAAATATCTTGGAAATAATACACCAAGAGAAGGAAATATGGACAACAGTTTATCAGCACCCCCGCCCCCATTGCCCGCATGTTTAAAACCCATAAGTAATTTTAGATTGTGTCTTCAGTTAATATATCTCTCTCCCTTTCCC
>SJYA01002296.1:1039743-1164694 GCA_006410615.1 Neotragus moschatus
TTTTTTTTTTTTTTTTTTTTTTGAGTTCTTTAAAAGAGGGCGCCGGGCGGAGATTTATTAACAAGGAAAAATAGTTTATTTTTATAGTCGACCTCGGAAAGGTGGGGGGTGGGAGTGGGCCCGGGGCAGGGGGGAGTCGTTCAGATGGATAAACAATGAGGCTAAAGGGGCCTGGGTGTTAAAGACCACTTCAGCTGGCCGTAGGCTGGCGACTTGAACTTTTTTTCCTAGCTACCCGCAACTTGGATGTGGGTACGGGCCAGGAGTGCGCGGAATTGCGCCAGTAGTTGCGTCGTGTGCCCTTGGATTGTGTCTGTGCCTACACGTGTGTGGATGAGTATCCCATACATTCCCCGGGACAAGCCTCTTCAGAGAGAACATGCTCCGAGGGGGTCCCCCAAATCCGCCTTTCTCTTTTAGTTAAAATGAAGGTTCTTAACATCATTACACGGGTGACGGTCAGAGATCTGTGGAACACCGGATACTATTGGCAAACGTATGTGTTTGCCAACAAAAACCATTGGTCTTTTTCTGGAGAAAACTCAGTTTCCTGGTGGATCCAAAAGGTAAAAAATCCTCTAATTAAGGAGAGAGCTAAGCTAGGTCTTTCACTGTCCGTTGTGATGGCAGCTGCTCAATCCACCCGAGATTTTTCCTTCAAACCAGGTTAGCTTGCTCCATTAAAGGGTATCAATGGCCAGAAGCCACCTCCTTAATCGCATTTGGAGGCGACTTGGCTATGTAGTGTACTCATGACACTCAGGATTCTGAAAGCTTTAGATTAAGATCCAAGGAGCCTGAGCTTTGCTTCCAGCTTCTAACTGGCTGGCTGACCCTGAGCCAGCAGCAAAGCTTCTCTGAGCCTCAGGTTCCCTTTAAGCTTTTGGAAAAGACGTTTTTTTTTCTTTTTTAGATTGTGCATGTGTGCCCAGGCGCGGACCAACCTGTGTCATCTCTTTAACAGTAAACTGATTTTGAAGGTATATATAGGAGAACACAAAATGTATAATGTTCCACCTTGCATCCAGAATAAGACTTGGAGCTCTTGATGGGGAAGGATGGTTCTTAACTTCTGGGGGTCTGTGAATCCCACTGAGAAGCAGATAAAAGGATGAACTTCCTCCGCATCGTGAAAGAAAGAGGGGTGGGAGTGGAGGAGGAAGCATTCAAATAGGCGATTCTGCATACAATTTTTCGGGGTCCCTGGGCAGGTGAAAGTCCCTGGCTTAAAGCGAAGAGACGGAGCGTAAACACTGACCAGTGCCCTAGGGACGGACCCCAGGGCGCCACGAAGCTTGGGGGCCACGTGAGCTGACTCTCCGGAGCCTCAGAGCAGAGCGGGCCAGCAAAGCAGGGTGAGAGGGTGAGAGGAGTTCGCCCGCCCCTCCTTTGATTCGCGGACCCGGGCGCAGCCGCGCAGCCGGAGACCGCCCGGCACCGCGGCGTCTGTCTGTCTGCGCGTCTCCCCGCGGGTCTCCGGCTGTCCCGAGTGAACTCGACACGCTCTGGGAGCGCGTGGCTGGCCCCATGCGAGGGCGAGCCTTGATGACCATGCGCTGGGGACCAGGCTTTGCCCGCGATCTCCCAGGGACCCAGTCCTGANGGCACCGCGGCGTCTGTCTGTCTGCGCGTCTCCCCGCGGGTCTCCGGCTGTCCCGAGTGAACTCGACACGCTCTGGGAGCGCGTGGCTGGCCCCATGCGAGGGCGAGCCTTGATGACCATGCGCTGGGGACCAGGCTTTGCCCGCGATCTCCCAGGGACCCAGTCCTGAGCGACTTGTTTATGATGCTGGACTTAGAGGCTTGGGGATGCACTTGGTTGAAGTCTGGCACACTTGGCGGCGGATCTCTGGCCGCCATTCCTCCCAAACTTCTTTCCCGGGGTCTGGGGACACCTGCTCAGAGCAGAAGAAGCAGGCCAGGGTTCTACATGTTTATTCCCGCCCGGACCTTCCTTCCAGGGGAGTACTCATCCCAGAGCCGACTGACTCCCAACACAGTGCCCAAATTTCCGAATAATAACTGAACCCCCAAATGTTCTTTTCTATTTTATAAGGATCTTACAAAAATCATCTTACTATTAATAAACTCCAATAACCCACTTAGTCGAGGTTAGAATGTCTCCTTTCAAGATGAAGGAGCCGGACACAGAGAGGTTAAGCAGTCAGCCCACGAGTGCACAGTAAAAGGTGGAGAACCTGGATTGAAATCCAGGGCTTCAGATCCCCAAATCCCTGTCATTTTCTATGCACCAGGATTAGCCTCTCCTTTAGGGCCCGTCACCCCCAAATCACAAGTACCCCAAAATGCATGCTAGCACACAATTGAACACAGCATCGTCACCTGAAGCCAGGAGTCTTTGACCAGCTGTGGGAAAGCACGTCGGAGGGCGGGCACCCCAAGCAGGCGCCCTCTTACTGACAACTTGGGGTGCACCGCCTGCGTTCCAGCACTGTCGCTCCTCTCCCTGTGCTCATGACACCTCCACACTGAAGTCCAGGTGCTCAGAGGTTGCACGGGCCCCTGGCATCCCCGCTTGTGCTCTCAACCTCCGCACTCCCTCCCCAGTTCTCCCGTGCCCATAAAGGGCCAGCATTTCACTGGCCCGTAGCGAACACTGCCCAGAAGCCGAGGCGCCTCCGTCCCGTCCCTCCCCACCCACCTGGTCCCTTACCTGGCTGCCGGTGGATGGACGAAGGCCCGCGCGAGGAGTCTAAAAGCTGGTGCCCGCGCACCGGGCCACAGGTCGCTCCATGAAGCATCCCCTGGCTTCCAGCCGCGTTTCCGGTTTCCAGCACGGGGCGCCCCCGGAGTGGGCCCGATAAGCTATCGGCGGGGCCGGGCCCAGGAGGGGCGCTCAGAGGCGAGCCCGGGCACCTCGGGCCGGCTCCCGGCTCCCGGCTCCCGGCTCCCGGCCCGGCGGCCTGCCAGCTGCCGCTCCGGACAGCAGCGAGATGCCTGCCGAGGTGTTTCTGGTTACAATCACCTCACACACAGGCCTGCATTCCGCCCCCGCCCCCCCTGGCCCCGCATCCTTGCCATTATGTCTGAAGTCACACCTTCTCCCGGGGACTGGGGAGCTTTGCTGGGGTGGGGGCGATGAGTGTCTGAGTACTGGGCCAAGGTTGTTAATCTATAGAGCCCAGCAGGTCCCTAAAAAGGAGTATTTTTGGTGGTCAGAAAATCAGCATTGGATAGATATATCACCTCCCTCTATCCACCGGGATATTTCCAACCAGTCTATCCAGGACTGCTGTGTGTTCCTGATTTTCTGCAAGGGCTGAGTCTTACTGTGTTGTGGACTGATTTCTTCTCTTTGGGCGAAAATGGGCAGTTTGGGTGCTAGGAGAGGACTCTCAGGAGGAAGCTAATGTTGGGTCTTGATGATGTTGTGATGATGATGGCCGAGGTGGTGGTGTTATAGTTCAGTTACTGAGCGCTTTTGTGCTTTTACCCTTCAAAAAGAAATGCCTACAAGGTGGGAACTCTTCATCTCCCCATTTTGCAGATGGACCATTGGAGGTTTCAATAAGTGACGCCCTAGAGTCACTCAACTGGAGGAAGTTCAGCCCCACGTGGCCCTCACTGTGGCTCATCCAGGCTCACAGAATGCTCGTGATAAAAGTCTGTTGGGAAGTCTGACCCTTGATGCAGGAAGAGGTTGCTTTCACTAACTTGTCTTGGGGACCAGTTTGTCACCTGAAGGACAAGTGTCAGATCTCAAAGGCACCATGTCATTTCCTCCCCACCCTATGAAATGATTCATGCCCCGGAGAAGAGTTCCAAACAGAATGGTCGCCCTTGACTCACCCTGGGAGTGGGGTATGGAGGAGTCCAGCCTGACTCGCTATGAATATAGAACGGAGGCTGGTGCTTTCCCTAGCTCCGGTAAGAATTGAAAGCAAACTACTCGGGTTTCTCTGCTTAGCCCAGTGTCCCAAGGGTGAAAACGTAGTCCCCAGCTACCCCTATCCAGGCTGAGAGTCTTGTGTCTGTTGGGTCAGGCCTGAGGGCTGGGGCTTCAGCCGTGCCTCTGGGGTCACTCCAGGCCCTGTTGAACCTCCTCCCATCTGGAGAACAGGGCTGCCCAGCATCCATCGAGCAATTAACCTCACCCACCCACTCCCTACCAGTTTCTCTAAAATAAATGTGACAAACGTGAGCCTAATGATCTGCGGGGGAAGATCTATATGCTTCGGGATCATAACACATGGCTCCCCGCTCCCCAGTCGGCAGAGCAGGCAGCCCTACTTCAAAGAACAGCCGGTGGGCGACATTACAGGGGTTTCCTGGCCTTCAGGAAACAAACAATCAACCAGGTCTTTGTGGGCAGAGCAACAGCCACAGACAGGAATACTAAGGATGATGGTGATGATGGTGGTGAGGGTGATGATGGGGATGGGACCATTTATTGACCACACGTGCCAAGTTGATGCTAAGAGGTTTGCACGCTCTTAACTGTTCTTTACAACAACCTGGCAAGGCAAACAGCCCCATTGCCCCGTTTTACAGCTGACATCTAGTGAAGTCACATACCCCATCTTCACAGCTAGTAGAGCAGGATGCAAACCAGGGCCACGAGGCTTTAAATAATAATAATGACAACAAGCACCACCACAATAATAACAGATTTTTAAAATGAATGCACATAAATGCAATAGAAAAATATCTAACAGAAGAGTCTGATATGGAATGGCCCCTCACTAGTCCTCCTCTGGTTTCTCTCCCCACCTCTGCCAGTGTCCAGGTTCGTGTTTTACATACCTTTATACATTCTGCCATCTTTTGAATCGCAAATGGAGCTCTCAATGGAAGCCGCTCTTAACTTTGCATTTTTATCTTTGCTCGACTTAATGAAGTATTTGAAAGGTATGGGTTTTTCATCACTAACCACAGGACGCCCCCCCCCCCCCCACCCCAAAGGAGATTTGGCAACTGAACAACAACAACAAAGGGCATTGGTAGGGTTGCTGTCCTGGGGGTGGTGCAGGGTCAAGTTTTGCTCAGGGTCATTTTAGCTGCTTAGGACAGAAATGGAGGGAGGGAGAGAGAGAGAGGATAAGAAGCTCAGACAGCTCTTACATTCCAATCAGAGATAGCACACGTCCCAGGGACAAAACACGCTCATCCGCCCTTGGCACGGGGGTGTCACCAGACTGGCGTTTCAGAGCTGGAGGTTTTCAAAGCCTTAAATGGTCTCCCAGAGCCCTGTGGTCACTCTCCATTTTGTGTGGAGGGGCAGGCTTTCAGGATGGAGGGCTGGGCGACATCGGACCTGCCGGACAAACAGGAACCCAGGGATGAGACGAGGCTCCTCTATTTTTGGTCCTGGCTCCCCGTGTGGTCTCCCCTGCCAGGGTGCAGTCAAGTGTAAGGGGTCATCCTGTCAATCCCATTCCTCACCCTCACCCCGCCACCCAGGAGTCACCACCTAAGTTTTATAAAGTTCCCTTGTATTTCTTTTCCCCAAACGGTATTTGTGTTGATAAACACAGAGCATCCTCTTGACAAACTGCAGCGTGAAAGTTTCTAGGGTATCTCCCCCAGGGACAGGCGGGCAGGGCCTGTGGAATCTGTTCAAGTGGGGTGGCCAGAACACCAAGCGGGGTGAGCAGCTCGGTGAGGGGTTCTTGGACCCACAGGATCTCCTTCTTTCTTAGAATAATAGTGACCAATGGTCTCTGCTGCCTCTCACTGCCTCCTTCCCCGCAGCTTCTAGCAAAAAGACTAATCGCCCCCATCCATTTCCTCCCGGTCTCTTCCATTCCCCCCTTCTTTCAACCCCGTCTTCTCTTTCCCTGTCCCTGTGTGATCCATCCTCCCCTGCCTCCTCCCCTGCCTCCCTCCTTCCTTCCTTCTTATCGGTCATTCTCTCCCCACTACACCCATCACCGTTTCTCATCCCCTCTTTTCCTCTCTCCTCAGAGCTCCCTTATTTAGGGAAGGAAACTTACAGGGAGAACTACAGGCCAAGTCTCTGGGCCCTTCAAAGTTGGGGGCCTCAGGGAACTGATTTTAACTGAAGCAGCAAGCTTTCTTTGACAATACTGGGGGGACTGTACATGAAAGCAACCCTCTTGGAGGTGCTTTGGCAGTTTGCAGTTTATTTTTTAAAGTGCACACGATGACTGTTCCCCTTCTAGAAAAGCTTTCTAAACAAGTCCCCACAAGGGCTTCCCTGGTGGCTCAGTGGTAAAGAATCTGCCTGCCAACGCAGGAGACATGGGTTCAGTCCCCAGTCTGGGATGATAACTACATGCCGAGGGTCAACTGAGCCCATGCACCACAACTGAGCCTGTGCTCAAGAGCCCGGGAGCTGCAACGACTGAAGCCTGCGTGCCCCGGAGCCCGTGTTCCACAAGAGAAGCCACCACAGTGAGAAGTCAACATACCACATCTGGAGGAAAGCCTGCATAGCAACAGAGACCCAGCACAGTAAAAAAAAAAAAATTAATCAAATACATAAAATTATTATTTTTTTAAAAAAAGAAGTCCCCAGAAATATGGATAAGTATTTTTATATAAAAATGTCCATAGCCATGAAACATGCAATAACACAAAAAAAGTTGAGAAATTAGGTGTGCCAAAATGGGAGACTGGTAAAATGATGTTTTAGCTATAGATGGAATACTGCACAGTCACTAAAAATCCAGTTTTACGGGAGGAAAGTAGATTTAAAGCAGTATATATTTTCAGGATTCCATTTTCTTTATGTATATGCGTCTCTGTGTGTGTGTGTTACACACACATTAAAACAATGCTGTGTATACATCAAGAAGTTAATACTGGGAGGCAGAAATACAGAGTTTGAAGGGTTTGAAAGGTCGATGTTTGAAGCTGGGCAATAAGTAGGATGGAGAGACAACAAGGTCCTATGTATAGCACAGGGAACTATATTCAATATCCTTTAATAAACCATAATGGAAAAGAATACATATATATGAATAACTGAATCATTTTGCTGTATAGAAAAAATTAGCACTGTAAATCAGCTCAACTTCAATAAACTGAGTAATGAAGTCTCCATGTTTCATGGCACCGTCCTTTCTCCTCCTGCACACGTTCGAAGCTCTTCCATAACAAAATATTAATCCTTTCAGCGTTTACAGTGATGCAGGACTCTCCTGCTGGCCAAGAGAAAAGGTGTAGAGAGTTCAAGTCCATGTCCCTTTCAAGGCTCTTGCTTTAGAGATCCTCAGAGGCTTTCTTTGCCCTTGCAGCCATGGTTCTGGATTCTGGGGGTTCATAAACCCAGATGACACCCTGTTCCCCCTGAGTGGGGCTACAGTGAGTAAGTGGGGTGTGTTCCCTGCTCAGATTTCCAGTTCTGATAATGAGCTGCCTAGGACGAGTCAGCAAGAACAGCAAGTCTGGAGAAATCAATTAGGTGGATTTGCAATGAGAGGTTGTTCCAAGGGGCCCGGAGCCTAATGTAGACAGCCTCGTCGAAAAGGGGAACGAGAAAGAGGGCCTTTTAGGCCTGGGGGACATTTGGTTGCTATTACGAATGAACAAATCCAGCAAAGCTGAAACAGGAAAATGGTGAAACTGGGCATCTCAGTGGGCTGGAGAGAGGCCCAGTGACCCTGGGGCTAAGTAATTCCAAATGGTCTTTGAAACCTTCTGACAGTGGGGCCACTGAGACCTGGGAGCCGTGGGGAAGGGGAGCCAGAGGCCCCATTACAAAGGGGCTGAGGTTCGGGGCCCTGAGCCATTTTAGAGAAGGTTAATTATTGCCCTCCTTTGCCAAAACGCTTAAAGGAGCCACCAGAGGTAGGTGCTCTTATCCACGACTAGCCTGCAGAAAACCTGCAAGCTGGCTTCGGAGAGAAGGGACAAGTCGAAACTTGTCACAGCGGGACACAGAGCCTGTTGGCTCAGTCTTCAGAAACGCAGCCTGTAGTCCCCGGGGCGGGCCTTGAGTGAATTCTGCATGGCCAGCTCCTCTGCAGCGCCTAGAACTCACAGGCACGGCTAACTCCGTGATGGATGAACAAACAAATCAATTAATTCATGAAGACTTCTTCGGCCTTATGCCAAACAGCTCCACTTTTAGGGCATTACTGCCCCAAGTGGGTGTCTGGGGTCACCTGCTACCCTGTCATCCAATGGATGGGTCCGAACACTGAATCCCAGCCTAACCACATGAATCAGAACCTCGGACCTGTAGCATCGGCAATTTTAATACTTACCCGGATCATTCACACGGTCACTCACAATGACAGCGCTGCTGCTGGCCTACCTGCCACTCACTCCGAGAAGGAGCTCCTAAAGGCACACAAGTCCTGCAAAGTGACTCCATCATAAATACTATTATGACCTTTTGTGTTTCTTACAGGTAAGTATCACAGGTAGATATTATACCTACCATTTGTTTCTCATTCATCATGTGTCAGGGACTTCCCTGGTGGTCCAGTGGTTAAGACTCCTCACTTCCAGGGGCAGTTGTTCGATCTCTGGTTGGGTAACTAAGATCCCACATGGCCTGCTGCCTGGCCAAAAAAAAAAAAAATAATATATATATATATATATATGTATATGGAGACTGCTTATCATGTGTCAGACATTGTGTCAAGAAGAATTGTGTATGTATTATTTCATTTACTCCTGAAACAATCCCTTCAAGTAGTTAGTAAACTTGTTTTGCAGGAGAGGAACCATTGCCTAGGAAGTGAAATGATTTGCCCAAAGCCACAAACCTTTCAACAATATCAATGGCAACAGTAATAATGTAATAACTTAACCCAAGTCTCCTGTGTTCTCCTGCATTGCAGGCAGATTCTTTACCCACTGAGACGTCAGGGAAGCCAAGTATGAGATGAGTGAGTGAAAGTCGCATCCAACTCTTTGCAACCCCACAGACTATATAGCCCATGGGATTCTCCAGGCCAGAATACTGGAGACGGTAGCCTTTTCTTTCTCCAGGGTATCTTCCCAATCCAGGGATTGAACCCAGGTCTCCCACAGTGCAGGCGGATTCTTCACCAACTGAGCCACAAGGGAAGCCCAAGAATACTGGAGTGGGTAGCCAATCCCTTCTCCAGTGGATCTTTCCAACCCAGGAATCGAACTGGGGTCTCCTATGTTGCAATGGGATTCTTTACCCACTGAGCCATCAGGGAAGCCAACTAAGAGATGACCCCACCATAATTCAAGGCTAATATCCAGAATGTTATTGAGGGCTTCCTGGGAGGCAGGCAATATGCTAAGAATCCATTTATCTTTTGGCTGCACTGTGTGGCTTATGGGATTTTAGTTCCCCGACCAGGGATCGAAAGCAGGCCCTTGGCAATGAGAACCCAGAGTCCTAACTCCTGGACCACCACAGAATTTCCTAAGAATTTATTTTTCAATTTTTTTTTCATTTGATCTATGTCATGTAACTTTACATGGATTATTTAATTTCCTTCTTAAATTCTATAAGGTATGGATCATTATAATCCCCGTTTTACAGTTGAGGACACTGAGGCTGAGAGAGACCCACTACCCATAGCCACAGAGCAAAGAAGCCTAAAAACTCCAGGAGGGGATGAGTTGTTTCCACTGATTCCAGAACTCTCTACCCATTCTCTCTACATGGCTAGATATTTTTAAACCTTAGACCGGCTTTGAGTCTAGTAGAATGTGGAAATAAGCTCCAAGGCTTCTGAGGAGCAGAGCTGACCTAGAACAAAAGTTAGGCATTGTGGATGCTAGCCTTGCGTTGTGGTGGGGTCACCTCTGACTTGGCTTCCCCGATGGCTCAGGTAAAGCATCCGCCTGCAATGCAGGAGACACAGGGCTCAGTCCCTGGGTTAAGAAGGTCCTCTGGAGGGGGAAATGGCAACCCACTCCAGCATTCTTGCCTGAAAAATCCCAGGGACAGGAATCTGGTGGGCGACAGTCCATGGAGTCCCACAGAGTCAGACCCAACTGAGCAACAAAGCAGGCACGTCTCTTGCTCAGTTTACCCACCTGCTAAATGGGGAGATTGGCAAGGGCAAAACAGGAGAGTCAAGGGACCACTAAGGGAAAGTGAAATGGACTAAGAGTGAAGAACTGGGGTCCTGGCACTTCCTTGGTGGTCCAGTGCTTAAGGATCCCCGCTTCTATCCTGGGTCAGGGAGCTAAGATGCCAGGCGCCTCCTGGCCAAAATACCAAAACATACAAAACAGAAGCAATATTGTAACACATTCAATTAAGACTTTAAAAATGGTCCACATCAAAAATATCTTAAAAAACATATAAGTAAAAAGAACTGGGGTTCTGATCCCAGAGCTGTCCCCAATTCATCATGTCCAGGGTGACCGCTCCCCCTCCCTGGGCCTCAGTTTCCACGACTGTACCATCACTCTAAGACCCTGTGTTCCTGAACCCCGCCTCTCCTGACCTTCCAGTTCAGGATATCTATGAGCCCTTTCTGCTAGCTCAGAAGCTCAACTCTTACAGAAAGAAAAAAACATATATATATATGTGTATATATATATATATATATATATACACATGAGTCTGAAGACCAAAAATGCCACAAAGTGGAAGTGGAAGTTTTCCCAGTCATTAAAAAGGGAAAATCAGCCTCCCTAAGAAAACAAATTCTCCTCTCACTGTAAGTGCGGGTTATCAATCGGAATTCTGATGACTTTGGGGCCGACAATTTTAACAACCACTTAAGTCTCACCCTGCTCCTTTTATCTGAGTGCTACACAAACATTGTTAAACACACAAGCCGAGGCCAGGGAAAATGGTATCATCTTGGAGTGGAGAAGACCCCGGGACCTGAGATGTCCACAGGCCCCTCCCTACCACTCTTCCTTCCACAGGCCTAATCAATGGTCTGGCTCGACTTAGATTTAATAAGTCTGGACTCTTGCACTTTTGACCTAGCTGGTAGATAACAATTCCTTTAGCTGAGCCGCGGGTTATTAGGCAAGAAGAGTCCATTTGATAAATAGATGACATTTTATTTATCTAAATTTCTGGAGGAAGCGTGTTTATTTTAAAAGAAAGGAATGTCATTTATAAATAATTTATTTGCCCAGTCTGAGTTAAAACATTGAGTCTATTGGAGGAAAAAAATAACTCAAAAGGATCTCTGACACTTAATTGACTTAAAAAACAAAACAAAAAAAACAAAACCTGAGCTCTTGATACCTGGGTTATTCTCATTCTTTTAGTCCCCTTAATGCCCAATTGAGTGGCGTTTTGATTCATTGCTCTATTTTGCGTGGAATCTCATGGTTGAAAACGACTTTCTTGTTTGTCACAAAGTAGGTGTAATTCTGCAATGATTTTTTAATTAGACAGTGGTGGAAACAGCCAATCATTCCCAAATTAAGGATGGGTTAAAACAAGGATACATCTGCAAAATGAAACATGCCTGACACCCCTGATGGTGTAGAACTTTATTCATTAATCCTCTCTCCGTCTCTGTCTCTCTCTCACATGTGGGTACACACACATCACTAAGTTTAAAAAAAGGTTACAAAATAGTTTGTGAATTTGTGAATTTGCACAGCCATGCATCTACAAGGTATTTTTGGGGGGGTTTTGGTTTTCTTTGGCTGCACTGCATGGCAAGTGGGCTCTTAGTTCCCTGACCGGGGATCAAACCCCTGCCCCCTGTACTGGAAGCTTGGCGTCTTAACTGCTGGACCCCCAGGGAAGTCCAAATACCCAGCTGTAGGGAAGTGGTTAGATAAATCATGATTTAATCCCAAGAGTGGAATACTATATGGCCATTAAAAGGAGGAAAGAGGAACCCCATTTCTGAGATATATTACTAAAGAAAAAGTAAGATTCATAGCAGTGGATCTAGAATATGTGTAGAAAAGGAGAAAGGTATCGAAGGAAGTGATGACTTTGGTTGCTCTGGGGTGGGGAATGGAGTTGTAGGGACAAATGTAGGAGGCAAAATTTTTACTCCTATGCTTCTTTAGCTTTGAACATGGGAACCATGTGAATATTTGCCTTTTAAAAATAAGTGAAAATAATTAAATTATTTAAAATAGTCAAAGAATATCTGTGAATCTCTAAGCAGAATAAGATGCTTAAAATGACATGTAAACTTTTAGAGTTAGTCACCTCCTTGATTTTTAGATGTTTTTACACATTTCTTCTTTTGCTTTCCACATTTTCTGATATTTCTGAAATGCACATTAAAAAGAGCTCTTCTGTATGGTTAAAAAAAAAGGAAGGAAGAAAATGAATTTCTCGTCTTTACTCTCAACGGCAAGGATTCCTTTCTATATGTATTAAATATCTCTGAAGTCATCATTGTAAAATGACTGGCGGTGGTGGGGGACATGGAAAAAGACTAATAAAAAGAGGCTTATGGGCATTTGGGTGGGATGAGAAGGACTTCCAGATGTATGGAAGCCAGATTTGAAAGGAGGGTGAGGAGGCCCTAGACCAGGATGGAGTGTGATGGACTTCAGAAATTTATGGCTGCCCTGAACCTTTGTGCTAAGGGACCCCAAATGCCCAGCATTCATAATGATTACCCCGTGGAAAACGGAGAGAGGGGAGAGGAAGTCAGGATCCCCTTTTAATGAAGGAGAAATTTGAATGTTGAATAGGGCTCCTCAAAGGCCACTGAGGACCAGAGAGAACAGATTCTGAGTTAAGCCCCTTCCTTCGCAGTGATAAAGATGGCAAGAAGACGGGACTTCCCTGGTGGCCCAGTGGCTAAGCTTCTGAGGACCAGAGAGAACAGATTCTGAGTTAAGCCCCTTCCTTCGCAGTGATAAAGATGGCAAGAAGACGGGACTTCCCTGGTGGCCCAGTGGCTAAGCTTCTGAGCTCCCAATGCAGGGGGCTGGGGTTCGATCCCTGGTCAGGGAACTAGAGCCCACATGATACAACTAAGACTCCATGCAGCCAAATAAATAAATATTCTTTTTTTAAAAAATGACAAGAATGTCTAATTGCAATCAAGGGCTCATTCCACGGCCGCCACTGGGCAAAAGACTCCAGTGTCTTTATCTTGTTTAACCCCACGGGTTGCGGGAAGGATTGAACAAGACAACACCCTTTGGGCTGTGGACAGCCTTGGAACTGACCATGGTTAAACTCTATCCTGTCTTGTCAGTAGGCTGGATCTAAGAGGTAACTGGTCCTCTGTGTATAGTGACACTCTTCGTGACTGTCCCTGTCTGTATCTGTTACATCTTTGTTTTCAGCATGCTGGTTGAACTTGCAAAGGCCAGCAGTTGAAATTCTTTGGCAGGAACTGTCTCTAGCCACTGGGAGCCTGCTCGGCTTGCTCACAAGCAAACTGAAATTGTCAGAGAATTAATGTCCCGCCCTCCTTGCCCCTGGGTGGGTTACTCTCCGGTGTGTGGGATACACTGATTCCCACAATTTCCCAGTGGAATTAAGCCCCAAAGCCCACCCAGGAAACTTGCTTGACTAGGTACCCTGTACTGCCGTCTGCCTCCCTTTCCCGCCTCGCTTTCCCGTGCTCCTCCAGGTTTTCCTAAGATCGTCTCCCAAAGTAACTACTTGTACTGGAAACTTTGTCTCAGGATCTGCTTCTGGGGACTCTGCCTAAGACATTCTCCCTACCTACTGTAACCCACACTGCAGCTTAGCCGTTCAGTCACATCCAACTCTTTGCAAACCCATGGACTGCAGCCCTCCAGCTCCTCTGTCCATGGGCTTCTCCAGGCAAGAATGCTGGAGCCGGTGGCCATTTCCTTCTCCAGGGGATCTTCCTGACCCAGGAATCAAACCCAGGTCTCCTGTATGGCAGGCAGATTCTTTACTGACTGAGCCTCCAGGGATGCCCATGCTATGCCCTTTTGAAAACTACCTACCCTCTGCTGCTTCCTCTCCCATCAGTAGGGCCTTGGATGGGTTTCAAACCTCATTCACATCTCATCTCAACTGAACTTCCCCTGATTCTGTGAGACAGATATGCAGGCCTTCTCACTGGACCCTCCCTTTATGAATAAGGAAACTGAGAGTTAGAGATGTGGCATCATTTCCTCAAGAATACACACAGCTGGGAAGGGGCAGAGCTCAAGTCTCAGGCCTCTGATTCTCTCCCTCACCTTCGGGCCATGATACTAGTCTACCTCCTCCTTCTCTCATAAGAATATCTTGTATTTACATATCAGCGTATACATTTTCCTGGATAACACCTTTTTAAATGAATGACTTGGCTGCACTGGGTCTTCGCGGCTGCTCAGGCTTTCTCTAGTTATTGCGGGCGGGGGCTGCTCTCCAGTTGCGATGTGCGGGCTTCTCATCGAGGTGGCTTCTCTTGGGGAGAACGGGCTCTAGGGCACGCGGGCACAGCAATGTGGCACACAGGCTTAGTTGCCCCGCAGTATGTGGAATCTTCCCAGAGCAGGGATCAAATCCATGTCCCCTGCATTGGCAGGCAGACTCCTAACCACTGGACCACCAGGGAAATCCCTGGATAATATCTGATTGAAACTTCGTGACAGCTCTGTATTTTATTATTATCATTTATGGATGAAGAGTTTGAGACTCGCAGAGGTCAAGCCATTTATCTAAGAATGGCCATTTGTCTGTCACCTGGGTAATGAGAGGTCTTTGGACTTCTGGTTCAAGTTCTCATCCAGGCTACCTCCATGCTCCTCTCACTTGTCTGTCTTATGGTTCAGGCAGAAGCAACTGTGGACACAGGAGAACATCATAGGTGCCCAGNGCCATTTATCTAAGAATGGCCATTTGTCTGTCACCTGGGTAATGAGAGGTCTTTGGACTTCTGGTTCAAGTTCTCATCCAGGCTACCTCCATGCTCCTCTCACTTGTCTGTCTTATGGTTCAGGCAGAAGCAACTGTGGACACAGGAGAACATCATAGGTGCCCAGAAGCTAAATTGGTTTTTGGAAGAGTCTTTAACAGGAAGCTGGTCCATCTCACTTAGAGGACAACTTGAGCCTAAGAAAAAAAATCTCAAGAGAACCTTGCTCCAGCTTCAGTATATTTTATGGCAGAGGACTGGCCAAAGTTCAGAACTGGGTGAGAACTCAACTGTTGATTCTCTAGTTGGTCTTGAAGGGAGATAAGAAGGTGTTTGGGTTTTGGGGGGAGGGGATCACCATAAGAACCAACCACAGTGAATTCATAATAGTATGGGAAAAGCAAGGGTCAGGCCGCCCTGGCGACTGCTCATAATACAATGATGTTGACCCCTTATTGTGATCCATCCTGTGGTGTGATGGCTCCTCTTACTAACCCCGTTATCCCGAGCAGTGATTGGCTGAGGAAGGGACCTGTGACACAGTTCTGGCCAATGACATATAAGAAGTTTGCTAGAAGGAAGGGGGCGAGTTTCCAAAGACTGCCCCCCGCCACCAATAAACCAGACTTCCCCGCATTCATGCCTTTGTGTTGTCTGCCCCACCCCTTGAACTTGGGCTGGCCCTAAGATGGAATTTGGATTCACAGATACAGTGACAGCGATGCTGTGTGACTTCTGAGGCTTGGTCATAAGAAGCCTCGCAGCTCCCACCCAGATCTCCTGTTCCAGAGGAAGCCAGCTGCCTTGTGAGGTGTCTGACTACCCCGCGACTGCCAGGCTGTGAGGAAGCCCAGGCGGACTGCGTGGAAGGGATGGATGCGTGTAACGAGAGAGACGCCTGGCCATCCGTCTTCCAGCTGCTTACTCCTCCCAGCAGAAGGACTAGAAAAGAAGCTATCTTGGACACTGAGCTCAGCTGTCGTTCGAATGACTACAGCCGCAGCTGTCATCGGACTGCAGTCTCTCAAGAGGCCTGCCGCCCCACCCACAAGCAACAACTGCCCTGCTGAACCCAGTCAACTCAAAGAACCGTGAGAGAGAAGAACTCCTGGGGAAAGCTGTCTTGCTGTGAAGAGACAGAAAGAGGTCCCTACCTTCTTTTTCCCTGGGACATGCCAGGTCTAGATGCAGCCAACTAGGACACAAGAGATGTCATTCTTGAAGGCAAGGACCACACTCAAAGGATGGCAAAGTGAAGAGAAGGAACGACTCTGAATCCCTGAGGGCACTGTGGCACTGCTGGGTCAACCCAGCCCTGAAACCCACTCTACCTTGGACTTCTTATTGAGCAAAATCATGTCTTCACTGTTGGCACCAGTTTAGGCTTTCTGTCATTCGCATTCAAAGCTTCCTAATTCATGTCTAGAGTAGGGAAGTTGATCGGGCTAGGAGGCAGTAAAAGAGAGAGGTTAAGTAAAGTCCACATGTGTTTCAATACGGGTTCAGCTACTTCTTGGGCTTCCCTGGTGGCTTAGATGATAAAGAATCTGCCTGCAATGCAGAAGACCTGGGTTCAATCCCTGGGTTAGGAAGACCCCNGGGAAGTTGATCGGGCTAGGAGGCAGTAAAAGAGAGAGGTTAAGTAAAGTCCACATGTGTTTCAATACGGGTTCAGCTACTTCTTGGGCTTCCCTGGTGGCTTAGATGATAAAGAATCTGCCTGCAATGCAGAAGACCTGGGTTCAATCCCTGGGTTAGGAAGACCCCCTGGAGAAGGGAATTGCAACCCATTCCAATATTCTTGCCTGGAGAATTCCATGGATAGAGGAGCCTGGTGGGCTACAGAGGATCCCTGGCATGCGATCACAAAGAGTCAGAATCGACAGAGACTAACACTTCACTTCTGCTACTTCTTAGCTGCGTGGACTTGGCAAGCCTCTTCACTTCCCTCTGAGCCTTATCTTCCTTATCTGTAAGGTGGGGGAAATAATTCTGCCCACCTCTTGGAGTTGTGATAAACAGTCAATGAACAAATGTCCGTAAAATACTTATGCCAGACGACTGACCCGTAGAAGACGTGGATTCGTAAGCCGTGACTACCACTAAGGCATACTTTGAACAGTTCTTGAGTGCCCTGTACCTGTCACCATCTGACATCCCCCAAAAAGAGGATGGCTTGGCATCTGCCCCAGAGAACATTAGATGGAAGGTCTTCCCAGAGCCCCATGTATTCCCATCACTGTCCTGGACTTCCAGAAGTCTAGGGTCCAGCATGACACACCAAGACCCCAGATGCTTGCTCTCAGCACACCTGCTTGTTCACTGGCTCTGGGGCAAAATTTGCTTTGAAGTGGGCCTGTCACACCACCTGCTCCCAACTGAATTGAGACTGAAGTTTAAAACCAAACCAAAGTTTCTTCCCCTTCTCCTTAATGTTCCTCAATAAATAGGAGCTCACATTCATTGCACTGGCAGAGGGGCAGGCAAGAAGGGAGACTTGGAGATGCTCACCAGGCTTCATTTAATCAAAACCAGTGATGGCTTTCCTGCAAGTATACTGCCCTGCTGCTACTAAGTCGCTTCAGCCGTGTCTGACTCTGTNAGCCAGGACAGAGATCCTGGGATGGTAAGGTAGGGAACAGGATGGAGAATAAACTCCCACAGTGCCCCTAATACACAAGGATACACGAAGGAAATTCTGTGGCAGACCAGTGATTAGAACTTCATGTTCTCACTGCCAAGGGCCCAGGCTCAATTCCTAGTTGGAGAACTGTTGCTGCTGCTGCTAAGTCGCTTCAGCCGGGTCTGACTCTGTGCGACCCCATAGACAGCAGCCCACCAGGCTCCCCCATCCCTGGGATTCTCCAGGCAAGAACACTGGAGTGGGTTGCCATTTCCTTCTCCAATGCATGAAAGTGAAAAGTGAAAGTGAAGTCGCTCAGTCAAGTCCGACTTTTAGCAACCCATGGACTGCAGCCTACCAGGCTCCTCCATCCATGGATTTTCCAGGCAAGAGTACTGGAGTGGGGTGCCCTCGCCTTCTCCAGGTTGGAGAACTAAGATCTCAAACTCAAGGTGTGTCCAAAAGCAGGATAAGAGAAGATTCTCCTATCTGCTGTGTGTCTTTGGGAAAATCACCTCCCCTCTCTGAACTTGTTTCCTCACCTATAAAATGGACCATCATAATGCCCGCTGTGGCACGTTGTTGTAATTTATAGAATAAACCATGTAAAGGGTTCAGCATGGTGTGAAACCTCAATATCTGGAAGTAATCATTATCATCCTTACTATCATTCTCATTATCACCATAGTGATTATCACATCATCAATATTACGATTACCACCACCGTAATCATCTTTATCACCATTGCCATCAATATCATCAGCATCTTCACCTTCATGACCAATGCCGCCATTATCACCATCACCACCATCATTACCCTCACCATCACCGTCATTAACATCTTCGTCGTCATGATCAATGTCCCCATCATAATCACTGTTACCACCACATCAGCATATTCACCTTCAACATCATCACCATCAGCAGCAGCAATATCACCAGCATAATCCCCACTGTCATCACCACCACAATCACCAGATCGCCACATCACTGTCACTGCCATCGTCATCACCACCATCATCACTATGATTGGATTCACCGTCATCTTCTTAGCTCCAGCTGGAAACCCCAAGAGCATTCACCGACCCGTCAGTTCTCAGAACTGGAAAAGACCTCAGGTAGCCACTAGCCTCGGAGAAGGCAACGGCACCCCACTCCAGGGCTCTTGCCTGGAGGATCCCATGGACGGAGGAGCCTGGTGGGCTGCAGTCCATGGGGTCGCTGAGGGTCGGACACGACTGAGCGACTTCACTTTCACTTTTCACTTGCATGCATTGGAGAAGGAAATGGCAACCCACTCCAGCGTTCTTGCCTGGAGAATCCCAGGGATGGGGGAGCCTTGTGGGCTGCCGTCTATGGGGTTGCACAGAGTCAGACACGACTGAAGTGACTTAGCAGCAGCAGCAGCAGCAGCAGCCACTAGTCTCCAGTGTTCATCACCCAGAGAGAGGGAAAAAAATCCAGACAGGAAGAACTTATTCAAGGTCACAAAGCAAGTTGGGTATCTCATAGCACCTCCCAAGCCTTAGTTCTATTTCTGCTGCCTACCTGTGCAGAGGCCACTGGAAGTCCACGAGAATTCATGTTTTCTCTTCTATAATATGGAATTGCTGCTGGAAAGCTGACTGCCCAGCCAAAGACTACATTTCCATCCCCTCTTGCAAGTGAGTGTGGCCATATGACTAGTTCCAGCCAATGGAATGTGAGTATTCGTTATATGCATGATTCTCAGGGCAATGTATTTAAGAAGTGAAATTGCATTCTACATACATTCTTTTCTCCCATTGTCTACAGACAGAAATGATGCTGAGACTTTGAGGGATAGCAAAGCCACAAATGAAAATAGTCTCTGAATCGCACCATGAGGAAAAACCTCCCTCCTGATACCAGGAGGAATATTGGACTACTAGGTGAACGGGAGATAAATTTCTTTTGAATTAAGTCACTGCAAAGGCTTATTTGCCACAGCAGCTAGTGTTATCCTAATACAGTAGCCTTAAGGGCCAGAGCCAGCTGTGGTCTGAATGATCCTCAGAGGCCCCATGACTACCCATTCTAGCTCTTTTTGTAATTGTTGCCCTAATGACACACATGGCAATAAACGAACAGCTGGAACCTGAGCTAAGAGCTCCTGTCACACCTGCTTAGTGGACTTCTGCTCATCCTTCAAGGCTCATCTGCAGTATCTCTTCTTCCAGGAAGCCTCCCCCAGTTTCTTCCCCCAAGCGGAGTCCCCACCCTCATTCCCCTCCCCTGGGATCCCTTAGTACGATGTCCCTCCCCTTCCCCAAACGTTACATATTTTACGTTTTACACCTTGTTCCTATTTTCCCTCTGCCTGAATGCCCCTTGCGGTCATCAACAAATATTTTTCAGCTCCTACCATCTAGAAGGGCTTTCCAGGTGGTAGTAGTGGTAAAGAACGTGCCTGCCCATGCAGGAGATGCCAGAGATGCAGGTTCGATCCCTGAGTCAGGAAGATCTCCTAGAGGGGAGCATGGCAACCCACTCCAGGACTCTTGCCTGGAGAATCCCCATGAACAGAGGAGCCTGGCGGGCTATGGTCCATAGGATCACAAAGTCAGACACCAGCTGAAGCAACTTGGCACACATGCACCTAAAGCAACCTGAGTAAGACTGTCAGAGCCCTCCAAGACAATACGCCTGGATGCAAACCCAAGTCCTCTCTGCAGCTCACCTGCGCAACCTTCCACCATCACCTCCCTCCACTCAGCGCCCCCTGCATCCTCCCCTCACCCGCTTGGCCCTCCTCACTATTCCTAGAACAGTCAGGCAAGATTCAGCCCTAGGACCTTGGCACCGGGATACTCTCTTCCTAGAAGACTGTTCATCCCCCCAATTAATTTGGTGCCTCCCTTCCTTGTCGCTTTTGGACCTTTGATGAAATGTCATTTCTCAGGGTGACCTTCCCAACCACTCCATTTAAACTTGTAGGGAATTCCCTGGTGGTCCAATGGTTAGGACTTGGCGCTTTCACTGCCCTGGGTCCCGATTCGATCCCTAGTCTGGGAACTAAGACCCCACAAGCTGAGAAGCATGGCCAAAAAATAAAATAAAATTGTAACATACACGTATTTCACTTTTGCAATTTAAAAAAAAAAATGTATTTATTTATTTTTGGTTGCACTGGGTCTCTGTTGCTGCTCGTAGGCCTTTTCTAGTTGTGGCAAGTGAGGGCTAGACTCCAGTTGCAGGGTGCGGGCTTCCCATCGCAGTAGCTTCTCTTGCGGCACAGCACAGGCTCTAGGGCTCAAGGGCTTCAGCGGCTGCAACTTTCAGGCTTAGTTGCACTGCAGCCTGTGGGATCTTCCTGGACCTAGGATCAAACTTGTGTCCCCTGCATTGGCAGGCAGATTCTTAACCACTGGACCACCAGGGAAGTCCTCACTTATTTATTTTGCAACTGTCTGTCTGTATTTCCCCACACAAGCACCCCCCAACACTCTAGGACATCAGCACCACGAAGGCAGGATTTTCTGTGTATTTAGTTCACTGCTGTGGCCTCAACAGCTAGTACAAGGCCCAGCACACAGTCAGTGCTCAAAACAAAAGTCGATGAAGAAATGGATCTCCATTTGACAGATGGGACAACTGGGGTTCAGAAAAGGAGACAGCCCCTTCCCAAGCCCACACAAGTAGAAGTGGGGAGCCAGATATCAGCTCTGCAGGTCCAGAGGCGGCGCGCCTCGCCCAACCTCTTCAAACTACAACAGGCTGCCTCGCATTTCATGGTGCCCCACTGCTGGTGGTACTACCTGGAAACCAGGATGCAAAGGCACCTGGGAAATGTAGTTCCCTTTGATACAGAGCAAAGCAAAGAAGTGCAGGTAGGATCTGAGAGCAAGCAGGATAATAACCCTCATAGAGCCTGAGCAAGTGACTGCCTTTTTGAGCTCAGTGTATTATCTCAGCTCCAATCCTTTGGCCACCTGATGCGAAGAGCCAACTCACTGGAAAAGACCATGATGCTGGGAAAGACCACTGAGGAACCACATGTACCACTCTCAGCCTGGCAGCCTTTGTGGGATGAGTCCAGACAAGACCTACAACAGAACAGATGGCCCCATCTGGCCTGAGGAAGGAAGTCCTCTGCTGACCTCAGGAAGATCAGCTGAGACTTAAGCCTCCCCCCCCNGAATGAGCAATCGTTTGAGAAGGCCTCAGGTGTTTTGTGTCTGAAAGCAGGTACCCCAGATGCAACCGGATCCTCAGATTTAAGAGTTAGCAGTCGAAGAGGGAAAAGCCAGAGCTGATGATGAAACTTGGCATGTGCTCATCCTAGGGTATCTGTTTTTATGAGCAGCATCTGGATTCACTGACATCCCTGCTGTATCTGTTGTTAAATATTTTGAAAGCTGCTCGTGGGAAAAAGTCTTTTCAAAGACATCAGCAATCTTCTGTCTTTAAAAATGGAAACTTTGATTTGACTCTGGGCTTTGGGAGAGAGCGATCACCAAAATGGGTGAGAAAAGAGATATNTGAGCAGCATCTGGATTCACTGACATCCCTGCTGTATCTGTTGTTAAATATTTTGAAAGCTGCTCGTGGGAAAAAGTCTTTTCAAAGACATCAGCAATCTTCTGTCTTTAAAAATGGAAACTTTGATTTGACTCTGGGCTTTGGGAGAGAGAGATCACCAAAATGGGTGAGAAAAGAGATATTGGTGGGTGTGATTAAGCTGGAGCTGTGTTTTTTAAATTAATTTTTTAATTGAAGTATAATTGCTTTATAGTGTTGTATTAGTTTGGAGTTGTGCTTTTAAGGTCACTCACCTCTAGGCTAATAGAGGTGTGTTCATGTTATAAAGTAACTGAGCTGTCCCACTGTCCTGTAGGGAGGAATGTTTTTGAGGAGAAAATTATATGTTTGAGAATTGCCTGCAAAGGATGAGTATGGATAGAAGGCAATGAAAAGTGCTATGGTAGGAAGGTGGATTACTCTGGGATCAGGCAGCATTGCCTGCGGGCCCAGGTAACAAAATATGGCATAGAATTGGGGCAGGGATCGCCCCCCCATGACCAGCCACCTCTGCTCCCACACCATGTGACCTTGGGAAAGTGGAAAGAAGATTATCTTGTTATTGACCACTTTCCCAGGAGCTCCTTTCATCAGAGCAATGGCGGAGTCATCTCAGGATAGAGGTGTCCTTCCCAACCAAGGGAAGACATGCATAGTTTGGAGTCTGTATTAGATAAGTTGGTGTGTGAGCAATCTGCTTTTTTGGTACCCTCAGCAATACTTGGTATCCATCAAGAACTTGTACAGTTGAAAGTGACAGAAATTAAACTCCCAGAAGGAATTCCTTCTTGGCTTAGCCCAGAAGGAATTTATTGGCTCAGAAAATTGGAAAGTCCAGAGATTTCCCTGGTGGTCCAGTGGTTAGGACTCAGTACTTTCACTTCCAGGGCCCGGGTTCATTCTTTGGTTGGGGAATTAAGATCCCACAAACCACACAGTGAGGCAAAAAAAAGAAAAAAAAAAGTGAGAAGTCCAGGAATAGTAATGGCTTCAGGCACAGCTTGACTCAGGGGCTCAAATGATATGGTCAGGTGTTTTTGCTTTCCCTGTCTCATAAAACATTAAATGTGAGAGATGTGGATTCAGGCAGTGATGACCAGTGGATACGATCATTAGAGGAAAGGCTGATGAGGAAATCTGCAATGAAGAGTTCAGGCTGTCATCACCTGAATTCCCTGATCAATGGAAGCATTCAGTTAACAGTGGGACAACCAGACACTGTGAGGCCTCTGTGATGGATTCTTATGAAAAGCTCGAATCTGAATCTACTTAAGCTTTGTGTTAGTTTGGATTCCCCCTGAAGCAACCCTAGGATGAAAATTCAAGTACACATAATAAATTTTGGAAGTATTCCCTGGAAATGCTGGTAGTGGAATGAGAAAATGAGACAGGGAAGGGAAGACAGCCAGTAAAAGCTGAGTTATCTAACAAGTTACCACTGTGGGTGATTAGAGCTTAACCCTAGAACCCTCAACCCAGGAAATCTTCAAGCCAGTGTACACTAGTCCTTCAGAGTCATCCCACCCAAGGGATGGGATACAGGAGTACTTATTATATAGCAGTTCTTGTAAGTCACTGGTTAAGGGATATTCCTGGGGGTGTGGGGAGATTTGAATCNTATCTAACAAGTTACCACTGTGGGTGATTAGAGCTTAACCCTAGAACCCTCAACCCAGGAAATCTTCAAGCCAGTGTACACTAGTCCTTCAGAGTCATCCCACCCAAGGGATGGGATACAGGAGTACTTATTATATAGCAGTTCTTGTAAGTCACTGGTTAAGGGATATTCCTGGGGATGTGGGGAGATTTGAATCTCTAGCACTTCTGATCAGTGGATCCTGGTAGCTGAGACAATATCCAGGTACAGAAATGCCAAAACTGTCAGTCGATACTGAAATGATACAGGCAAGAGGACAGGCAGGGGGCCCAAAGTCTACTATGAGTCTTTAAAGCTCTCTGGTATTTACAAGAAACACAAGGGATGGGAAACAAGTTAAATGATACCACAGGAACATTACATAATGACAAAGGAGTCAATTCTCCAAAAAGACTAGCTATCCTCAACATGTATGCACCTAACAACAGAGACTCAAAATACACAAGGCAAAACCCATAAACCTGCAAGGAGAAAAAAAAAAAATATCCAATACGCATCCGCTATTACAGTTGGAGAATTCAGCACCCCCTATCAGTAACTGACAGATTGAGCTGGCAGAAAATCATTACCCCACGATCAGTCAACTGGATATAATTGGCATCTATAGACTACTTCATCCAACCACAGCAGAAAATACAGTCTTCTCAAGCTCACTGGCAACATTTACCAAGACAGACCATATTCTGGGTCATAAAACACACCTTAACACGCATACAAGAATAGAAGCCATACAGTATATGCTCTTAGACCATGATGGAATAAACTAGAAATCAGTAACAGAAAGATAATTAGAAACTCCCCAGATACTCGGAGATTAAACAACATATTCTAAATAACACATTAATAGCCTAATAGATTAATCTAATAATAGATTAAACAACACTTCTAGATAACACATGAGTCAAAGAAGTCTTAAGAGAAACGTAAAAAGATTTCAACTAAACAAAACTTAAAATACAACTTTTCAAAATGTGTGGGATGCCGGGAAAGCAGGGCTTAGAGAAAAATTTATAGAATTGAGTGTACATTTTAGAAAAGAAGAGTGCTCTGTTATCAATAATCTAAGGTTCCACCTTAGGAAACTAGAAAAAAAGAAGAGAGGAATAAATCTAAAGTCGGCAGAAGAAAATTTTAATCAATGAAATTAAAAACAGAAAATCAAAAGAGAAAATACAAGAACCTAAATGACACACAGGAAGCGGACGGTCAAGTCTAGAATGTGGGACATTATCTATGACTTGTTTCTGCAACAAGTCGGTGGCATGAAAATGATGCTGGGGACTGTCCTACACGAAAAGACAGCTTAAAGCTGCGCCAACCAAATGCAATGTATGTACTCGTTCGGACCCTAATTAAAACAAGACAACCATGAAAGACTTTCTAAAGACAATCGGGAAAATTTGATCCTAACCTGAGTATTAGATGATAGCAAACAATTATTGTCCAGTTTGTTAATGTGATAATAGCACTTAAGTTACGTAAGAAAAACGCCCATGTTACTAGGAAATGCCCGTGGAAGTAAGGCTGAAATAACACAATGGCTGGGATTTCTTTTACAATTCTTGGGACTTGCCCAATGGTCAGATGGCTAAGACTCCATGCTCCCAATACAGGGGACCTGGGTTCGATTCCTGGTCAGGGAACTACATCTTGAATGTTACAACGAAGATCCCACGGGCCACAACTAAGACGCAATACAGCCAGATAAACAAATAAATATCTATAAAAAATAAAAAATTCCTCAGTGACTATTTTAAATAAAAACAAGGTCTAACTCTGCCCTTCCTTCTCCTTATCTTAATGCTGGACCTGTCAGACCCTGCATTTCTTTAATATTTAAATACAATTTAATTACTTGGCACTAATTTTCATATTTTAAAATATTGCATTAAATGGATACATGTATACGTTTGTCTTAGTCCCTTCGCTGTTCAGCTAAAACTATCACAAGAGTTGCTTGTTAATCGGCTATATCACAACACGAAACAAAAAGTTTTTTTAAAAATTTAAAAACTCAATTGTATTCTATACATAGAAATAAACAAGTGGAAGTTGGAAGATACTGCATTAAAATACTATTTATCCTGATTACCAAGTTTGGGGGGCAGCCCCTTAAATTCTGTGGGAGGGAAGCATTAGTCCTATCCCTGTACCTAATTCAAGTCACTCTATTCCTTGCCTGGGGGATGCCCTGCCTGGGGGTAACCAGAGCCAGTCACTGTTTCCCAGGTAATTACCCATGGAAGGTTTTCCCACCTTCCACTCTCACCGTGTCTTCGTATTTTACACTCTCTTCCAACGTTCAAGGAGCCACAATGGGGGACAGAGTCCAAATTTAGGACATGGTGGCTTGTGGTTAATTAGGAGCCTGGCCAAGTGGGAACACGCTATTTACAATCCCTGCCTTGGTTGGCAGATCCACACTCTCAGGCTGCCTGGAGTCTCGTTAGCGTTTTTAAAGCAGCTTTAAAATAGCCAGCCCAAGTGCTTGACGCCTGTTCACACTGCCTTCTTACTTTCACCTGCTTCTAACCGAATGCAAGCCTCAGTCTCCCACCGCTGCCCCCATCCCTAGGTGGACACCTTATGGAGTTTCTGGGGCCGTTTCTCTGTCCGGTTCCAGAAGGAAACAAGGACAAGATTTGAGTCTTTGTCTGACTGTGCATACATGTGACGGTCCCTGGCTCTTAGGTGCAAGAATCCTTGTTCAATGCCTAGAGTTCTATTTCACGTGCTCCTCAAACCCTCTTGGAAATAAATAAAATGTCACACTTGGAAGAGCCCTAAAGAATAGCTGATTTCCAGGCTTCTAAACTCTTTTTATGAGGTACACAATGAAAGCTCTAACTTCAGGGGGAATCTGGGGTTAAACTCCAGCTCCAGTTGCTGTGGGTCTTTAGACTAATGACTTAACCTCTCTGAGTCTGAGTCAAATAGGAATAAAAATTATTTGGGCCTAATAGGGTTGTTGGGCTTCCCTGCTGGCTCAGACAGTAAAGAATTTTAATCCCTGGGTCAGGAAGATCCTCTGGAGAAGGGAATGGCTACCCACTCCAGTACTCTTGCCTGGAGAATTCCATGGACAGAGGGGCCTGGCAGGCTATCGTCCATGGGGTCACAAAGAGTTGGACAAGGCTGAGCGACTAACACTCAGTTTTCAATAGGGTTGTTGTGACAGTAAGTGAGATGTCTGTGATTTGCTTAGCATAATCCTTGGAACAAAGTAAATGTTTAATACATGCTGGCTGCAACAGTTATCTGAAGGGTCACCTGTACATCTTTGAGAATCTCCCAAAACCTATACAAGACCCTTCAGGAAAATATGCATAAAATATTTGCATTCCTTTACATAAAAGAGAATTAAGTATGTTTTTAAAAATTAATCCATACAAACATGTTATACTGTTATCATGAAATGTAGCTTATGAAATATTCAGTATTATGAAACAACATATCTTATGAAAAAGAAAGAATAACAAAAATCCTATATGAGTAAAGAGTAAAACAATTTAACAGACAATGTGAAAAACAGAAGGAATGCATTCATTTCCTACCTCACATCTGACAAGCAGTTCCCAGCATCTCCTCCGTCAAGGAATGTTCACGACTCGTTTGCTGTTGTTCAGCCGCTAAGTCATGTCCAGCTCTCTGCGACCCCATGGACTGTAGCCCGCCAGACTCTTCTGTTCATGGGATTTTCCACACAAAAATACAGGAGTGGCTTGCTGTTTCCTTTTCCAGGGGATCTTCCCGGCCCAGGGACCAAACCCAAGTCTCCTGCACTGGCAGGCAGGCTCTCAACCACTAAGCCCCCAGGGAAGCCCTCGTTCACAGCTTACATTCTTGCTAAGACAAGAGAAGCCGTGAAAGATGCACTTTGCTTTCCTGTTTCACTTACTAAAATATAGTCAGTTCTTTCCCATGTTGTCACAGAGACTTCCTACGTATTCATCTTAAAAGTCACTGTTTTGTTCTGATTATGGGATTGATATGTGCACCATAGGTAAGTAACTTGAAAAATCATCTCTCATAACTCAACCCGGGAGATAAGCGTTGAGAGACTGGTGTGTATCCTTCTGGAATGGCTCAGTGCAGATACTACACGTGTAAGTACACACATGCTGAGCTTGGCGGGGTTTCTAAGAGAGATGGTTCGTCATATGGCTGGAGGTAGGACCCTCCACACCTGGGTTTGCCTCCTGGCTCCATCAAGTCCTCCAGTGACCTTGAGCATCCTTTTAATGTCTCCAAGCCTCATTACCTCATCTAGAAAGTGGGACAAGCAGTAATATCTAGCCTGAAGAATTGTTGCAAACATTAAATAAACTGATGCATGTGAAGCTGTAAACAAAATGCTTCTCCGTCTTGGCACTGTTGACATTCTGACTGGAGAATTCTTTGATGGGGGAGACTGGGGCAGGGGGGAATGTCCTGTGCATTGCAGACGTTTATTATTATTATTATGGCTGTGCTGGGTCTTCATTGCAGGGCATGTGTGAGCTACATGATCTTAGTTCCCCCACCAGGGATTGAACCGGAGTCCCTTGCACTGGAAGACGGATTCTTAACTACCGGACCACGAGGGAACCCCCTAAGAGGTTTAATAGCACCCCAACCTCCAGCCACTAGATGCCAAGAGCATCCCCCCAGCACCTCCACCAATCAGAAGTGTCCAGACACAAGCACATCCACCCTCACGGTTAGTGCTCAGTAAACTCCTCTCCTTTATATAATATTATCATCATTGCTGAACCTTAAAACATTCCATCGCTCAGTTAGGACAAAAATACAAACCTACTGGTATTTTAACGGGCTGAGAAGGAATTCTTTTTCGTATTCACAGCCCTTCCAGAACAACTCCTCAGTTTAGCCTCAGACACAAACTTTTCCCTATAAGAACTTTTCATCTGTGTAACATTAAAATACTGACGAAATACTGCGTCCTAAACGATAGGACCTGGCCGTTTTTATTGGCTCTGTGCCTCCGATCTGTCCTCCGTCTACCCCGCCCCCACTCAGGTGACAGACAAAGCCGAGTCTGCAATTAACAAGCTGCCTCGCCCGGCCTGAAGTACCTACTTTCTCCTCCGTCATTCGTTTTGCATCGAGGTGTTTTTCCACTGAGCCCAAGGAGGATGGGATTATACATGCGCATGCGTTCATTCGCAGGCCAGTTAGGATCGGAAACCCCCAGGGATACGCTTGGAAAACGACCGAATTAATCACTTATGATCTGCATTCGGTGCACATTATCATAATATTGATATAATACACACACTGTTCTTTGCTTATTTCTATATTGAGAACTCGCCCTGCAGCAATTTTGAGGAAATTTGAGACCCCCGCACCTGGCTAAATGCTCTCTCTCTCTCTCTCTCTCTCTCTAAATAACCCGGGGTCTCCTGGTTTGCAAGGGATCAGACTAAAATGAGTTACAGTTGCCAGAACATTTTTAAGTAGGGAAATAAATTAGAGTAGTAATAATCATAACAATTATATAATAAATGGTAAAAATCGTAGGTTCCCCAGCGTCCTTCATAACTTTATTTTGGTGGCGGCGGAGGGGTGTGTGGAATTTCCATCGTCCGCGTCTGGTGACATCACCAGGCTGAAGAGAGCGGGCAGGTTTCTAAATTCCAAATGTCACTAAGGCGGTGAATGAGGTGGCACTTCGACTTTGTCGAGTTTGCTGGGCTTGAGTTATTAAAGACACGGCTTGTAAAATGAAAATTAGGGCTTCAGGAGCATTTCTGGACTGACCATCTCTCTCTCTTCCACTTTCTCTCTCTCTCTCTCTTATTTTTTTCTTTCCATCAGGGAACCCAAGGCAGCCATACCTGCACAAATTATCTACATGCCCACACTGCCAATAATTCCTGCATCTCCACTTGCAGACTGAAGAAAAAGGACTGAAAGAAAGGATGCCTATCACCAAAGCAAGACCCTTCTAGGAAGCCCTGATGGCTAGAAACCATGTTTAAGCACCCTGCCCCACTGCCCCAGCCCCAGTGACCAAACCTGTGTGCTGGGCTTTAGGGTTTGGCCTGAGATCCGTCCCTTCAGTAGGCAGGTGAAAGTGAACGATTCAATCACTGCAAATGGGGCACAGTTGAGAGCAACGCTAGTCAATGCTAACCTCCTCGCTTGCATTATCTCACTTTTCCTGTGACAGGGACTGTTTTTATTATGCCCATTTTAGAGATGTAGAAACCTGGCCTCGGAGGCTGTAAATCGCTTCCTCAAGCTTACAACAGCTTTAAGCAGGAGGAGTAGGTCAAACTCAGATTCTGGGAGACTCCAGAGCCCCTACTCTTTTTTTAAAAAAAAAATATTTGTTTGGCTAAACCAGGTCTTAGTTGCAGCCCAAAGGCTTCTCTGTTTGCAGGGTGCAGGCTCGCAGTTACAGTGCGAGGGTTTAGCTGTCCCCACGTCATGTGGGATCTTAGTTCTCTGACCAGGGATCAAACTCGTGTCCCCTTGCATCGGAAGGCAGATTCTCAACCACTGGACCAAGGAAGTCCTGTGAGCCTATACTCTTAACCACAATGCTATGTTACTAAGACAAGGCTGGCTGTGCCCTGCATGATGCGAGGTTTTCAAATCCTCAACTCTGTGCCTTAGAGCGCTCAGCCATTCTAGGGGCAAAGTTTTCAAATCCTAAAGGCGTGCCTGCAAGTCTGACATAGTCATGCATGATGTGAACAAATTCTAACATAACCAGAATACAATCGGTGTGGAATTTAGCCCCAACAAGCCACTAAATGAGTTCTCTCCACGGCAATTTGAAGAGTCCTTAAGTCAAAAATTAATGCTGCATCTGTTATCAGAGTGAAATGAAAGGGGAGAGTGAAAAAGTTGGCTTAAAACTCAACTTTCAGAAAACTAAGATCATGGCGTCTGGTCGTATCACTTCATGGCAAATAGGTGTGGGAACAATGGAAACAATGAGAGACTTTATTTTGGGGGGCTCCACAATCACTGTAGATGGTGATTGCAGCCATGAAATTAAAAGACATTTACTCCTTGGAAGAAAAGCTATGACAAACCTAGATAGCACATTAAAAAAGCAGAGACATTACTTTGCTGACAAAGGTCCATCTAGTCAAGGCTACGGTTTTTCCAGTAGTCATGTATGGATGTGAGAGTTGGACCCTAAAGAAAGCTTGATGCTTTCTTTAGAAAAGCATCAATCCGATAAATTGATGCTTTTGAACTGTGGTGTTGGAGAAGACTCTTGAGAGTCCCTTGGACTGCAAGGAGATCCAACCAGTCCATCCTAAAGGAAATCAGTCCTGAATATTCATTGGAAGGACCAATGCTGAAGATGAAACTCCAGTACTTTGGCCACTTGATGTAAAGAACTGATTCACTGGAAAAGACCCTGATGCTGGGAAAGACTGAAGGCAGGAGGAGAAGGGAACGACAGAGGATGAGATGGTTGGATGGCATCACCGACTCCATGGGCATGAGTTTGAGCAAGCTCTGGGAATTGGTGGTGGACAGGGAAGCCTGGAGGGCCGCAGTCCATGGGGTAACAAAGAGTTGGACACGACCGAGCGACTGAACTATTATCAGACTTAAAGACCCAAAGTGGAGTTTACCCCTTGGCAAGACAGCTGTTCCTTTTCAGAATATGACCAATAGACCATCACATGAAGTAATCTCCCATGCTGTATTCCCCATCTTATTGGGTCACTTGTTTCACAGCCTCCTAAGAGCCTTGATACAGCATTCGGAAGCCCGGACTTGGGTGAGACAGTCCTGGGTAAGAAAGCTGACCTCCCCTCTGACCGACTCTGTGATCCCAAGCCAGGGACTCCACCACTCTGAACCTCAGTGTGCCACCTGTGAGTGGCAGAGCTGCTCACTGCCAGCCCCTGCTGTTGTGCCTTTGCAAAACTAGGAGAAGGCACTTCTTCCTCCCCTTCAAGTCACCTTACTTCCATGTCAGTAATTTGTCATAATACACTGATTTCATTGAAACCAGACACTTTACTGCCATCTGCTGGAAAGCTGTTGTAATAAATACACATGGGCACAGGCCAGGCTGCGATTGCCAGCCTCTTTGTGCAGTGCGTGACCTGAACAACTGTACATGGTTTCCCAAGAATTCCTCACTGGACTGTTGGGAAATTGGATCCCACCTGCCAGGTGTTTACTTAGCACTTTGGTAGACATGGTCCACAGGTCCTCAGTAAATGTTGGCTGCTGTGTCAAGCTCTGGGCACTCACTGAGAAATCTCAAGGAGCATCTGCTTGAGGTATGGTGTTTCTCAGTTCACCTCAGCTCATCTCTGAGCACTTACTGCTTTTAACTCCCAACCCATGCTTCCAAACAATTCTGGCTGCCCTGGACAGCAGCTTTCAGTTCCTGAACAGGCCTCCTCTCTAGCTTCCTGGCCAGGAAAAAGGAACTGAGAGAAGTTTCTGGGATTGGCTCCGAAAACTCTTTCTGATATGCTTTCGATGCTTTGAATCTCTGAGGCTGCTCAGAGAGTCTTATAAAATGTTTGATATGTCCCATCAGTTTCGCCCCTGGCCCGTAGATTCCTGAAATGGATGAAAAACATGGTGTCTGCAGTTCAACAAAAAAAAATCTCAGCGTGAATCCTAGCTGCTCCATTTACAAGCTGTGTGTTCTGGTGTGAGTATTCTAACCTTGCTGTGCTTGGGTTTCTTTACAGATGAAAAGATCTACTAATCTATCACCTGGAGGTACAAAGAAAAAAGAAGAAAATGTGTTTAAAGCCCTTAAGAGTAAGCCCTCTATGAATCAAAGTAATCATTAAGAGCCGAGAAAATATTTCAGGTTTTTAAAGGGCTGTACATTCCCAGCTGCCCATCTGATTTTTAACAACCTTGTTTACTAAAGCAAAAGCTAGAACCTCAAATCTGGCAGATCTTCCCCCAAATGCCTGCTTCTGGAGGTTTATAGGAAAAGTCTAAAACTCGAATCACATTTCCTTCTGCATTTAAGGCATCACACAGAATCACGTGTCCCAGCTTCTGTAGGGCACAGAGTTGCTTCACTCAGGAAGTGTTTTTTAACATCACAGCTGTTTCTTCTTCAACAACAAATACTTTTGAGATATGAACAGCCACTAGCTGGGGATCCATCGGCATAGTTTCCCCTCTATGGTGCTCAGACAGCCTATACCCAGTCCTTTAATCATTATGTCTTTTTTTTTTTTCTTTCCTGGAATTTTAGGCAAAATCAGAACATTCTCTGTTTCCCAATTTCTCCTCTTATGTTTGCTGTCTGGTCCACCCCCCATCCCTGGCTGCAGAGTTCCAGAGCCTTCTCGCTCAGCCTGAGAATCTGTGGCTTATTGAAACAGCTCTGGTACACAGAGTACATGCCTAGGTTGTTACTGGCTAAAAAACAGCTGGTTTTGGATGATGGTTTAGTTCATTCTGGGGGACATGAGCAGGGCAAGGATGGATCGGCTCGGAAGGCCAGTCTGCGTTCAGATGGTCCAGAGACACGGGTACAGAGGCAGCCTCCGCAGTCTCCCTTGGCTGTGTGACCTTGAGCAAGCAGCTTCACCTCTCTGAATCCATTCATACTTCCTTTGTCCTGAAATGTCTTTAAATGCAAACATGGCAGAACTTTCACAAACACACATAACACTGAAGAACTGAGTCTTTGGCTGGAGCCCACCAGGTCTCTGAAGTCCACCATTCAGCCGCTCTGTGACCCTGCATCAGTTGCTTCCCCTCTCTGAGCCTCAATTTCTTTGTTTATAAAAGGAGGATAAAAGATAGTTTCTATCTCCTGGATCTTGTTGTGAGGATTAAAAGAGATAATGTTTGGAAAGTGCTGGCAAAGTGTCTGACCTGGGGTGAAGGCTCCGTAAATCTTAGCCATTATTATAAGCCTTTTAATAAAATAGGAGCTTTCTGGGGATTTAAAGAAAAAAAAAAAGCTACTCATGAGCCAAGAAGCATTTTGGAAAACTGCTTTATTTAACATGTTCTGAATGTATCTGGCTGGACTTTTCCACTTAAAAAAAAAAAATCCCCCAAGGAGACTACAGACTCGGCACAGCATACAAACCTGCCCCAGGCCACACAGTATGCTTTACTTGGGCTCCCAGGAATGAAATCCAGGCCTCTGACCCGGAGTCAGATGGTCCAAGCTCCCTGTTCTCAATCACAGTCAGAGATGTCACAAGGAGCCCATGCCACAACCTAGGGGAGGAAAATGAAATCTTCTCTTGCCTTGATCTGGTCCTGGGGTTCCAGTTCGGGGTGAGGAAGGGGGGCAACCTTAGCACCCTGGAAATCTCTCCTCTCTCCCTTTCCGTCTGTTCTGGAGTGCCCTTGCCTCTCTGCAGGACCCCAACACCCCCTCCTCCCCAAATATTTCCAAATCGAGACTGGGCCTTTTGAGATCCTTCAGCTGCCCTGGCAGCAAGGCGGGGACTAGTGCAAGGCTTCCTGAGCGACACTGAAGATAAGGCCAAATAAACAGTCATCAAGATAAACAATATTTTAATGCGGTATATTACCAAAAATAGAAAAAAACCTAAAGCCAAAAAAAAAGTTCACGATGAACAAAATGTCAGCATTTTAAATAAAGAAAGCAGCAGTGACCACAGGAGCCCTCGATCACCTGCAGTCCACAGTGTAACCTAAGGGAGTGAGATTAAATTCGGCGTCTACTCTCCCTTAGCCCCACCCCTTCGAATTTCCTGTAAGGTCCACAGCCATAAATTTCCACCTCTCCTCCCTGTGCGCGCCCCTCTCCTCACCGAGGTGAGCTGGGGTGAAGAGCACAGAGGCTGTTTGGAAGGCCGGAGCGAGAAAGAGGATTTGGGTGGGACATTCCAACTTTCCATCTTGGGTTTAAACTCCATCTAGGCTCCTTTCCTTAATCAATAAAACAGGAATTAGAATTTTAGCTCCAAGAGTCGCTTCCTGTCCTCCAGTTTATGACCTTGGCCATCTCGCAGCCTTTTAAAGTCGCAGGGACTGGCTTCCTCAAATACCTGAGGTCGCCGGAGCAGATTTGGGGGCTTCCTACGGCTCAGGGGGCGGGGCAAGTTCAACGACCCCACCCCACGCGTTCTGGATGCGCTGTGCGCGCTCGCTCGCTGAGAATCTTAAACTTCTTTTTCTTTGATCGTCTCTTTTTAGGGGGTTGAGAGTGGAAGGGGAAATGAGGTGCTGAAGCAAATTTTTCTGCTCTCTTGCCGCAGGCTCTCAGCTCCGCCCTCGCCCAAGGGGGAGGACTTTGAATTCCAGACTCGGAATTCTTCTCTTTTTTGAAATTGATCGATTTTATCCGGGAGCTTCAAATCGAAACCAGGAGAGGGGGCTTTGAAATGTCAAAGAAAAGTAGCAAAAGGAAAAAGGGGGTGGGGTGATGGGGGTGGTGGGCAGGCAGAAGTTTCCTTTCCAACTGAAAACCGCCTCGCTGGTACCTTTGTAAGGATGTTTAACCTTTTCACCCTTTCCAGCGGTGGTGGTGGGCTTCTTGGAGCTCTTTGAAAATTTGATGAGACCTGTGGACCTTCTCCCTGGAGGAGGGGGTGGGGAAGGCGCTTTAAAGACGTGATACGTTTGTATGCAATTTCTGGAGGCTCCTGGAGTCCGGATCGGACAGTTTTTTGCGCAGCTCGCGGAAGTTTTTGCAAAACCCTCCGCTCGGCCGTTTGCTTTGGAGTGGAACGGTTCCCAATTAAAAACTGGGACGGGACATGTTTGCCAGGAGTAATCGAGACCTAATTTTGAAAAAAGTTTTATTTGGAATAAAAAAAAAATCCTGCCATGTTCTGGAAGAGGCAAGAGCTGGTGGGCAGGTTGCCTTCTAGCTGGAGACTGGGATGTGGCCTCAGACTCGGAGCCTGGAAACCTGGGCCCACTGAAAACTTAGCTGCTGCCCTAGTTTCCTACAAGGCCACCTCCTAACGCTCTAGCAACGTCCCAGTCCTTTTGCTTCTGGTCCCCAAGACCTACACTCCCTCTGCCGGGTGCCGGTCAAAGGTCTTCTAAACTTGGCCATCTGCTCCTTTACGTTTAGGATCAAGAATCAACTCCGGAAGACCCCTGGTGCCTCCTGGTACCCCCTATCCCGTCTGCTTCTGGTAGGCCCTGGGACCAAGAGGATTAAAATAAATATCTTAGAAGTTGTTGAAAACCTCCTGCGAATTGTTTTTAATTACTGTTTTGAAGACTTCCTCATGACAAGGCACCCCAGGGAGGGACAGGAAAAAAATGGGGACCTGGTTTAGCCCTGGCAGGGCTGAGCCCATTCTGCCCTTTACCTCTTTAGCAGCCCAGGACTGGAACTCCATGAGGAAGGGAGGAAAAGTGGGTACAAAGGGCTCTGCGGTCACAGAAGGCATCTGTCCCAAGAGGTGGACTTAGGGGGAGAAGGCATTGAGGATTATCAGCTTAGGACTGATGGAGAGTGCTGTGGAGAGAGATGGACAGCAAGAGAGAGAGAAAAAAAAAATACCAGAAAGAGACAGAGAGCAAGAGATGCATCAAAGGAGAGGAAGAAGACTTCCGGGGTGGTCTAGTGGTTAAGAATCCACCTGCCAATGCAGAGGACGCGGGTTCGATCCTTGGTCGCCGGGGCAGCTAAGCCTTTGTGCTGCAACCCCTGAAGCGCTTGCGCCCTAGAGTGAGACGGCTCCGCAGTGAGAAGCCCGCTCACTGCACCTGGAGAGTAGGCCCTGCTCGCAGCAATGAAGACTCAGTGCAGCCAGAAGTAAATAAGTAGAAAGAAGAGAGTGAAGTAGTGAAAGAGAAGCAGGTAAAGCGGAGGAGGAATGATAGACAATCAGAGACACACCCAGAGACGTAGAGATAGCTACAGGTAGGGACAGCCTCCTGCGTCCGGACTGTGACCACAGCCCAAGGATCCCAGGGGCCAGGCTGCCGTATGGTGGCCCAACGGCCTCGTGACAGTCCATCTGTCTCCTGGATCCTGGGCTGCCTGTGTACTCACCTTGTACAGTGAGCCCATATACCCCATGTGAGACCTAGGAGAGCCATCCAAGCCTCCAGTGATTACTTGGCTCCTGCAGTATAAGCGTGTGAGAACTTTGGGCATCACTGATGGCTTGCTGGCAGCTGCATGGCTGACCCAACATGAAAAGAAACTACTAACTTCTGAACACCTGGGACATCTACATGCCCGAACCGAAGGTACCATTGAAGAAGGATGGACTGGTGTCAAGAGATTGCTAAACCTCTCCCTACTGAGACTTCTACTGCTGGTGAGAGAGTCCTTCCTTATAGGGTAAACTGGGCTAGTAGGGGTTCCCAGGAAGGATGAAAAGAGCTTCCCAATGCAAGGTGGGGCCAGCTGAACACCTGGGATGTGGGAGATGTGCCCCTGAGTGTCTGCTGAAGAATCAGGATCATCTGTCCAGTGCCTGAGTGATGCTCATTTAGTCCTTGCAAAATCCCATGAAGGCATTGGTTAAGAATCTGCTTGCCAGTGCAGGGGAAGCTGATTTGATCCCTGGTCCGGGAAGATTCCACATGCCACAGAGCAGCTAAGCCCACTCCCCACAACTACTGAAGCCCGCACACCCAGAGCCCATGCTCAACAAGAGGAACTGCCACAGCGAGAAGCTCAGGTACCGCAACTAGAGCGTAGCCCTCGCTTGCCGCAACCAGAGAAAGTCCGCGTGCATCCATGAAGACCCAGCGCAGCCAAAAATAAATTAATCTTTTAAATTAATTAATTAATTAAAGCTACCTATGAAGAGGTAGCTTCACTGTTCATTCTGTCCCCGGGTTCACAAGGGTTTAAGCAAAAGTACCATATCTCACAGAGGGTAAGTAAAGTTTGAGGCTATACTGTCTGCCCTTGAAATCGCTGGATTGTTCCTCTGCTTGGCCACACTCACAAGTCAGAAACCCTGTTCTTTGGGCAGACCCAGTCAGGTGACATGCTCAGCAGAGGGGACCGCCAGGCTTGGAACCATCCACACTCCCCAGCCCACACTCTGGGCGAGCTGCAAGGACCCATGCTTGAGTTCTGGTACAGTCTGGTCTCTCCTGGCTTCCCCATCCCCATTCCTCTGTAGACACAGGTTCTCAGCTCTAAAATAACCAGAGCTACTATTTAATGAGCCCTTATCTGATATCAAACAAGTTCAATATAGTGGAAACAGGAAGGTCACCTGTTCCCTGGGGGCTGCACAGCGGGTGGGCTTTTTTTTTTTTTGCCTTTGAGCTCCTGACCCAAGATATCTAACTGTGCCTCTGAGCTGCACCTTCTAGGCAGAGAAAAAAGAACCCAGTGGGTTGCGGACCCTTGCAGATCCATCTCGAACATTCTGGAGCCCTGGGGCAAGGACACAGATTGAGATCCCCATACTGTGATTAAGAACTTCAGAGCTGGGCTTCCCTGGTGGCTCGGCAGTAAAGAATCTGCCTGCTAAAGCAGGAGACACAAGTTTGATCCCTGGTCTGGGAAGATCCCATGTGCCGAGGAGCACCTAAGCCCGTGTGCCACAACTATTGAGGTTGTGCTCCAGAGCCACAACTACTGAAGCCTGTGTGCCTGCAGCCTGTGTTCCGCAGCAAGAGAAACCACCGCAATGCGAAGCCTGCGCACCCCAACCAGAGAAAAGCTGTGCTGCAGCAAAGACCCAGCACAGCCAAAAACAAATAAGTGAACTGTATAAATAAAAGAACTTCAGAGTTATAAGTCAAGATAGCAAACTGATAAATAAAATGTATTCTATCATCCTGCAAGTGGACAAGTGTACCTTTCTCATAACCTGGAAAGTCAAAATGGACTTGAGCATTCACTGGTCCTTAGTGTTCTGCCCAAGAGTCCAATGACATAGGAAGAGCTGTCACTTTGCCTCCAGCCCCACCCCTTCACAGCTCGCCCGGGTCTGTCTTTACCATGAGGGCCTCTGTACACATGTGTGGACACCCCAGCCTGCATGCCCACCCCTCTTCCACATTCCTCTCCTGCAAACAACCACCACTGGGCCATTCCCCAGGCCCAGAAGTGAGCATAAGGGTAGAGGGATTTAACCCCCAATGATGCATCCAAGGAGTAGGACCAAGTGGGGCCTGGATGCAGGCTGGGGTGCAGGTGCGCAGAAGTCTCTGTCTGGGTACCCTGAACATGGGAGTATCAGTGATACAGTGATGGAGCCCCTGTCCTGCAAACCCGTGACCCTGTGATGGGACAGGCATAGGCAGAAAAAGCAGAGAGGAGCCCGCTAGAAGCACAGAGACTCTCTCACCCTAGACTAAGAGTCCCTCTGCCCTGGCTGGGTCCTGCCTTGGATATTCCCAGAGCCCCTCAGGGCTAACCCAGCCACGGTGCTTTCTGATACCCACAGCTTACCCATCCTCCGAGGCCCCAGCCGCACTCAGCTCCTGCCACCTCTGACGTTTCCTTTGGGAGCACATTCGGCAAGCAACTCCAGCTGCTGTGTGCAGAACTGCAGGTTGTTCTTGGCTCCAGCCTCGTCCTCACTCCCGCTGCAAACACAGACACCCACAGAAATCAGACCGGGCTGTGCAGGAGCTCCACGGGGTTTGGGTTATGTGTGCCAGGGAAACTGACCTCTCCTTTCTTCCTTGCCAGAGCTGGAATCCTCCCAGGGCCAAGGAGGAAAAAAAAAACCAAAAGCATTTTGGAGCAGAGTTGGAGGGGAATCTACCTCTCCTTCTCCAGTTTTCCCCAGAGATACCTGGCGCTTGCTTGGCCCTGCTGAAAAGACCTCTCTGCCTCCCTTCTCAGATCAGAGAATATCTAGGGTTCTGAGGGCTTCCCAGGTGGTGCTAGTGGTAAAAAAAAAAAAAAAAAAAAAAAAACAAACCTGCCTGCCAATGCAGGAGACCTAAGAGGCACAGGTTTGATGATCCCTCGGTTGGGAAGATCCCCTGGAGGAGGGCGTAGCAACCCACTCCAGTCTTCTTGAGTGGAGAATCCCATGGACAGAGGAGACTGGTGGGCTACAATCCATGGGACTGGCAAGAGTCAGACACTATTGAAGCAACTTAGCACACACGCAGGGTTCCTGAGTTGGTCCCTGCATGCCCTTGAGCATCCCTGCAAAGGTCACCCTAAGATTATTTGTAACACTGTATAGGGCTCTTCCTCACTTCTTCATATCTCTGTGTGTCTGTCTCTGTCCCTCTGTCCCTCTGTTTCTGTGTATGTGTATGTGTCTGTGCCTCTGGGGTAGGGGTTCCAGCTTTCATCAGATTATCCGAGATATCCACCATCTCCAAAGAGCTTTGAACTCCTGGGCTTAGGGGTTAAGGATTTTTCAAGGGCAAATGGCCCCCATGTTCACCAGGATAAATACATGCATATGTGTTAGTTGCTCAGTCATATTCAACTCCTTGAGACCCCGTGGACTGTCGCCCACCAGGCTCCTCTGTCCATGGGATTCACCAGGCAAGAATACCAGAGTGGGTAACCATTCCCTTCTCCAGGGGATTGTCCCGACCCAGGGATCGAACACTGGTCTCCCGCGTCACAGGCAGATTCTTTACCATCTGAGCCACCAGAGAAGTCCCAGGATAGATACACTTGCCTTCATTATTACTGCTAAGAGCCTTACAGTGGAGAGAATCGAAATATCCATCAACAGCAGAATGGATGAATGTCGTCAGAAGGAATCCTACTCTGCAGTGAGAATGAATGAGCTACAGCCTCCTGGAAAATGTGGGTGAATCTCTCAAGCACAACACAGAATGGAAGAAGAAGATGCTAAGGAAGCCTAAAGTGAAGATTCCTACTGCTGCCGCCTTGCACCCGAAGAACCTGGCTGAAACGGAATCCTGGTTTGTCTCTCCCTTTCAAACTCCAGAGGGCTAAACTGTTCAAACTGCTCTGCTCTCTAATGATCCCCAGGAGTTGGAGAACCTGTCCTTCCTGTCATGCTGAAGGAGGCAAGGACAGAGAGCAGAGTTAAACAGGACTGCGCCCTGTTTGCTGAGACCGTGCAGAGAGAGGGGCAAAGGAGCGCTTGAAGCTTGGAAAATAATTATTTTCCAGCTTTTATTGTTATTCCTTGGAGCCCATTAAGGTTTGAAATTCAATTCCAACCATTGCAGAAGGGATACTTAAAAGTTTGGCTCACCTTCATTATATTCTTCCTTTTAAAACTAATTTAGATAGAACAAAACCAAAAAATCTTATGATTCCCCCATCCACCTCCAAAAAAGTCCACAGTCTGACAGTATGAGCGGCATGACTGATCACAACTTGCCCAGAGAGATTACCCAAATAATCCTTTGAAGTAAAAAATTTGCTTTCAATCTGGCCAAATATACCAAATAGCTATATATATATTCCCCTCTGTTTTTTCCCCTCGTTAAATTCCTTAGATGCAGGAGCCAAAGGAAGCCTCGTGCAAGAACCAAATTATCTGTGTTCCACATGTTTAGTTTTTAATAATAAAGTAAAATGAAATGAAATCCAAAGGGTGCAAGCTTTCCAACCAGGCTTTTATTACCTGATGGGGACGCACGTCTCCAGCCATGCCTGAGGGAGGGGGGAGCTTCCTTCTCGGACCCCAGCTGCCCCAGGAAAGCCTTTATCTTATCCCCCAATCCTAGGCCACTCCTCAGTGCTCATCCCCCATGTCTGGCCCTTCTGAAAGAGCTGTGGTTTCTTCTGGCCGACGGTGAGCCTTGGCTGAGAAGTAGCCAAGTCTGGAAGTAACTCAGTTCGGGATTCAAAAACGAGTTTTCTTGCAGTTGAGATCACTGCATCTGGTGGCCCAAGCTGCTTTGTTTTCCTCTTGATTAATTCCAGCAATGTTTATTTTCAGTATCTATTATGTGCACTCGGTGTGTGAGATTCAAGATAAAACAGTGACCATGATGGGTAGAATCCCTGTTTTGGGGTGTCCCTGGTGGCTCAATCGGTAAAGAATCTGCCTGCAGTGCAGGAGACCTGGGTTCCATCCCTGGGACTGAGCAAGCACAGCACAGGCCATTCTAGAGGAGGAGACAGACAGAAACTGAGCAAGTGAAAAATAGATGTGTCTGTGTCTGTGTAGTTTTCTGCATAGAACTTAATGATTTCTAAAATTTTACATATATAAAATTATAAATAATACATAATTTTTATATACACATGCACATCCTCACCCACTGTAAATTGTTTCTCATGAGTTTATTTTTTGCATAGTACTCAATAATTTCTAAATTATATATATTAAAATTTCATATTTTCTCACATGATTTTATGTTATTTTTTGCATAGTACTCAATGATTTCTAAATTATCTATACTGCTGGACTGGAAGAAACACAAGCTGGAATCAAGATTGCTGGGAGAAATATCAATAACCTCAGATATGCAGATGACACCACCCTTATGGCAGAAAGTGAAGAGGAACTAAAGAGTCTCTTGATGAAAGTGAAAGAGGAGAGTGAAAAAGTTGGCTTAAGGCTCAACATTCGGAAAACGAAGATCATGGCATCCAGTCCCATCACTTCATGGGAAATAGACGGGGAAAAACAGTGGAAACAGTGCCAGACTTTATTTTTCTGGGCTCCAAAATCACTGCAGATGGTGATTGCAGCCATGAAATCAAAAGACGCTTACTCCTTGGAAGAAAAGTTATGACCAACCTAGATAGCATATTCAAAAGCAGAGACATTACTTTGCCGACTAAGGTCCGTCTAGTCAAGGCTATGGTTTTTCCAGTAGTCATGTATGGATGTGAGAGTTGGACTGTGAAGAAGGCTGAGTGCCGAAGAATTGATGCTTTTGAACTGTGGTGTTGGAGAAGACTCTTGAGAGTCCCTGGGACTGCAAGGAGATCCAACCAGTCCATTCTGAAGGAGATCGGCCCTGGGATTTATTTGGAAGGAATGATGCTAAACCTGAAGCTCCACTACTTTGGCCACCTCTTGCGAAGAGTTGACTCATTGGAAAAGACTCNGTCATGTATGGATGTGAGAGTTGGACTGTGAAGAAGGCTGAGTGCCGAAGAATTGATGCTTTTGAACTGTGGTGTTGGAGAAGACTCTTGAGAGTCCCTGGGACTGCAAGGAGATCCAACCAGTCCATTCTGAAGGAGATCGGCCCTGGGATTTATTTGGAAGGAATGATGCTAAACCTGAAGCTCCACTACTTTGGCCACCTCATGCGAAGAGTTGACTCATTGGAAAAGACTCTGATGCTGGGAGGGATTGGGGGCAGGAGGAGAAGGGGATGACAGAGGATGAGATGGCTGGATGGCATCACTGACTCGATGGGCGTGAGTCTGAGTGAACTCCGGGAGTTGGTGATGGACAGGTAGGCCTGGCGTGCTGCGATTCATGGGGTGGCAAAGAGTCGGACACGACTGAGCGACTGAACAGAACTGAACTCACATGTTATATATAATTTTATTTAATTTTATAAATATAATTGTATATATAAAACTTTAAAAATCATTAGATGCTATGCACAAAATAAAATCACACGAGAAAGAATTATGGTGGGAGAAGATGTCATTAGATCCAACGGGGCTGGAAAATTCCTCTCTAAAAATAGTAGTTTTTTAAAAGACAGTTTTATTGCAAAAATGGTGCAAAGGAGCCTATTTACAAAACAGAAATAGACCTACAGACATGAAAAACAAATGTATGGTTACAAAGGGAAAAGGACAGTTAAGGATAAATTAGGAGTCTGGGATTAACATATACATGCTGCTATATATAAAATAGATAGCCAACAAGGGCCTCCTGTATAGCACAAAGAACTATACTGAATATTTTGTAATAGCCTATAAAAGACTCTGAAAAAGAATGTGTATATATATATACACACACACACACATAAGTGAATCACTTCGCTGTACACCTGAAAATAACACAACATTGTAAATCAACTATGTTCAATTAAAAACAAATAAAATACAGTTTTACTGAGTTAAATTTACATAGATTAGAATCCACCCTTGATAACCATATGGCTCAGTGGCTTCTGACAAATGTGCACACTTGTATAATGACCACCATGATCAAGGCATAGAGTGTTTCCCTCATGCCCCAACATTCCTGTGAATCACATGCAGTCAGTCTCCTCTCTTCCCTGGCAGCCAGAGACCTATCGTCTGTCCCATAGTTTTGGCTCTTTCTGGAACATCATGTAAGCGGATTAGTTAGTATGTGGGTTTTGTGCTTGGGTTTTTTTCCCACTTACTCTCGGGGTTCATACATTTTACTGGAAGAGTCATCAGTCAGTTCCTTTTTATTGCTGAGCAGCATTTCACTGAGTGATTGCACATGGTTGGTTTGTCAGTCCCGTAGCTGATGGACACACGATGCTGTCCCCAGTTCGGGGCTCTTGTATGTAAACCCGCTACGAACATTCATGCATATGCCTTTGGGTGAACATATGTTCTCATTTCTCTTGGGTAAATACTTAGGTGTTTAATTGCTGGCTCATATGGTAACTCTGTTTGTAACTTTAGAAGAAACTGCCAAACTGTTTTCCAAAGAGGCTCTGCCATCTTGCATTCCCAGCAGTAACATAAGAGCGTTCTAGCAGTTCCAAACTTAGTATCGTCACCTTCTTGCTTTTAGCCATTCTAGCGTTTCCCTGATACCTTATATTGTTAACCATCTTTTCAGGGGGTTATCGGCCATCATTATATGAAACATTTAATTTTGTACATTACAGGTTATACTGTAATTATATACTATTTCCATGTTTATAACCTTGCGTGTGTGTGTGTTATGTGCTCAGTCGCTGAGTCACGTCTGACTCTTTGTGACCCTATGGACTGTAGGCCACCAGGCTCCTGTGTCCTTGGAATTTTCTAGGCAAGAATACTGGAGTGGGTTGCCATTTCCTCCTTCAAGGGATCTTTATAACTTTATAACATATATATTATGTTGCATTTGTTTGAATTAATTCAATGCTAATAGAAGAAGGCAGCCATGTTGTGAAGAGGTGGGGAAAGAGTGTTCCCAGGAGAGGGGAGAGCAAAGGCCCTGAGGTAGGAACCAGCTAGGCATGGATGCCTGAGGAAGAGTCAGGTGTATTAGAGTGAGAGAGGGTGGCAGGAGAGGGGATGGGAGGCAGGCGCTGGATACAGGGCTGTGTATTTTACAAAAGAAAAGAATAGAGCTCCTTAGGCACGATTGTTACATAATAAACTATCCCAAGACATTACAGCTTTGAATAACCAGTCTTTTACTGTGCTTGTCCATTCCAAGAGTCAGACATTTAGACTGGGCAGAGTCATGATGGCTTATTCCCATTCCACAATGTCTGAAGGATTTTCTGCCTTTTTTTTTTTTTTTTTTTTTTTACCTTTTGGTGTTTTTCAGTCTTTCCACCACCACCCCCCCTCCCCATGATGTCTGAGATCTGAGCTGGGAAAATTCAAACGACTGGAGGTGACTTGATGCCTAGGGCTAGAATCTTCTGGAAACTCCTTTCCTCGTAGTTTCATGCCTGAGTTGGGACCCTTTAGAGGGTGGGCTCACCTGGGACTGTTAACAGGGTATGGGGCCTTTCTCCCATTATGGTGACTGTAGGGATCCAAGCAGAGGTGTTCCAGGGAACAAACATTGACATGGATGCCCCAGCCTTGGAAGTCACCCAACTCTTTTCTGCCCCATCTTCTTGGTAGAGGTAGTCACAAGCCTCCCCAGATTTAAGAGATGGGAAACTAGACTTTCGATAGGGAGTGCAAGGTTACTCTGCAAAAGATGACGGAGAATGGGGAAGATAGTAGGCTCAGCCTCGGGAAACTAGAATCAGCCACAGAGCAAACCCTGGTGGTGAGACAACTTGTTCTGCTCAAAAATGCTTCTGAGGGGTGATGAGCAAGCCTGTGGACGAACAAGACCCACTCGTTAAACCTGAGAAATCCCCAAGGCAAGTGGAGGCAATGGAGATATAAATAAGAACCATACTGTACGGACTTTGACAGCATGTGTCGACTGTGAAGTCCCCAGGAAGCAATCCATATTGCCTGGGACGTGGATGGTGGCTTGGGCTCTGTGAGGGCGGGGGCGTGTGCAGGGGTTTACCAGTTAGGCAAGGACAAGGTGCACGTTAGAAAAAGAGAGGGTGATCACACAGTGGCGGTTCGGGTAGGAGAGGAGATTGGAGATGAGTTTGGAAAGGCAGATTCAGCCCAGGTGAGGGGAAGGGATTCTAAATGAAGACTGGGAAGTTTGACTCCGGCATATAGCGGAATTGAGGGCTGTGATCGGATGCACTCTTTGGGAGGACACTAGGGAGGCTAGAATGGTAGATGGATGGACCATTGACAAGGGTTTGTGTTAAAAGCCCAGAAGCCAGTAGGGAGGTTTCTGTAGAAGCCCAAGTGAAAAGCGACAAGCATGCTAATTGGGGCCAAGGATTAGAGAATGGGGATGGAGTTCAGAATGTCTGGGTAGTGGGTTCAACAGATCTCCAGAGAATAGGGAGTTACTAAGGGAAAGGAGTGTGCTTGTCCTGTGAGCAACGGGGGACATCATCCATTCACTCAACTTTCACTGTGCACTTAACCATCTGGAGGAATTTCTCCCAGCTGGACCTGCTTGAGTTCCACACCAAGTCAGCTCCATCAAAACCTTAGGGTTGGCACCCCATCACTGGTGTTTAAGAGTGATTCTCGTGTGCAACTGAGTTTGGAGATGGTGGGAATACATGATGCATTCCCAAAGACCCTTTAGAACAGGGGTCCCCAGCCTCTGGGATCTAATGCCTGACGGTCTGAAGTGGAGCTGATGTAATAATAGAAGTAGAGTGCACAGTAAATCTAATGTGTTCAAATCATCCTGAAACCATCCCCTCTCTGGTCCGAGGAAAAATTGTCTTCCACGAAGCCGGTTCCTGGTGCCAAAAAGTTGGAGAGCGCTGATTTAGAGAATTTCCAGAGTGCTGGCTTGAACAGAACAAGGAAAGAGAAATGATTTTGATTTGGAACATGCTGGGTTCATGACAACAAGGATTTGAATCCTTCTGCAGGAGACTTGACATAGTTTCATACAAGTTGATCAAGCCATAAAAAGAGATTAAATGGCCTCTCTCACAGCAGTGTTACAAAGAGGATGCTCCACGCTTGGAAGCTGCAGGAAACATTTATCATAGTCCTAACCATCCAGGTAGAGTGCTGGATGTGGGCTGTCCCCATAAATAGCTGTTATCATCACGCCCATTTCACAGAGCTGGAAACTGAGGCTCACAGACAGACCCAGTAACTAGCTCCAGGTTACACAGGGAGGAAGTAAGTGGCAGAGACCAGAGCTAAACACCGGCAGTCTGTTCTCAGAGGCAGAGGATCCATAGCTCACCCTTTGCACGCCCTACACGTTCGCCTATCCCCAGCACCATTACAATGACTGCCTTTTTGAAACCCAGTCTTATAATTTCCATCACCTTGGTGTCATCACGACTCCCACCAAAAACTCTCCTGTTCATCACTATTGCCTTTTCATTCACATGGTCCTCCAAACCCCAAGGAGAATTTAACAGAGCCTCCCAGCATACCATAAAACAAAACCAAATGCTTTCTCCACCCACCCCTCTCCACCCCCCCCTTTCCCTGAGTATCTGTCAAAGCCAGCAGAGAAATAAAAACCAGAATCTCCAAACAATACACTTCCCCACAGATAATAAATAAAATCTCCAAAGAGGGGAGGGAAAGAGCAAAGAGTCCCATAAAGACGAAGGGCTTGGGTGGACGGGCACATGGCGTGCATCGGGCTGAACAGCTACCAGCAGAACTGGGGTAAGGAATCAATTGAGATAAAAAATGGCCGTCCCTGTTACACATGGCACGCTCACAGAAGTGTGTGGACACCGGCAGGGAACGCGGTCCCCATCAGCCCTTCTTGCTCTTTTGCACACAAATAAATACACATGTTGCCTCGTGTGGAGCAGACGCACCATAAATTTTTAGGCAATGCATCAGAGGACCAATCTTTGTTTGTGAATTTTTCTTTTTTGCAAGTACACATGCTTATGGGCAATCACTTCTCCCCTCTCACAACTGTGGAACCCAGCAGGAGCTTTTGGAAAACTCTTGCATTTGTGGCATGCATTTGGTTAAGCTTTCCTGTGTATTGCATGTGGAGAAAGACTGAGAAAGCAGTGATCCAAAGGGGCAAACATGGACACCTCGGGGCACTGGAGGAGAAAACAGAGCAGCGACTTCTCATTTCTATTTCTTAGATTTACACAGGATAACATTTTACTAATGGGTTTGTAACCATTTTTTTCATTGCAAGAAGTGTTTCTAATGAGCCCTTAAGATCTTTATGGACGTAATAAAGTCCTTGTAGAAAATGAAGTCGAATTTTTAACTGTTTTGAAGTGTGTTGCAGGGACATTGACAAAGTATGGAAGTGAAGTGGACCCACCGTTCTCCGTGGTGATTAATCAAATATTTTAAGTTTCCCTTCTTTCTGATCTCTGCATGATCATGGTTTTTCATGTGTGATTGGATTATTTGATGTTCAGTCACTAAGTCCTGTCCAACTCTTTCGCGACTCTATGGACTGTAGCCCACCAGGCTCCTCTGTCCATGGGATTTCCCAGGCAAGAATACTGGAGTGGCTTGCCAAGTGATCTTCCTGACCCGGGGATTGAACCCACTTGGCAGGCAGACTAACCAGAGTACAGATGACCATTAGGAAGTGTGTCTCTAAGCTCTGTGGATGAGCTTTATGCTTTATGCCTTTAGTTGATGGAGGCTCCTGGATCATATCCAGATACCTAGCTATTTGCAGAGGCTTGAGGGGAATGGAACCTGCCCTGAGCATTAGTCCTGGAAGGGGACCACTCTGTAACCCCTCCAGCCACATCCTTCTCAAGGGTGGAGACTTCTGAGCCAAGGGGCATCCCACCCAGAGACCTGGGTGGGAAGTCCTGAAGTTGGCAACTACTGAGAACTACGTAGATGCTTAAGCTTTGGGGCGTGTGTCATCTGTGTGGGACAGACGTCTCTGTGTGCTGTAAGGTCTTCAAAATGAAATCTCCCTGAAACATCACCTCTGTTCCTTCCCTAGTTTAGGGATGAGGCTAGAATTTGTTTCCTGGTTAAAAAAAAAAAANCTCACAGAAGTGTGTGGACACCGGCAGGGAACGCGGTCCCCATCAGCCCTTCTTGCTCTTTTGCACACAAATAAATACACATGTTGCCTCGTGTGGAGCAGACGCACCATAAATTTTTAGGCAATGCATCAGAGGACCAATCTTTGTTTGTGAATTTTTCTTTTTTGCAAGTACACATGCTTATGGGCAATCACTTCTCCCCTCTCACAACTGTGGAACCCAGCAGGAGCTTTTGGAAAACTCTTGCATTTGTGGCATGCATTTGGTTAAGCTTTCCTGTGTATTGCATGTGGAGAAAGACTGAGAAAGCAGTGATCCAAAGGGGCAAACATGGACACCTCGGGGCACTGGAGGAGAAAACAGAGCAGCGACTTCTCATTTCTATTTCTTAGATTTACACAGGATAACATTTTACTAATGGGTTTGTAACCATTTTTTTCATTGCAAGAAGTGTTTCTAATGAGCCCTTAAGATCTTTATGGACGTAATAAAGTCCTTGTAGAAAATGAAGTCGAATTTTTAACTGTTTTGAAGTGTGTTGCAGGGACATTGACAAAGTATGGAAGTGAAGTGGACCCACCGTTCTCCGTGGTGATTAATCAAATATTTTAAGTTTCCCTTCTTTCTGATCTCTGCATGATCATGGTTTTTCATGTGTGATTGGATTATTTGATGTTCAGTCACTAAGTCCTGTCCAACTCTTTCGCGACTCTATGGACTGTAGCCCACCAGGCTCCTCTGTCCATGGGATTTCCCAGGCAAGAATACTGGAGTGGCTTGCCAAGTGATCTTCCTGACCCGGGGATTGAACCCACTTGGCAGGCAGACTAACCAGAGTACAGATGACCATTAGGAAGTGTGTCTCTAAGCTCTGTGGATGAGCTTTATGCTTTATGCCTTTAGTTGATGGAGGCTCCTGGATCATATCCAGATACCTAGCTATTTGCAGAGGCTTGAGGGGAATGGAACCTGCCCTGAGCATTAGTCCTGGAAGGGGACCACTCTGTAACCCCTCCAGCCACATCCTTCTCAAGGGTGGAGACTTCTGAGCCAAGGGGCATCCCACCCAGAGACCTGGGTGGGAAGTCCTGAAGTTGGCAACTACTGAGAACTACGTAGATGCTTAAGCTTTGGGGCGTGTGTCATCTGTGTGGGACAGACGTCTCTGTGTGCTGTAAGGTCTTCAAAATGAAATCTCCCTGAAACATCACCTCTGTTCCTTCCCTAGTTTAGGGATGAGGCTAGAATTTGTTTCCTGGTTAAAAAAAAAAAGGGGGAGCCCACAGTTAGTCATTTTCTGAACTGGATTCTTTCTGTGGAGTGACACAGCCCTGGAACTTGGCTAGAGATGCGTATGTGTGTTCCGTGGGCAGTGCTGGGCAGTTGGGGAGGAGCTGTTTGCCTCATGAATCTCAAGGGCTGCCAGCTCCTCTGAGTAGGTCTGTGTGGTCACTGTGAATGGTAGGAGTCGAGATATTAGGAAGGATAATGATTCCATGATCTGAGCCCCAGGACCCCACACCTGTCTTGGCAGATGCCCCCTGGAAGTCTCCACATGGCCCACTACCTCCAGTTCAACATGTTCCAAACTGAACTGGCTTTCTTGTTTCCAAATGAGATTTCTCCCGGGCTCCTCATCTCAGCAGACAGCTTCTCTTTTCACCAAATCTTCCAGATCAGAAGCTGGACATCATGCCTGTCTCTTCCTTCTCTGTCACACCAAGAACAAGCGCAGAAGCATGAAACTGCCAGGACCCGAGTGCCTGCCCTCTGTCCTCACATAGAGAGCATCCCTTATTTCTCCCACTAACCCCTGCGGCCAGTGTTGTCATTACCCCAACCGTACAGATAAGAAAACTGAGGCTCAGACTGACGACGGAGCTCCCCAAGGATACCCACTGACAAAACCTAGTTTCTAATCCAGTTGGTCGGACCTTTTCCTTCTGCTTCTCTGGACCTCTCTTCCCAGCAAAGTTCTTCGAAAGCGCTCAGTAGGTGTTCAGAAAAGACATGTTGGATTGAATGGAACTGACCTAGAGGCCGTTTCTCCACCCCATCGGGCAGGAAACTGTTGCCAAGTCGAGGTTCTCCTCGGAGAGCAAGGGAAGCAGGCTGAGCGTGGGGAGAGAATGGATGACGGACTTCAAAGGGAAGGAAAACGATTACTGGGAAATCTGTTTATAGAGCCAGTGAGTGATGGTGAGGGGGAAACGCTGAAAAGCCAGAGGAGGGCGGGGGAGTGCCCGGTCCACGAATCCATCACCAGTCCTTTTTCATCTGCTGGCCAAAGTATGTGCCCCTTTGAAAGTCACCTCATCCCCTAAGCTGTGCGGCCAGCACCCGACCACCACCCAGCCCCAGCGTGATCAGAGCGTGGCTTGAAGGTCACCTGGGTTTGCCTGCCTGAGTTCTGAGACATGGAGTGCTCCGGCTTAATTAGAAACAGTCTCAGTGGGCACTTTTAGGAGCACTTACTATGTGCCAGGCACAATACTAAGTTCTTTGGAGTTTTGAAAAACCTCTTGACAACGTTATAAAGGAGGACTGCAATTAGCTCCATTTTTTTAGGTGAAGAAACCGAGGCGTAGACTGGCGAGGTTGCCTAGAGCCACATAGCTGAGAAGAGGTGTGTGTGTCTCCAGAGGGGACCCTGTTAACCCCTACACTCTGCGCCTTCCTGTCAGGGAAGCCCTGGGTCACGAGTTCAAGCCTGCTGCCCCCAGGGCTCCACAATGGTGGGACTTTTGCAAGCTGCTTCCTCTCTGAGCCTCAGTTGCTGTGAAATGGGGACAATAAAGCTAACTGCCTCAGAGTACTGCTGCGATGCTCCTGAGATAATCCACACCCAGCTAAGGAGGACTTAATCTTATCCATGTTATTATTTCTAACCAAAGAGTGGGAGCCTCTTTTTTGTGTCCAGAATTTACAGAGAAGGTCGGAAGGGCTAGGAGGGAAAATAAACCTTCCTCGCTCCCCTGCAGCAGCGTTTTGGGAAGAGCGCAGGACATATGCATGAAGGCAGCAGCTTTCTTTCATTTCCCGCTTGAAATATTTCAGGCACACAAAAGAATAGGGAATCTTATCATAAACACCCAGGCTTCCCTGGTGGCTCAGCTGGTAAAGAACCTGCCTGCAGTGCAGGAGATCCCGGGTTCAATTCCTGGAGGAGATAGGCTAACCACTCCAATATTCTTGGGCTTCCCTGGTGGCGCAGCTGGTAAAGAATCCACCCACAGTGCGGGAGACTTGGGTTTGATCCCTGGGTTGGGAAGATCCCCTGGAGAAGAGAATGAATACCCACTGCAGTATTTTAGCCTGGAGAATTCCACAAACTATACACGAAGTTGCAAAGAGTCAGACAGACTGAGTGACTTTCACTTTCATAAACATCCATGTGCTCAATGCCCAGTTTAAGAAATAAAATCTTTCAGATACTGTTTCTCCTAAGTAACCCTCCCTAATTGCATTCTTTTGCCTCCATCTCCAAGAGTAACCACCTTCCCAATCTTGAAGTTTCTTTTTTTAAAAGTTTATTTTACTTACTTGGCTAAGCCAGGTCTTAGTTGCAGCACAGGGGATCTTTTTTTAAATTGAGGCACATGGAATCTAATTCCCTGACCAGGGATCGAGCCTGGGTCCCCTGCACTGGGAGCATGGCGTCTTAGCACGGACCTCCAGGGAAATCCCCTGAAGTTTCTCATTTATATGCACGTCTTTACACTTTTACCATTTATGTACATATGTGTCCTTAAATGATACGTGGTATTTTTAGCACATGATATATCTGCAGACATCTAAAAATGTATAAGTAGTATTATACTGTCCATATCTTAGTGCAAATTTTGCCCAAAGTTGTTTTTGAGAGCACTGGATATTGAGGTAGGCATTTCTAGTTGACTAACTTCTGTAGAACATTCCACCAAATGAATGAACCTCCATTTAGTCCTTTGTTTTCCTATTGATGACCAGGTAGGTGGTTCCCAGGATTTTAATAGCATAAACAATGTTGCAAGAAATATTTCTGTGCTTGGCTCACTGGCATATGTGTAAGGGTTTCTTCTAGAGACCAGAAGAGGTATTGGACTGCTGGCTTAAAATGTTTATGTCCCTTAGAGCTATTTGGCACTTGCTTATTAGGTCTCCAACCCAGTTGTACCATTTTATCCTGCTGTAAACAGTGGCTGGGTGGTCCCCCTGCTCCACACCCTTGCCAACCCTTGATTTTGTCAAATGGCAACAATTACAGATGAGAAGCATTCCTATGAAGAAGACCACATGATCTCTAGGGAAGCCAAGGATTTTTGGGTGTTGACACTTCAGCCAGACAAGCAATTCCTAGTCTTTCGACAAAACAAGTCTACCAGAAGCCTCAATGTTCTCTTCCAGGAAGCCTTCCACGATTCCTCAAAATCTGAATGAGGATTCCCTGTTCTAAGCTCCTGATGCAGCTGGACATCATGAAATAGGGAATGACCAATTTTAGCCCTAGACTCAACCCCAGAACCTAGGACCTGAGTGTACTGCATGAATTTTTACTGAATGAATAAGAGAATCAATGTTATTTCATCGTCACCTAGTGTCTGATGCATGGTCAAGGGTCCCTGTATTTTGTTGAAAGAATGAGTGAATGAATGGGCAAAACAGCCAGGTTCAACAGGAGATAAAATAACTCCAGCATGAAGGGAGAATGTTGTATTCACTCATTCATTCGAGCATTCACTTCTTTAAAGAAAAACACTTAAGGAGACCCAGAAGATGTGGGTTTGATCCCTGGATTGGAAAGATCCCTGGAGGAGAAAATGGCTACCCACTCCAGTATTCTTGCCTGAAAAATCCCATGGACAGAGGAGCCTGGTGGGCTATGGTCCAAAGGGTCAAAAAGAGTCAGACACAGCTGAGTGACTGAGCACACAGTGAATACCTTTTACATGCCAGGACCATGGTCCCCACCCTTAAGCATCTCACTGTGTGTCATTCTGCACTCTGAAGGATGCTGGGACACAGGTAAGCACAGAGAAGGGAAACTGAACTAAGTTTGGGATGGGAAACAGCAAAGTCTTCCAGAGGAGATGCTACTCCCTGAGATCGGCCCCCATCTATTCTCCTCTCCCTGCTCCATCTCCCATCCATCTCCTAAGAGTCTCCCCACGCTTCCCCAAACTGCCTACGAGGTCACATTCAGTTGCTTTACCCTCAGTTTCCCCCAAACCAAAAGTCAAAAGGTCAACATAGTTGAGGTGTGAGCTGAAGGGCTTCTGCATTTGGTCCAGGGAGGCTGATGAAGAGGTTTTCTTCTTTCTTTGGTTGTTACTCAAAAAAGACAAAATGGGGAGGTGGGGGATTGGGTGGGGAGAGTGACCTTGCTGACACAGACGATGGGGGCTGGAAGCAAGAGGGAAGGAAGCATCCTGAGAGAGACTAAACAGGCTCTGTGATATCACGGGTTTGGGGTCCAGAACCCAGCATCTTAGAAGCGCACACGTAGGCATCTGCCAAGCAGGCTTGCAAATACACCTTTCAGCTTCGGCACGACTGTAAACCAGTCAGCCAGCACCCCTGCCTCTACTCTGATAGCTTCTGGATGTATTTACCCAAAGAGAGGATGTGAAAGGTAGCTGTGGGCACAAGCCATAAATACATCCCAGCGTCCAGGTGACATTGTCCCAGACTCTTCCCGGTGCTCCACGTTTATGAAGTCACCATGTCAGGAGATGTCTCCTGGGTGGGTAGGGTGGGCAGCTCCAAATTTATTTGACCTACTTCATTGAGGGTTTTCCATTCCACTTTGGGGGTGAAGAGTTGGGATGAACTCTTTTGACTTGGAGAAAGTTTACCTACCTCCTCAACTTACTTATCTGGGGTTTCCGGAGGGAGAACAATTGTTGTTCAGTCACTCAGTCATGTCCCACTCTTTGCAACCCCATGGACTGCAGCATTCCAGGTTTCCCGATCCTCCACTATCTCCCAGAGTTTGCTCAGACTTGTGTCCATCGAGTCGGTGATGTCATCCAACCATCTCATCCTCTGTTGCCCCCTTCTCCTTCTGCCTTCAATCTTCCCCATCATCAGGGTCTTTTCCAGTGAGTTAGCTCTTGGCATCAGATGGCCAAAGTATTGGAGCTTCAGCTTCAGCATCAGTCCTTCAAGTGAAAATTCAGGGTTGATTTCTTTTAGGATTGACTGGCTTGATCTCTTGAGAACAATGATGCTTTGCAAATAACAGGGAAAGCGGATGGGCTTGAGGATCCACTTCTGGTCCATGATTTAAAGGAGCCAGGCTAATCAAGGCAAACTTAAAAAGTAGCCACTCTTGGGTGTGGAGAGAGGAGAACCCTCCTGCACTGCTGCTGGGAATGCAAATCAGCACAGCCTCCGTGGAGAACAGTGCACATGCGTTTAGTCGCTCAGTCCTGTCTGACTCTTTGCAGCCCCTTGGACTGTAGCCCGCCAGGGCCCTCTGTCCATGGGATGTTCTAGGCAAGAATACTGAAGTGGGTTGCCATTTCTTCCTCCAGGGGCTCGTCCCCACCTAGGGATGGAACCAGTGTCTCTTTGAAGTCTCCTGCACAGGCAGTCGGATTCTTTACCTCTATAGTGCCACCTGGGAAGCCCAACAAGAACAGTACAGAGGTTCCTTAATAAATTAAAATAAAGCTACCATATGACCCTGCAGTCCCACTCCTGGGCATATATCCAGAGAAAAACATGATCCAAAAGGACGCACACACCCAGGGTTCATTGCAGCCCTAGTTGCAATAGCCAAGACAGGGAAGCAACCGAAATGGCCCTTGACAGAGGGATGGATAGAAAAGATGTAGGACATATTGCCTCTTGAGCAATTTATATGCAGGCCAGGAAGCAACAGTCAGAACTGGACATGGAACAGCAGACTGGTTTCAAATAGGAAAAGGAGTACGTCAGGCTACATATTGTCACCCTGCTTATTTAACTTCTATGCAGAGTACATCATGAGAAACGCTGGGCTGGAAGAAACACAAGCTGGAATCAAGATTGCCGGGAGAAATATCAATAACCTCAGATATGCAGATGACACCACTCTTATGGCAGAAAGTGAAGAGGAACTAAAANGCCTGGCATGCTGCAATTCATGGGGTCGCAAAGAGTCAGACACGACTGAGCGACTAAACTGAACTGAACTGAAAAAGAAAAAAATTATGCTATTTGCAGCAACATGGATGGACCTAGAGATTACCATGCTGACTAAGTCAGAGAGAAAGAAAAATATTATATGGCATCCCTTACATGTGAAATCTACAAAGAAATGATACGAATGAACTTACAAAACAGAAGGAGTCTCACAGAATGAACTTACAGTTGCTGTGGAGGATGGGGGAAAGGGATAGTTAGGGAGTTTAGGGTGGACATGCACACACTGCTATATTTAAAATAGATAACAGACAAGGACCTACTGTATAGCACAGGGAACTCTGTTCAGTGTTTTGCGGCAGCCCGGATGGAGGCGGGAGTTTTGGGAGAGAATGGATACATGTATATGTCTGACTGAGTCCCTTCACTGTTCTCCTGAAATTATCACAACACTGGTAATCAGCTATATCCAAAAACAAAGCATAAAATTCAAAAAAAGTATCCACTCTCATGATGCAGGCTTTCTCTTTAGTTAACTCTCCAGGGTGAAGAGTTCTACCTGCTCTGTGTCCCCAATGCCTGACACATAATTGGACTCATTCATTACGTGAATGAGCTATTGATGCAAGGTATTGATGAGTTTTCCTTCTAACTGAAAATATCAGCTAATTTTGAAATTCTTTAGTTTTGTAAAACTTAAGGAGTAATTCGTATTAAGGAGTACAGATGGGTCAGCCTTTCTGGAGAGAAATTTTGAAACCTGTTTCAGAAAACCTTGAACCTCAGACATTCCACTGCTAGGAATTCATCCTAAAGAAATACTCCAAACTCTTTCAATATTTAGATTCAAGATGTTCAAGGCAGTGTTATTTACGGTGGAAAGACATTGGAAAGAACCGAAGTTTCCAGCAACAGAAAACTGGTTGTCTAGATTGTCACCATACTGAACGTCTTAGAAAATTATCGCCAAGAATCAACGTGTGTGGTCTGTTTGTAGGCGGGGTGTCGGTAGCTTATAAAACAGTATATACAGTAAGACCCCAGTTTTATTAGAAAAACTATGCATCTATGTGGCTGTATATTAATAAGCTTACACAGGTTATCTTTGCACAGTGGAACTAGGTTGTTAAAATTTTCATCGTTTTATTTTATTCCCCTGTTTCCCACAGTAAACACAATTCAGTTGAATAATAAATGTTATGAAGAAATCTTAGGATGAGGAACTACAGCCAGGGAAAGGTACATTTACATACATTTAATGCCCAGCACAAGAGGAGTTCTTCTAAACAGAGGAAGTATGTTAGCTGTTCAGTCATGTCTGACTTGCTGCAGCCTTCCGGGGTCCTTTGTCCATGAATTCTCCAGGCAAGAATAGTGGAGTGGGTTGTGATTTCCTTCTCCAGGGGATCTTCCTGACCCAGGGATCAAACCTGGGTCTCCTGCATTGCAGGCAAATTCTTTACTATTGAGCCACCAGTGGAGGGCTTGACAGAGGGGCTTGTTTTAAAGGCACAGGAGAGTGAATTCTCCCAGAAGATTAAATGATTGGTCCTAATTATTTGATGGTCCCCTGGGCTTCCCTAATGGCTCAGTTGGTAAAGAATCCACCTGCAATGCAGGAGACCCCAGTTTGATCCCTGAGTTGGGAAGATCCTCTGGAGAACGGAAAGGCTACCCACTCCTATATTCTGCCCTAGAGAATTCCATGGACTGTATAGTCCATGGGGTGCGAACAGTCAGACACGACTGAGCGACTTTCACTTTCACTGGGGCGACATTACACACGGGCACCTTTACTGTGGTCTCATATGATGTCACATAGGTTTGGCCTCCTGACTTGTTCTGACCAATGAGATGCTAGAAGATAACTTGGCCTTGCTGCCTTGCATGAAAGACCAGGCCCACTGTAGCTGGGGCCCCTTCAGAACGAGACACACAGGGCAGATCACATGTCCTGGATGGTCCAGGGAAACTAGACTTGGAATCAAACTGAAGCCCAAAGTCCAGCTGAGGGGCAGTTGACCCACAGACCTATGGGCTTGAGAATGCATTGCTTTAAGACGCTCACTTTGGGGAAAGCACTATTGTGGCAAGAGCTGACTTGGTTGTGGGGAAGGGGGAGTTGCTGAAGAATGTACATAGTAAGCTCTCATTTAAATATAGATGCATTTAGCTCCACAGGTGTGTGCTCATGTGTGCACGTGTACAGAAATCTTTGGATCAGATGTTCACGATCTGATCTGAAGATCAGACAGACGGGATTTGCTAAGGGGATGGGATTTTTTCAGGAACTTTCACTGTATAAATCACATACGGTTGTAATGTTTTGTTTCTTTAAAAAAAAACATAATGTTTTTGTAATCACAAAGTAAAGACTAGTTTTCTTTATAAGAATGAATATGTTCTGGTCACTAATGGATCTGTCAACAGGAAGTGACTTTGCCTTCAGTGAATATACAAGTATTTCCTTAGGAGGACTTTTCCCTCGGCAAACCAGATTCCATCGGCCATGTGATAGGAAGAAGTTCCCTGAAAGCACCCAGATGAGAGATGGGAAAAAACAAACAAGGGATGACTTCTTCAGAAGAGCAGATCTCAACTGGGCATGATTTTGTCCTCCCCAGGGAATATCAAGCAATGTCTAGCGACATCTTCAGTTGTCACCACTGACGGGAGGGGAGGTGGGGGAGGGGGATAGGCAGGGGATGGAGAGAATGTGGGGAGACTGTTAGCATCTAGTAGGTTGCAGACAAGGATGCTGCTAAACCCCCTCCTGGGCACAGGGCAGCCCTTCACCTCCTGCAAAACAGAGTTTTCCAGCCCCAAATGTCAATAGTACTGAGGCTGAGGAGTACTGATTTAGAGGCTGTGTGTGACGCCCGCCCTGGTTCTCCATCTGTGACAGGCTGATGTATTCAGCCCTGGTGCCCAGGGACTCAGCGTGGTGTCTTCGGGGCTAACCCCAAGCTTGTCCTGAAAGGAATAAGATGCAGAGCCTGGTCATTCTGAACTTTAGGACAGAAAAGTGAGCAGGGCGGGGGTTTAGGGAGCTAGGCTGGACCCCAGACAGGGCTGATGTCCAAGACATAGACTGCGGTGGGTTCACGGTGTAGGAGCATCTTTGCTAAGATTGCTTAGAGGGTAAAAATTAGACCTCTTCTAGATAGCNGAACTTTAGGACAGAAAAGTGAGCAGGGCGGGGGTTTAGGGAGCTAGGCTGGACCCCAGACAGGGCTGATGTCCAAGACATAGACTGCGGTGGGTTCACGGTGTAGGAGCATCTTTGCTAAGATTGCTTAGAGGGTAAAAATTAGACCTCTTCTAGATAGCATATTGAAAAGCAGAGACCTTACTTTGCCAACAAAGGTCTGTCTAGTCAAGGCTATGGTTTTTCCAGTGGTCATGTATGGATATGAGAGTTGGACTGTGAAGAAGGCTGAGCGCCGAAGAATTGATGCTTTTGAGCTGTGGTGTTGGAGAAGACTCTTGAGAGTCCCTGGGACTGCAAGGAGATCCAACCAGTCCATTCTGAAGGAGATCATCCCTGGGATTTCTTTGGAGGGAATGATGCTAAAGCTGAAGCTCCAGTACTTTGGCCACCGCATACAAAGAGTTGGCTCACTGGAAAAGACTCTGATGCTGGGAGGGATTGGGGGCAGGAGGAGAAGGGGATGACAGAGGATGAGATGGCTGGATGATATCAATGATTCGATGGACGTGAATCTGAGTGAACTCTGGGAGTTGGTGATGGACAGGGAGGCCTGGCGTGCTGCTATTCACGAGGTTGCAAAGAGTCGGACACGACTGAGTGACTGAACTGAACTGAACTGAACTAAGCTACAAGTAAAATAAATGAGGAGGAAAGGTATAGAAAAAAGATGAATTTTACATTTTTACTTCACATTTCTGTACAGTCTAGAATTCTTATTTTTTTACAGCAATGATGCATTAGTGTTATCATATTTTATAAAACATAAATGATAATTACAAGTATGTAATAGAATAAATATATTTCAACACGTACTACTGTTAGGAACACAGAATACTGATCACAAAGGTGGAAAGGACAGCAGTCAGTCTTTTCTAAGTTTCAGTGAATTTTATATTCCATGAAATTGATATAGTGTAAGTGTACAACCCAATGCCATTTCAGTAAATTTTTTAGGGATTTAAAAAATCCTTCTCTATAGTCCAGTTTTAGAACATTTCCGTCACCCCATAAAACGGGCCCTTGAGTCTGTTTGCAGCCACTCCCCATTCTGACGCCAGAGCCAGACAAACACTAGCCCTTTTTCCATCTCTACGGGCTTGTCTTTCCATGCATCGCGTATACATGGATAGACACTCTGTCACTGTCTGCTACTGAGTTCCTTCAGGTAGCAGAAGCGTTTAGCGACTCATCTGTGTGGTAGCAGATATCAGTGTCCATGCTTCGTTCTTTTTCATTGCTGAATAATATTCCACTCTATGGATACATTGCACTTTATACATCCATTCACTGGTTGATGGTTACTTCGATCGTTTTCCCTTTGGGGCTGTACCATATGTTTTATTTTTTTTTAACAAACTTTTTTTATTGCATATTGGAGTATAGCCAATTAACAATGCTGTGATAAGTTTAGGTGGGCAACAAAGGGACTCAGCCTTACATATACATATACATGCACCCATTCTCCCTTAAACTCCACTCCCATTCAGGCTGCCTCATAACACAGCAGATTTCCATGTCAGTAGGTCCTTGCTGGTCATTCATTCCAAATACAGCAGTGTGTACATGTCGATCCCACACTCCCTAACTACCCCTTCCCCCATATGAAAATATATTTAATTGTACTTTGAAAAGCACCAGTATTTTCCTTTATGCATACACAACCCAGAGTTTAGCGATTTTTTTATGTATGTAAATGCTATAAAAACATATTCTCTACCAATCTATTCGGTGTCTCCATGTTCTCAGGAAAGCCTCAGCCCTTCAGAATTCTTCGATGTGGAAGCCACAGAATTGTTTAGTCAAGAGGGCTAAAGGCAGAGATACATATGTGCTTACTAGTAGCCAACATTTATTGAATGCTTATCCCATGCTTAGAAGCTATTAACATGCTTGACGAGTGTTAATTCCTCTTATTCTCTTGACCAGGCTACGAGGAAGATAACATTATTCTCCTTATTTTACAGATGAGGAAACTGAGGAGCAAACAGATCCTTCATGTACCCAAGGTCCCATGGTTAGGAAACAGGATTTAATACCAGGGAGTCGGGTTCTCACTTCATAGTGATATATAGCATCCCAATTGCTAATGCATCACTGATGTTTTTTTCAAACAGTATATATCACCTTACTTGTTAGAATTTGCTTATTCTTTGACTTTAAAATACTCATGCCAATATAAGCTAAGCCACTTTGTTTTGCCTTAATGTGCTACGGTTTAAGCTTTTTGATCATATACCCAGCCCCATGTGACGCCTAGGATCGTGGGCTCTTGAGTTCCACCCGTTAGCAGTATGGTGCCCCCTTGAGCAGGTGCCTCAACCCCTCCAAGCCTCAGTCTCCTCACCTGTAAGATGGGGGGTAGTCCACCTCGCAGGGTAGCTCTAGTACTCAAAGAGGTGAGTACCAGATGTCTCCAGGGACTAGCGTTAACGCGTGCAACTGGTGCTCTGCATGTGCTTGCCGCCAGTCACGTTCACATCAGCTCTTCACAAGGATACACAGCATCCGCGGCTGGTTTTACACGCATCCACGATGATATTTGCACGTCGAGATGCACTCATCTGGAAGTATGAAATAAATCTCAGGGCAGCAGGGGCAGGCTCCACACTGGCAGTCTTTCCAAGGCAAGCAGGGGCAATCTTTGCTCTGTGTGCATACCCACCGAGCCTCAGATGCCCGGGCAGCCTTCACTCACCTCCCCAGCCCCCTCAACCTCATCATCTACCCCTCCCCCTCGCCCTCCCTCCCCCCACTGCCAGCATTCCAAACTGCAGAGGCTGACCCTGTCTCTCTTGATGATTTAAGTTTTGGAGAAGGACCGGAGAAGGATTTGTTTTGACATTTAAAGGCAATCCAGGTAATGGATGACAGGGGCGGCGTCCACCTCCCCATCTATATATCTGCACAACAGTATCTATTTTTGACGTAGCTGACACACCATTTCCTTTGGCAGCACAAAAGGGGGCTCGTCTTTAAATTAAATGCATCTCCAAGCCCTCCGATCTGCGGCCCATTCTTGGGCAGAAGCCGGCGAGGGAAGCAAGAAGGCTGGGGGCAGCCTGTTGTCAGTTGGTGATGTATGGTACAAGGGACAGTGTACCGTGAGCTGGACCCAAGACCCTCTCAAGCATTAAGTAATGAAAGAGGATGCCCTCAAGTCTTCTAATCACCTTTCATGTGCACATTTAGATGTGGACTTGAAAGCAAGCAAGATAAGCAGGTCAGACAAACAAAGAAAAGAAAATCATCTCATTGTCTCCAGCTGGCTTGAGATGGGAGGATGGTGATACACTTGATGAAGAATTAACTATGGCAAAGAGACTCTCAGGCTTCCTTGAGAGTCTTTGTCTCAATAACTAGGTGATCTCTCCCATCCCAACCCACTGCCTAGAGGTTCCAGAATTCTGTCTCTGAGAGCAAACTTGGTAGAGCAGAGAGAAAATGCTAGCATCCAATCCCACAGGCACAGTCCAATTCTGCCACTTGACTAGCTGGGGGTTTAGGGGGGCACGGGCGGGGGTCTTCTTTCTCAAGGCTCAGTATGCTCATCTGTAAAAGGTCCCATATGTCCTTTGAATGCAGAGAAAGAGACAGAAAGACAGAAACACAGAGAGAGATGGAGAGACTGGGCAAAAAAGAAGGAGAGAGAACGTATGGGCAAGCGATTTATAAACTGCTGCAATGGACTTTCCAAATGTTCCCATTATTAAATAATGATGAGGAGACAGTTGAGGACTGTGTGGGGAAAAAAAAAACCATTCAAAGAAAGAAGGTATTAAACTCGCTGCCTTCTAAGCCACATGGACATGTCTCTACATGCTTGGCCATGATTCTGCCCTCCAATTCCTTTCCCCTAAGGTCCTGAAACTTTGATCTTTTACTTAAAAAAAAAAAAAAATTTTTTTTTTTTAAAGCTAGCCAGGGGGTCTTAGAGCCTGTATGATCCCTTTTGATTTACACCTCAAAAGAAACAAAGACCTCCTGGAAAATACCAGCCCCAAGTTGCCTTCTCTGCTATTGGGTCAAATTTTCCTTCTGTCAAAGCAAAGAGAAGTGGGGTGAGTGAGCATGTTAGTTTGGGGCCAGAAGAAGCCGCCGTCACAGGCACGCACACCCATCCTTCATCCCCTAGCCCAGAACTCTCAGGACGTTGAACTTGGGTGGAAAATGATTCTAGTTTTCACCGGGCCAAAGTCCCCTTGGATCCTGGCATTGGCTTCTGTGGGATGATGGAAGATGTGTCTCAAGACCCAGAGACAGAAACGATAAGGAACCTCTTTCCAGAAAGCTACTATCTACCCCAGGCTTTCTCTCTGCTGGCAGCTGTTACTGTAACTATGCCCCTGGGAAACGGGGAAGCAGCCTTCAACCCCGCCTCCTGCAACCAGCTGGCTGGATTCCTGTGTCCCAGTCTCCTCGGATCCATGGGATCCCAGTGCCTTGCCTCCGAAAAACAGCATGTCTTAGTCGCCCAGATAGAAATGAACTAAGAGTCTGGAGTGGTCCATACCCTTCTGGTGGATGGCCTCCTTTTTCATGATGTCTATTGACATGTCGTAGAATTAGATTCCCGGGGGATTTACTTTGGGAAAACATCCTTTCAGTGTCAAGCTTTGTCCTTGAATCGTCTTTGTCTATTTTATTACTGATAATGACTCTAAGGTCTTAACTGCTAGCTCAGCTGATAAAGAATCTGCCAGCAACGTTGGAGACCTGGGTTCGATCCCTGGGTTGGGAAGATCCCCTGGAGAAGGGGATGGCAATCCACTCCAGTATTCTGACCTGGAGAATTCCATGGATAGTCCACGGGGTCGCAAAGAGTCGGGCACGACTGGAGTGACTTTCACTTTACTTTCTTGACCCTAAAGACATCTTTGTTCAGAGGTGGCATCAAACTGGAAAGGATACCTCAAATTTGGATGATTTTTAAAAGTATNGGCAATCCACTCCAGTATTCTGACCTGGAGAATTCCATGGATAGTCCACGGGGTCGCAAAGAGTCGGGCACGACTGGAGTGACTTTCACTTTACTTTCTTGACCCTAAAGACATCTTTGTTCAGAGGTGGCATCAAACTGGAAAGGATACCTCAAATTTGGATGATTTTTAAAAGTATCTAAAATTCTCCTCTTGCCCATGTAGGAGACACTGGTTTGATCTCCGATCCGTAAGATCGCCCATGCTGTGGAGCAACTAAGCCTGGGCGGCACAGCTACTGAGCCTGTGCTCTAGAGCCTGAAGCCACGACTACTGAGCCCAGCTGCCACAATTACTGAAGCCCGTGTGCCCTGCAGCCCACGCTCTGCAACAAGAGAGACCACTGCAGTAAGAAGCCTGTGCACCATGTCTAGAGAGTGGCCCCAGCTCGCTGCAACTAGAGAAAAAGCCCGCCCAGCAACAAAGACCCAGGACAACCAAAAATAAAGAAGTAAATAAAATTATTTACAGAAAGGAATCTAAATTCTAAATATTTTTAGACAAACTGTCAAAGGATGGCTTGCTTTCAATTCACTTTTTTTTTTTTTTTTAACCCAATGCCAAAACATAGGATGGACAAGTGGCTTCATCACAGTTGATGTGACTGTGACCTGCGGATTCGGGTTACTAAAACCCACCGATAATATGTGATGCCCAATTAATTCAGGGGGATACAACTCCAAAGGTCCATTTGTCGACCAGTGGATAAACAGAAGGCCATCTCTGCACGCACTGAAGTGTTATTCAGTTGTAAAAAGGGATGAAGTACTGGCACACGCATGGGTGAACCTCGAACCCCATAGGCCCAGGGAAAGAAATCGGATGTAAAAGACCACATATTATTACAATTCCTTCATATAACATGCTCAAGACAGGGATAAGGAATGATAGCCAAAGGCTCCAGTATTTCTTTCTGAGTCAATGAAAATATTCAAAAATTGACTGGGATGATAGTCGGGAAGATTCCCTGGAGAAGGAAATGGCAACCCACCCTGGTATTCTTGCCTGGGAAATCCCTTGGACAGAGAAGCCTGGTGGGTGTCCGTCCACGGGGTCGCACAGAGTTGGACACAACTGAGCATGTAAACATTATTATCATAGTTGCATATACCTGTGAATAGACCGAAAACCACTCAGTCGCATGCTTTAAATGGGGGTGAGCTGTATGGTGTGTAAATTACATCCCAATTAAGTAGTTTTAACTGATCCCCATAGATGGTTGGATGGCATCACTGACTCAATGGGCATGAGTCTGAGTAAACTCCGGCAGTTGGTGATGGACAGGGAATCCTGGTGGGCTGCAGTCCATAGGGTCACAAAGAGTCAGACACGACTGAGTGACTGAACTGAACAACTGACGTAAGTAGTTTTAAAACATAACTCAGGCCTGTGTACGGTTTCATTCACAGAATAGCATCTCAGCCAAGGTTCTGTCTGGTGGGAGCACCAGCAGGATTCAGGTCTGGGGTGCTACTGTTTGTGAGGGATGGGGATACCAAGAGGGAGGGGTCCTGGATCCTGGAGCAAACAGATGGTGTTGTTTGTGGCTGATAATCCTGGGGACAGAAGATGACAGCCCACAGACATTTAGAGAGTTGTGTTGTTGAGGAAAAAAGACCCTCCTCTGGTATAGTTGATGAAGGTGGCAGGGGAATCAATTGAGATTCAACATGTGAGAGAGAATGAGGTGGACGAAACTGGAGCTGATTATACAGAGTGAAGTAAGCCAGAGAGAAAAACACCAATACAGTATACTAATGCATATACGTGGAATTTAGAAAGATGGTAATGATAACCCTATATGCGAGACAGCAAAAGAGACACAGATGTATAGAACAGTCTTTTGGACTCTGTGGGAGAGGGCGAGGGTGGGATGATTTGGGAGAATAGCATTGAAACATGTATATTACCACATGTGAAACAGATCGCCAGTCCAGGTTCGATGCATGAGGCAGGGTGCTCAGGGCTGGTGCACTGGGATGACCCTGGGGGATGGGATGGGGAGGGAGTCGGGAGGGGGGCTCAGGATGGGGAACACATGTACACCCGTGGCTGATTCATGTCAATGTATGGCAAAAACCACTACAATATTGTACAGTAATTAGCCTCCGATTAAAATAAATAATTAAAAAAAATTTAAAAGGAAGATAAACACACACACACACAAAAGAGATTTTTAAAGCTAGAATATTTCTTTTGGCTGTGCCATGGAGCATGCAGGATCTTAGCTTCCCAACCAGGAATTGAACCCGAATTCCCTGCATTGGAAGTGTGAAGTCTTAACCACTGGATCACCAGGGAAGTCCCTAGAGTACTTTAAAATATAGACATAAAGGCGGGGTTTCCTGTGAGAGAAAAAGCTCCCAAAGAAGGCAATACTCAAGACCTAAGTGGGGACCATCTGTCTGGGATTCTTGCACCAGGGAGAGTTTGGAATAGAAGGCTGCCATGAATGCACACAATTCTTAAGTGCCTATGATTCCGTAAGACTTGGCCCCAGGTTCACTAGAATGTTGGTAAAGCAACATCTGCTTTGGGACAAGAAGACTGAATTATACAAACCACCAGGGGACCACTTTTAAGGCTTCTTGATGTATCATGCCTGGGGACAGTATTTCCAGGACAAAGCTAAGGGCCATCCTCCGGAGACTGTATCACACATCAGATCTGAGCACAGTCTGGGAGTCAAACAGACCTGGGTTACCGTCCTGACTCTGCCACGTATTTGCTGTAGGTTGTAGGGGCAAGTGACTTCAACACTCAGTTTTGGCATCTACAACATCAGAGTGATTGCATATGCATCATAGGCTATGAAAGCTTTAAAATAAAAACTTTTATTGGCCTCCTAAATTCCCCTCTATCTGCAAAGATAAAATCAATGTGTAAAACCTTCATGTAAAACACAGTATTATAAACCTGTCCTAAAATCTCACCTCCCAGGTATACTTGCTGCTACTGCTGCGAAGTCACTTTAGTCGTGTCCGACCCTGTGCGACCCCATAGACGGCAGCCCACCAGGCTCTCCCATCCCTGGGATTCTCCAGCCAGAACACTAGAGTGGGTTACCATTTCCTTCTCCAGTGCATGAAAGTGAAAAGTGAAAGTGAAGTCGCTCAGTCATGTCTGACTCTTCGAGACCCCGTGGACTGCAGCCTACCAGGCTCCTCCGCCCATGGGATTTTCCAGGCAAGGGGACTGGGGTGGGGGGCCATTGCCTAATTCCCCTTTATACTTCAAGGTATTTTCTATATTTGGTTCAATTAGAGTTTACTGTTTGAATACAGTAAACTTGATACGCTAACAATTGAAGCCTGAAAACACAATATTCTGTGTTCTCCTGTGAGTCATCTTTTGTGTCTAACATCCTTGGCTAGAATATAGGCTGTAGTATAAGAGTTGGGTGCCGGGAAAATACCAGTTTGGAATCCCGCCTCCATCTTCCATCATCACCTCCATCCCCACCACTGTCGTTACCACCATCGCCACGACCAGCACCCCCACCATAACTTCTGTCCCCCAGCCTTTGTCATACTATGAACACCCCGACTGTCACCACCACCCCGAACACCGCCACCGTTGCCATCAACATCACCGCGGGTACCACTTCCACCATTTCCGTCACCAGCACCATCCGGCACATCACCACCGTCACCACGAGCAATTATGAAGCACCCTTGGACGAGTCACGTTGGCTCTCCTGACTCTGTGCCAGCATCTCAGGTCTGTCTGCCTGCCTTTAATGAAACGTCTACCTGACTCCGTGAGCAATTTTAAGAGCCTTTCCTTAGGTGATTTTTACCAGGGTCCCTGGGGACCCTCGTGGGCATTCCGTTCTAGGTGTCAGCCGCTGAACACACACAAAATTGTAAATTTAAGTTCAGACTCTCTGTAGCCCGTACCTTGGGAACTTCTCTGTCGGGAGTGTTGACATCGGGGTCTGAGTCTCTAAGGCCAGTTTTCTCGGAAACTGAAACCACACACATGCATCCAAGAAAAGAGCGCGAGGGGAGCCAGGACCGCAAAGATGGCTTCCTCTGCCCCGCAGCCGCGAAGCCCCATCTTCTGGGCAAAGTTCTCCCGAAGCAGCCTTTGATTTTTCTGGACTCCCTCCTTGACCTGTTGCCTCGTAGCAGAGTGTGTGTCTGAGAGACCTGATCAAGACATTCCAGTGAGTGACACTGCATACAAATACCAGGCGGTGGCTTTGAACTCCTCCGGCAAACCACAAGCTCGGAACTGACGCTGACACGACACTCAGCCGATTCAAAACACTGGCGGGGGCAGAAGGGGAGGGGCGCGGGCCAAGGCTCTTTGATTAAATGCGTTTCTTTCTCTCTGTGCTCTGATGGGGTCTCCAGGCACCGCCTGGCCACTCCAAAATGTCCGCGCTTGCTTTCTTTTTCTTGAAAAAATAAATAATTGTATTTATTCATGTTATGTTTGGTTCTGCTGGGTCTTCGTTGCTGTGTGTGGACGTTCTCCAGTTGCGGCGAGTGGGGGCTACTCTCTAGTTGAGGGGCACGGGTTTCTTATTGCGCTGGCTTCTCTGGCTGCAGAGCACAGCCTCTAGACGCGTGGCCTCAGTAGTCGCCATTCCCGGGCTCTAGAGCACAGGCTCGGTGGTTGTGGCCCACCGGCTGAGTTACTCCGAGACATGCGAGATCTTCCCGGACTAGGGATCGAACCCGCGTCTCCTGTATTGGCAGGCCGATTCCTTCCTACTGAGCAAGGCTTCCCTGCTGGCTCAGATGATAAAGAATTTACCGGCAGTGCAGGAGAAGCGAGTTCAGTCCCGGGGTGGGAGAGATCCCCTGTAAAAGGAAATGAAAACCCACTCCAGTATTCTTGGGAATACTGTATGCCTGGGAAATCGCATGGGCGGAGGAGACTGGTGTGCTCCAGTCCGTGAGGCTGCAAACCGACTGAGCGATTCCCAGGACAACACCAGGGAAGACCCCCTGCTTTTCCTGAAGAAAACCTCTATCAAGCTGTCTCTCAGAAGTTTCCAGCCAAGAGCAACAGGAGAAATTTGTTACTGATGTGAACAACCAGGCCTTTTCCATGGATAAACATTCAAACAAGAATAGGAAGACCTAGAGGGGAAATATCTTGTAAGAAAGAAAGGGACGTGAAGAAAAAGCAAAGTATTCGCCGTCAAAACATTGCACACTCCAAAGAACCAGGTTTATCTTTGCCCAGAATTCCCTTTGCGGGAATGACTGTCTAACCTCTGTGCCACGTTTTTAATCTCCCTGAACGGGTTTTAGTTTTTGCCAAGATGGATGTTGGGTCTGAATTAAAATCGGAGTCATTTATCTTTGCCAAGGCATTTTCTTCTTCCACAATGGAAAGCTGGGAAGATGGGTGCCTCCCATTCAAACTAAGTATTCCCCGCCCAAAGTTATCAGGCCCCTGTGGTCTGCTGATAACCAAAGAGACTCAACCTCAGGGGAGCAGAAGCTCCTTGAGGATAAATGAGGAGACCATTAAAAGAAAGACATATGACTTTGCTGCCAAGGGGCAGAAGAAACAGCCTCTTTCTAGGCAGCTATTTTGTTTGCTAAGAAAAGAGGCTTTTAAAAGGTTGTACACCCCGATTTTCCAAATCTTGGCTCAAACACCTTTCTTTGCACTTTTATTTAAGCTCATTTTTGGGGAAAACAGTAGAATTCCACGCATCTTTTTTTTTTGACTTTTTACTTTTTATTGGAGTATAGGTGATTAACAAACCATGCTTTGATAGTTTCAAGTGAACAGTGAAGGCACTCAGCCATCCATATACATGTATCCATTTCCCAGCCAAACTCCTCTCCTATCCAGGCTGTCCAGACACCTTTTNCCTAGAGGGGAAATATCTTGTAAGAAAGAAAGGGACGTGAAGAAAAAGCAAAGTATTCGCCGTCAAAACATTGCACACTCCAAAGAACCAGGTTTATCTTTGCCCAGAATTCCCTTTGCGGGAATGACTGTCTAACCTCTGTGCCACGTTTTTAATCTCCCTGAACGGGTTTTAGTTTTTGCCAAGATGGATGTTGGGTCTGAATTAAAATCGGAGTCATTTATCTTTGCCAAGGCATTTTCTTCTTCCACAATGGAAAGCTGGGAAGATGGGTGCCTCCCATTCAAACTAAGTATTCCCCGCCCAAAGTTATCAGGCCCCTGTGGTCTGCTGATAACCAAAGAGACTCAACCTCAGGGGAGCAGAAGCTCCTTGAGGATAAATGAGGAGACCATTAAAAGAAAGACATATGACTTTGCTGCCAAGGGGCAGAAGAAACAGCCTCTTTCTAGGCAGCTATTTTGTTTGCTAAGAAAAGAGGCTTTTAAAAGGTTGTACACCCCGATTTTCCAAATCTTGGCTCAAACACCTTTCTTTGCACTTTTATTTAAGCTCATTTTTGGGGAAAACAGTAGAATTCCACGCATCTTTTTTTTTTGACTTTTTACTTTTTATTGGAGTATAGGTGATTAACAAACCATGCTTTGATAGTTTCAAGTGAACAGTGAAGGCACTCAGCCATCCATATACATGTATCCATTTCCCAGCCAAACTCCTCTCCTATCCAGGCTGTCCAGACACCTTTTTATTCTTTTCTTTTTTTTTTTTTTTGATGTGGGCTATTTTTAAAGTCTTTGTTGAATTTGTTACAATATTGCTTCTGTTTTAACCTTTTTGGTTTTTTGGCCTGGAGGCATGTGGGATCTTCCCTCTTGGAGCAGGGATAGAAACCTCTGCTTTGGAAGCTGAAGTCTTAACCACTGGACCGCCAGGGAAGTCCTGGACACTTTTCCAAGAAAGAAAAGGAAAAAAAAGCTAGAAGGAAATTGTGCCATTTGCGATGACACAGTTGGAACTCGAGGGCACTTTGCTAAGCGAAAGAAGTCAGACAGAGAAAGACAATGGATGGATGATCTCATTTATATGTAGAATCTAAAAAGAGAGATAGAGAGAAAGCTCCCAAGTCAAGTTCATAGATTCAGAGAACAGATTGATGGTCACCAGAGGAGCAGACTGGGCACTGGACAAAATTCATGAAGGTGTCAAAAAGTTGCAAGCAAAACCAGTCCTGAGGATGTCATGTATATCTTGGTGACTACGGTGAATGNAGAGATAGAGAGAAAGCTCCCAAGTCAAGTTCATAGATTCAGAGAACAGATTGATGGTCACCAGAGGAGCAGACTGGGCACTGGACAAAATTCATGAAGGTGTCAAAAAGTTGCAAGCAAAACCAGTCCTGAGGATGTCATGTATATCTTGGTGACTACGGTGAATGCCATATTGTATACTTGGGAGTTGCTAAGGAAACAGATCTTAAAAGTTTCTCATCACAAGAAAAAAAAATTTGTAATGGTGTGAGACGATGGATATTGATTAAAATTCTGGTGATCATTTTGCAATAGATACATTCATCAAATCATTGTGTTGTATGCCTGACATGAAGACAATTTTATATGTTAATTGTATCTCAATTTTTTATGGTAAATAATTACACTGAAAAAGCATGTAAAAAAAATAAAAAGAAAGAAAGCTAAAAAGCAATTTAGGGACTTCTCTGGCATTCTCGTGTTTAGGTTTTGGTGTGTCCATCACTGGAGCCCCAGGTTGGGTCACTGCTTGGGGAACTAAGACCCTGTAAGCCGTGTGGCCAAAATACAGACACACACAGATACAAATATAAAAAACAAAAAGCAATTTAAAGCTGATGACTGATTTCATCCCCTCACTCAGGAGATAGGTTCTGTTTGGAACCTATACTTTGTTCAGAGAGGTTCTACTCTGTTTAATGTAGGATAAACCTCGGAGAATGTGGTGTCTTCCTGGGAGAAGCAGAGTGCAACTTGGCGAGAGACCCAGGACTAGGGTCTTAAGAGTGGCAATTAGTAAGGCTACATTTGGGGGACTCAGAAAGGACCCAACTGTCTCTAATCCTTTGCCAAGCACCACCCATCTCTCAGCTCCTATTAGGCTGGGGACTTGTGGTTTCTTTTCAGAATCTAAGCCCCTGAGCATCATCACTGTCTCATAAACACTGGCAGCTGCTTCATATAAATTATGAAAAATTATGGACTATTCCACTTACAGGCACTATGACATTTTGCCTACATGCTGGGCCGTCGATGTTATTAAATTCCTTCGACATGAGGGAAATTAAAAACCCAGGATGCTTCATCAGAAGCCAAATTGAAGCAGCAAGAGGAAATTGATGAGTGGCCTGTCACTCGATGTTACATCTTACTCATTGAAAGTGGAAAAAAATAATTATGAAGTTAAACAAATATATTTTAATCATAGCCTGTATTTTTCTCTCTGATGTCCATAGGCTTTCTTGCAAGGTTCAAGTTACCAGCTGTTTCACAGAATATTCAAGTTCTCAAGGTTTGGAAGATGGAGGACCCCACCCAGTGAGGATCCTGGAAGCTCCAGGCTATTGCCTATCAGAGAGAGAGGATGGAAGGGAACTAACTGGACAGTTCAACTCCAATTCCAGCAGGGCTGATACTGCCTGGAAATGTGTATTGTTAGTACCCTCTAGTGGCCAAAGCTTGGATGAACTTTAAAAGAGATTTTTCACCCTGAACAGGGGCGTTGAGTGCTTTTGAAAAGCTATTTTGTAGCTTGTCTGTTGCCTTAGTGCTCTACCAGGAATGGCTTAGGACTCCCTGACGCTGGTTCTCTTCTTATTAGAGCTGTCTCACATCCTCTTGGAGGAAGTTCCTGCCTTTGAAATACATTNAAATGTGTATTGTTAGTACCCTCTAGTGGCCAAAGCTTGGATGAACTTTAAAAGAGATTTTTCACCCTGAGCAGTGGCGTTGAGTGCTTTTGAAAAGCTATTTTGTAGCTTGTCTGTTGCCTTGGTGCTCTACCAGGAATGGCTTAGGACTCCCTGAGCTGGTTCTCTTCTTATTAGAGCTGTCTCACATCCTCTTGGAGGAAGTTCCTGCCTTTGAAATACATTACACTTTTTGAAAATGGCAAATTGCAATTTTTCTGAGGAAATCTTTTAGCCTTCCAAGTAGCTTGCACAGTTTCCTCTTGGTTGCCTATGACCCGGAGCAAAATCTTCCTATTTACTTCTTTTGCTGCTCAAGTTTCTTTGACACAATCATTTTTCTTCTTCAGGCTAATTATGTGTCTTGCAAAGGCTCTAAAAATCAAGCCATTCCTATTGACCTGGCAATTCCACTTCTAGATATTTTTTGCTAAGCAATCCATATGGATGTCAGTAAGAATGAGGATAAGCTATTTGTTGAAGAGTTAATAATACAGAGAAAAATCCCCACAACCCCCTAAATATCCAACAAAATAGAATTTGATACATTATAGCTCAGGCAACTGCTGAAGTGAAATGTTGCAATTAAAAGCTATGTTACGGTGGAGATCTTTTTGCTAATGGATGGGGCACAAAGGACTAGAGTGGATGACTTTTCTAGCATCTCACACAAAATCTGGGTGATGGAGTTCACCCAGATGGATGCTCACTTTGTGATGTCATTAAGCTGTACATTTTCTGAATGAGTGCATATTGCATAATTTTAAAAGATTTTTAGAAAGATATTTTATACAGGCAACAATGAAGAAACAGACAGAGAATAGACTTATGGACATGGGGAGAGGGGAGGAGAGAGTGAGATGTTTGGATAGAGTAACCTGGAAACTTATATTACCATATGTAAAACAGATAGCCAAGGGGAATTTGCTGTTTGGCTCATTGACACTCAAACAGGGGCTCCTATCAGCTTAGAGGGGTAGGGTGGGGAGGGAGATGGGAGGGAGTTTCAATAGGGAGGGGATATATGTATACCTACGGCTGATTCATGTTGAGGTTGGACTTCCCTGGTGGCTCAGACGGTGAAGTGTCTGCCTACAATACAGGAGACCCAAGTTTGATCCCTGGCTGGGAAGATCCTCTGGAGAAGGAAATGGCAACCCACTCCAGTACTCTTGCTTGGAAAATCCACAGACAGAGGAGCCTGATAGGCTGCAGTCCATGGGGTCATGAAGAGTTGGACACGACTGAGCGACTTCACTTTCACTTTTTACTTTCATGCATTGGAGAAGGATATGGCAACCCACTCCAGTGTTCTTGCCTGGAGAATCCCAGGGATGGGTGAGCCTGGTGGGCTGCCGTCTCAGGTCGCACAGAGTCGGACACGACTCAAGCGACTTAGCAGCAGCAGCAGTATCCTGGAAGGGTGAGAGGGCTTGGTCCCAGGACGCCTGAAGATTCCAAAATCTGCAGAATATAGTTCCTCCCTTTGTGTCTGCAGGATTCCACCAACCCAAGAATACAGACTGAGGCTGACTATATTTAGAACATTCAAGACTAGATTTGCTTGCAAATAGCTTTGTCTGTGGTGAATGGGGAAAACAATGTGAAATGCCATTCAGAGGTGTGGGGAAAATGATACACTTAAAACTCTTGGCTCTAGAGCTTGGAGATTATCAATGCATTTTGCTAATTCTGTCTTTTTATTGCCATTCCAATGGTGAATTGCCATGTCTTTTGCTGTTATTTTACAAACCCACTGAATGTTTAGAGGAAAACAATTTGCCGACGTGTTCAAGGAAATATAATTCTTCTCTATGATTCCTTATCAAAAGCTGAGAAATAATGAGTGAATTTGAAATTACATTTAATAAGTACTTATTTTGTGTTTGACACCCTGAGACAATAGGGAGAAACAGCACAATCCTAGACCTCAAGGTAGGGTTCCCTGGTGGCTCAGACGGTCAAGATCCGCCTGTAATGCAGAAGACCTGGGTTTGATCCCTGGATCGGGAAGATCTCCCGGAGAAGGGAACGGCCACTCACTTCAGTATTCTGGCCTGGAGAATTGCAGGGACTGTACAGTCCATGGGATTGCAAAGAGCTGGACACGACTGAGCGACTTTCACTTACATTTACGTAGACTTCAAGGTACCTTTAGTCTGACTGGGAGGAAGTATTGCATCCATGAAAAAAGAAGAGAGACCTATATAATTAAGTAAATGGAATGACACTTATGTGTAAGCGTCATAATCGTATGGAGCTAAGTCAAGTGTGAGAAACTCTGAGTCAGACTGATATAAATGTATGTCTGTAGGGACAGGTGAGTTAAAATCTCTGTGGCTCACACTGTCAGCACAGGGAACTCAACGCGGTGCTCTGTGACGACCTAAAGGGGTGGGACAGAGGTGCTGGGAGGGAGAGTCAAGAGGGAAAGAATATATGTTTTCATGCAGTGGATTCCCTTTGTTGTACAGCAGAGATCAACACAACATTGTAAAGCAATTATACTCCAAAAATTAAAGCATTAAAGAAAATGCCCCCCCCCCAAAAAAAGTCTCTGTAGCTCAGTTTCTCTGTCCATAAAATGGGGCATTACTACTACTGTAAAGGTAAAATAAGAAAATTCACTTGGCTAAAACATTAACTGCTCAAACATGTTAAGAGAATCCTAATTATTAATAAGGAATATTTTTGAGCCTGGCCAACTACACAGTCTGAGGGGAAATGTTCAGTCTTTGTATTAGGCAAGGAGGACAGGTTCAAACTTGAGGAAATAGATTTTCAAGCTGAGAACACAAAAATGTCTTAGAAACCCCTGTTTCCTCATCCATTGCCATTTTCCCACAGTAGAAGGCACCCCTGAGACATCTGTCCACAGGGATTCCCCCACCCCCCGCCCCATGCCTGGGAAAGGGAATCAGCTTCTGTGCCAAGAACACGTTCAGGGAACAAGATAGCCAGTTTAGCTAATTGCTAAAGATCTTAATACGAAAGGCTGTCACTACAGAGTGTATTGCGTAAGGAATGAGGCTATGGTTGACTACACGGGAAGCAGGAAGCCCTTCTCTGCCTTGTCAAACGAATTGGGCCACTTGGGGGTTTGAGGGCAACTGAGTCAGGGCCGTCTGCTTTACATCCTTTGGCAGGGTCTTGCAAGCTGGAGGAAGACACCCGAGCCCTGGGGCCTGAAGATCAGGCTTTGAACCCTGGCTCTGTCTCGAGCTCACTGCGTGACCTCAAGCTTGTTACTTGCCCACTGAGTCAGTTTTTTTCCTCCTTAAGCCATAACACCAGGGACAACTTCCCTGCTGGTCCAGTGGCTAAGAGTCCTTGCTCCCAGTGCAGGGGCCTGAGGTTCAATCCCTGATCAGGGAACCAGATCCCACATGCCACGACTAAGAGTGAGGTGCAGCCAGATAAATTTTTTAAAAATATCTTTAAAAAGTTGATTTTCTAAAAGAAACAAACAATAAAAAGGTAACACCAGCGGACCTCAAACTCAATTCGTGACACAAATCAAAGCTATTATCTGTTACATACACTGTTCTAAGTGGTTTATCTGTATTGACACTTTTTCACTTACACAGCCCTAGGAGATGCACATTATTAGATAAGGAAACTGAGACGTGCTGCAGTGAAGTGACTTGCCCAGGGTCACTCCTCTAAGTAAATGATAGAGCTAATCTTTGACCCAGGCAGTCTGGAGCTCCAGTTCCCTATCTGTGAGAACCCACTAATCACAACTCTGTCCGCAGGCTGGACCACGGGGTGGTACATTGGCTTTCCTGACCTTTAGCCAGAGTTCCACCTGCTCAGATGCCAGGGTAAGCCTGTTTCTCAAGCTCTCAGGAAATGCCTCCCCAGGGAATATTCTAACCAGAACAGAAGGTGTCGAGCTCTCTGACAGACTTCTGTGCACGGTGCCAGGGAACACAGAACAAGTCACATGACTCGGAGACGAGACAAATCTGCCAGGCAGGAGAATTCCAGATAATTTATGTAAATACGCTGCCATCCGGTCCCTTGAGTGTGGTCTGAGCTGAGTGACTTGCTTCCGAAGATGACAGTCAGGAGCAAGGAAATGAAAGGTAACTTTGGGGACTTCCTCTGTGGTCCAGTGGCTAAGACTCCATGGTTCCAAGTTCCATCTAGGGTCAGGGAACTAGATCCGGCATGCTACAGCTAAGACCTAGGCAGCCAAATAAAAATACACATTTAAGGGGGGGGTGTGAAAAGAGTAATGCTCCAAGGAGAGCCTGACAAATAGCACCTCAGCCAAGTGATCTGGGTCCATCACCAACCACGGAAGTCATTCCATGAACTCTTTTTCCTGTCCACTTTATTTTTAATTTTTATTAAAAATTAAAAGAAACATTTGTATACAATTTAAAGACCACTTTCCATTTATGTTGTTGTTGTTCAGTCGCCCAGTCGTGTTCAGCCTCATGGACTGCAGCATGCCAGGCCTCTGTCCCCCACCATCTCCCGAAGTTTGCCCAGGTTCATGTTCATTGCATCTGCAATGCCATCCAGCCATCTCATCCTCCGGTGCCCTCTGCTCCTTCTGCCCTCAATCTTTCCTAGCCTCAGGGACTTTTCCAATGAGTCAGCTGTTTGCATCAGATGACCAAAATACTGGTCAGTACTTACCACTATTTCCCGTTTATAGTTATTACTAAAAATTGGCGGTATTCCTCGTATTGTACAATACATCCGTGTAGCCTATTTTATACCCAACAATTTGTACGTCCCACTCCCCCACCCCTATGTTTTCCCTCCCCCTTCCTCCTCCCCACTGGAACCACTGATGTGTTCTCTGGACTTCCTCGGTGGCTCAGCTGGTAAAGAATCTGCTTGCAGTGCTGGAGACCTGGGTTCCGTCCCTGGATCAGGTAGATCCCCTGGAGAAGGAAATGGCAACCCACTCCAGTATTCCTGCCTGGAGAATCCGGTGAACAGGGAAGCCTGGCAGGCTACAGTCCATGGGGTCTCAAAGAGTTGGACATGACTGAGCGACAAACACACGCAGTGTGCTCCCCACATCTGTGAGTCTGCTTCTTTTTTGTTGTATTTGCTAGTTTGCTGTATATTTTAGATTCCATATCTAAGTGATATCGTACTGTACAGCCTTAAAAAATTGGCCTCTGCCAACGTTCTAGTAAGAGAGATGGACATTAAGTAAAGAATTTATCAACATAAATATAAAAAGTTTAACATAATATAAAAGTTTAAAAATAAAAAAATATGTAAACTAGGCTTCAATCAAAGTTGAGTTTACCTCCCAGGGGACATTCAGCAATGTCTGGAGACATTTTGATTGTCACAACTAAGGGGAGAGGGACACGGTACCGAGATGCAGTGGGTAGAAGCCAAGCATGCTGGCAGCATCTTAAAATGCCTGGATCCGTGCCCACATCAGATGATTATCCAGCCTTGAAAGTCAATAGTTCTGATTACACATTAATATTATATTATCGGTATGGGAAGGAAGAGGTTCAGTTCAGTTCAGTTTAGTTGCTCAGTCGTGTCCGACTCTTTGTGACCCCATGAACCACAGCACACCAGGCCTCCCTGTCCATCACCAACTCCCAGAGTCCACCCAAACTCATGTCCATTAAGTCAGAAATGCCATCCAACCATCTCATCCTCTGTCGTCCCCTTCTCCTCCTGCCCTCAATCCANACAACCTGGTGATATTTAAAGTGCACAAAAATGAGCATATTCAAACATCAATAGTGGGTGTACAGATGGAGACACATCTTTCTTAGAAGACAATCAGACTTTACTAACTTGTTTATTCTATGATGTAAAGTTCACTTGAAATTTAATAGTTTGATTAAAAAAAAAAAGAAACAGAAGTCTATCAGGCCACCAAGTGGTTTATTTTAACAAGGAGATAATTTTTCAAATTAAGGGAAATGTTTTATAGGAAAATGGTCACCATCGAATTTTTTTGTGTAACAGAAATGTTAGGAACAATCTAAAGATCTGACAGAGGGAATCACTTGAAAGAGTGATGTCATATCTTCTCATCAATGAAATGTTCCATGATTATTAAAATTTGCATGGAGAGGGATGGAGAGAATTCTAGAAGAGTAAACACCAATATTTCAATACAGGTCCTCTTTGGGGGTTGGATTTTCTGTTGTTAGGATCTGTATTCACGTTTGATTTGCCTTTCTCTTTACTGTTTGAGTTGTGTTACCTCTGCCCCAAATCTGCCCTACAGAAGACTATTGCCAACACAAGCAAACACCTGGTCCTCCCCGTGTTTGCCAAGGATCCTAATCTCAGCAATGAAATGATAAATCACAAGACACGAGGTGCCCGGGCCCACTTGGCTCTCCTGATGACCTTGGCTCTGAAAACATCTAAGCCCTTTCCACACAAGAGTCTGCTCATCCTTACACCTTTTGGCTGTAACCCAGGTTGGGGCTGCAGAATCAGCCAGAGCTACACTGTTTCTTGGGAAATTCTTGTTCGTTTTCTAACCTGCTTCAGCTTTCTCCATGGGTTCCCTCATTATCTACTGCTTTGGTTTTGTCTGATTCTTTGCAACTCCCATTTTCTAGCTAAGTTTAAAAATTTCCCAGGTACCAACACCTCAAGACAATGGCAAGTTACTAGTTTCTGGTTCCAGGTGTCAAATCATACCTGGGTTTGAAAGAGGGTGACTGACTTGTCTTAGGCTGTCACGAATTCTGCTGCACGGAAAGTTTAGCGCTTAGGGAAAATTCCCTAATCCAGTGGCTAGGATTCCATACTTTTACTGCCTACCAGAGGCCTAGGTTCAACCCATGGTCAGGGAACTGAGATCCTGCAAGATGCGTGGCGTAGCCAAGAAAAGAAAAAGAAAGTAAAAAAAAAAGGCAGTTAAGCATGTGGGAAGACTACCTCTGGCAAACCAGGGTGACTGGTCACTCTCACTTTGAATGTGGTCTCATTTACTTTGGAGCATATTTCATGTCTTCAATCCCAAGTTACCTCAATCTTGAAAAGGATACACCTTTCCTGGACCTTGGGGATATAGCAGTACCTAAACAGACCTGATCTCTTCCTCCTAAGGGTTTTCAGTCTAATGGAAAAAGCAGACATTAATCTAATAAATTATAATCAGGATATCAGTGGAGGACAGAATTGGCATTGGCATGATTTTACCATGTATTGCATGTCTCATATGGGTCATACCCCATGCTGGGAACTTTGTACATGCTTGACAATCAATCCTTGCAGCCAATCCGTGGAGCAAACGTACCGATAGCCATCCCACACGAGGAGACCGAATGTAAAGCGATCACACCGTGGAAAAGATTTGAAGCTAGAATTTGAATTATAAAGGCGGGTTTGGTGGGACTTCTCTGGTAGTCCAGTGGTTAGGACCCTCCACTTCCACTGCCAGAGCCTCAACTCCAATCCCTGGTCTGGGAAGTAAGATTCTGATAGCTGAGAGTCCTTTAGCTGTTTCTTTAAGACCTACTACGGGTTTTCCTAGTGGCTCAGATGGTAAAGAATCTGCCTGCAATGCAGGAGACCCAGATTCGATCCATGGGCTGGGAAGATCCCCTGGAGGAGGGCATGGCCACCCACTCCAGTACTCTTGCTTGGAGAATCCCATGGACAGAGGAGCCTGGCAGGCTGCAGTTCATAGCATTGCAAAGAGTTGGACACAACTGAAGTGACTTAGCATGCACCAACACACATCAATTTGGCAAAGAAATCTGATAAATATTTATCACTCCCAAACTCATGGCCAGATGGCGAGGCAAATGCAATAGGAGCTCACGTCCAACTGTTAGATCAGTAAGTGATTTATGACTAAATTAAAAAAAAAAAAAAAACAGTATCTAAGTAAGTGTGAAAGATGGCTCCAACTCATTTTTGTAGCCTGAGCTTCGTGAACAAACTTCTAGAATGCTCTGGGAAGAGAAAGTCTGATGATTCAGGCACCTACCTGCTCTCCAGGGACAGATAAGAACAACTTTCTATCAAGTTGATGTATGACAGAAACCAGCACAATAGTGTAAACAAGTCTCCTCCGATTAAAAATAAACAAATTAATTAATTTTTTTCAAAAAGGAACAACTCTCCAGACTGACAGAGGNGTGAACAAACTTCTAGAATGCTCTGGGAAGAGAAAGTCTGATGATTCAGGCACCTACCTGCTCTCCAGGGACAGATAAGAACAACTTTCTATCAAGTTGATGTATGACAGAAACCAGCACAATAGTGTAAACAAGTCTCCTCCGATTAAAAGTAAACAAATTAATTAATTTTTTTCAAAAAGGAACAACTCTCCAGACTGACAGAGGGACTTGTAAGTCTTATTTTTCTGTTTTATAGAGCGTGTCTCAGAGGAGTTTTCTCTACCCAAGCAGGGCTCCCCCACCTGTGGGCATGCAGACCCAGGGCAGTGGGTGGCCATTAAGGGAGGTGGCATTGCCCAAAGTAGGCACTAAACCATGTGGAGACACACAGGCAGGTTCTTCCTCATCCTCACGCCTCCAAAGTTATAAGCCAGAAACAACCAGCTCCTTAGTTGAAGGGAGCCACCCCAGCCTGAAATAGCTTCTCACGATCAGAGCTGGCCTGCCACCCCTTACCCTACCTCCAGCCCCCACGCAGGGAAAGTGATCTGCCAACTCTGAGCTTCATCTTGGCTGTGCAATTCTAGACACTCCCTTTGCCCAGTAAAGAAGAAAGACCTCATCCCTCACCACTCAGAGACATCAACCACTGACATGCTGCCTCACCAGGGAAGTTTTGGGAAGTCTAGCAGAGGGGGCTATGTACTCTAGAGCCTGTGAGCCACAACTTACTGATGCCCGTGTACTTAGAGCCCGGGCTCTGCAATGAGGAGTAGCCCCTGCTCACTGCAAGGAGAGAAAAGCCCGCACGTAGCAACGAAGATCCAGCACAGCCAAAAATAAACAAAATAAACATAAATAAATTAATTTTTTAAAAAGCACATGGGGTGAGGAACATTGAGATTAGGAAAGATAGAAGGGAAAGATGGAGACAGGAAGGGAAGGAACGTAAACTCAGGTGATTGACTAATAAGCCCATTGTGTGTGTGTGTGCGTTTAGTCTCTCAGTTGTGTCCGACTCTTTGCGAGACCAGGGATGCAGCCTGCTAGGCTCCTCTGTCCATGGGGATTTCTCAAGCAAGAATACTGGAGTGAGTTGCCGTGCCCTCCTCCAGGGGATCTTCCCAGTCCAGGGATTGAACCCAGGTCTTTCGCATGGCAAGCAGATTCTTTACCAGCTGAGCCACCAGCAAAGCCCAAGAATACTGGAGTGGGTAGCCTATTCGTCTCCAGGGGAACTTCCCCAGCCAGGAATCGAACCAGGGTCTTCTGCATTGCAGGTGGATTCTTTATCAGCTGAGCTACCAGGGAAGCCTAATAAGCCCATTGTTTGACAATAAAAAGCACACTCTATAAATATATAGAATAAACTAACACATACATAATGAATAAGTTAAAGGTTCTTTCACTTCAGCTTTGTAAGCGCTAAAACTGTGTTCTTCTCTGTATGCTTTAACAGCAACAAACAATTCAGGAGAAGCGCCAAATAAAGTTTTACCTCCTTCTTAACATTAAAGCACTTCTTGGAATTTCTTTTTTGTTTTTTTTCCTCCTCTGCACCGTGGTGATGAAATAATGACCAATAGCAATGGTAACGCCCTTCCTCATGGGCACTTGAGAGGAATAATGCAATGAAGCTTTGCATAAGAGAAGAACTCTTCTCCTGGGAATTTTTGTGGGTGATAGTTCTTAGAACAGAGTTGTGTCGCTATGATGATACGGAAGCATCATAGTGATTTCCCAGTTGGACTGTAACAAGGACAGTGTGTCTGCCACATAGTAGAAGCTCAATTAATGAGGGACGAATACATGGGTGATGTCAACAGGTAAGTCTTACCTCATTCCTGTCTTTCTTTCTTCTTATTTTCTTTCATTCTTTCTTTTTGGCTGTATCTCATGGCCTGTGGGCTCTTAATTTCCCAGGGATCAAACTCAGCCCCGTGGCAGCGAGAGTGCTGAGTCCTAACCGCTGGACCACCAGAAAATTGCCTAAATCACGTCTTTTATTGTCCATTAATTTAACCCCCACTAAATATTTTACACTAAATGTTTTATCAGGGCTTCCCTGGTGGCTCAGACAGTAAAGAATTTGCCTGCTATGCGGGAGACTCAGTTTGATCCCTGGGTTGGGAAGATCCCCTGAAGAAGGGAATTGCATCCCACTCCAGTATTCTTGCCTAGAGAATGCCATGGACAGAGCTTGGTGGGCTGCAGTCCAAGGGGTCGTAAAGAGTTGGACACGGCTGAGGGGCTAACACACGCATGGATCGTCAAACAGACGGCCTATCCTGTTAGAAATACTGATACCCACCCACCTTCCTCTTAGATTTCTCCTTTTGAGTTTGAAATGTGACTGAGTTTTAGGACTCAATCCCTGCTTTCACACAAATCTATTATTATGTCTCCACGTGTGTATGTGTTTTTCTCTGACAGGTAACTGGAAGATGTGATTGAAGAACAGTGGTTGCCAAGGGTCATGGAGAAAAATATAAGTTTGCAGGCTTTCGGTGGGAGCTTCTGGGTACACTGATACGTAAGCCTCATTCCTAGGCAGTGAACGCAGGCGTTCGGATGGTGTAAATATTTATTTTAAGGGGGGAATCATTTACTTTTCAGGCAGAAAGTTTATACAGCTTGAGAGAATTATTCGAAAGGAAATGAAACCCATGGCATATGATGCTTGTGGGCTTTATCTACCTCCCTGCTCCCCACTGGGCTATGAAAATGAGAAAGTTGACTGCCCCTCAGCCCTCCTCCTCCAGCCCCCAGCGAACCCAGGTCTCACCACCACCAGCCTGACAATAGACTGGCTGCGAAAGCGGATGTTGGTGGAACAGGCACCATGTTGCCGTCTCACCGGTCCCCAGTGAAGGATAAACTTAAGCAGGTTTTGTGGATGTAATGAGGCTGGTGCTCGAAGGAAAGGGTCTGGAGATGTGGTTGAAAATATAAGCCATAGGTGTCTAAGCCACAACACCTGGCCTGAATAGTATCATTCATCTGGAATGGAACCTTGGGCCTCAGTTTTCCCACTTTTAAATGGCTTGGAGGATCAAACCCTTCCCAAGGTCCCTGCCAAGTCTAATGTGATATTTTATTTTATTTTTATTTTTTAAGCTCTTGCACTGATTTGTAAAATTAAGGTATAATTCTATACAATAAAATTCACCCTTTATAATATACAGTTTTTTTGAGTTTTTAAAAGTATCTTATTTATCTTTAAAATATTTATTGATTTGTCTGTGCCAGCTCTTGGTTGCAGCACACAGAGAGGATCTTTGGTTGATGCATGCAGAAATCTAGTTCCCCGACCAGGAATGGAACCTGGGCTCCCTGCAGTGGAAGTGCACAGTCTTAGCCACTGGACCACCGTGGAAGTCCCTATAATGTACAGTTCAGACAAACAAATTCAGAGATGCAAAACAGTCAAGAGATGGGATAGTTCCAGCATCCTCAAAACTGTGCTGTGCCCTATTGTAGTCATACAATCATCTTAATATATACAGAAAAAAGTCTTTGATGAAGCTCAACATACGCACATCATAAATCTCTGCTGTGATAGTTTAGCTCATACTGCATGTATTTCCTTACAGCTCTGCCTGGTGAAAGCCATTCACTGTGTCTTCTATTCTTCCCTGGGTCTCATTTCTTCTCTAATTCCTTTTCCCAACTGTCATTCCCTTATCCATTCATTCAAACAAAATTGTATTGAATGCCAATTTATAGGCCAAGCAACGAAATGGACTTTGGCTTATAGTAGTCAGCAAGACAAGAGAATTTTCATGAATGGGGTTTCCATTCTGTTGGGTAAGGCACATGACTGAGGAAATCAAGTCATACCAGATCATTATTCTTGCTAATCTAGGGCAATACAGCAGGGTCATGCTTGAGTCCAAATCCTCACTGATAAACTGTGGGCAAGTTAATTGACCTCTCTGGGTCTCAGTTCCCTCATCTCTAAAATGAGGATGATAATATATCTGCCCTAATGTTGTTGAGACATTAAAGGAGTTAACACAGAACATAGCCTATATAAGCTTCAGCTACTTTTTTTTTTTTGGCTACACTGGGTCTTGGCTGTGGCGTGTGCTCCACAGTAAAATAAACCACCTCAGTGAGAAGCCCTTGCACCACCACTAGAGAAAAGCCCACTCAGAAATGATGACCCACCCAGCGCAGCCAGAAATAAATACAATAAATAAAATCATTTTAAAAAATCAAAATGATTTTTGAAAAAGAAAAAAAAAAAAAGATATAATCTGTCTTCCAGCACAGGGGACACGGCTTCAATCCCTGGTCAGAAAACTGAGATTCCACCTGCTGCAAAGTGTGCTTAAAAAGGAAAAAAAAAAGTAAAGTGAAAGTCGCTCAGTCATGTCCGACTCTTTGCGGCTCCATGGACTATACAGTCCACGGAATTCTCCAGGCCAGAATACTGGAGTGGGTAGCCTTTCCCTTCCCCAGGGGATCTTCCCAACCCAGGGATCAAACCTGGCTCTCCTGCATTGCAAATGGATTCTTTACCAGCTGAATCACAAGGGAAACCCAAGAATAGTGGATTGGGTAGCCTATCCCTTCTCTAGGGGATCTTCCCTACCCAGGAATCGAACTGGGATCTCTGGCATTGCAGGAGGGTTCTTTACCAACTGATCTGCACGAACTGTGCTCAAAAAAGAAAAGAAGGAGGTCATAAAAAGGTCACAAGAGAGCATGAGATGATAATACACCTGTAGGGTCCTGTTGACTTCTAGAGAAAAGAGAAGGGATCATTATTTACCAATAACCTACCATTTCCTGGCAATTCCCCGTGCCCTGCAGCACAGCGCTGGTTCAGTGGCCCCTGATAGTTAATATAATGAAGAGTTTTACGGCCCCCGAGGATTGGTCACGCAGGAAGAAAGCAAACCCGTGAGCAAACAGGAAGATTTTATTTTTCTCACTGATTCACTCCCCAGTTTTCCTCTTACTGTCTGCTAAGCACCCAGTGCCTGAAAATCTCCCGTCTCCTCATCCCTGGGGAGCCCTTGGTCAGACTGCATAGGTTCACGACCATCCCGTGATGGGCCTTCCGCCAGTGGAGCTTTCAACGCCCCACCAGAAACACACTCTGACCCCCTTCCCAGGCAGCAGCCTGAGCGGGGAATATCCATTCACATCGGACAGTGTGATGAATGTACTCACTAGTCATCACAGGCTTAATGCAAGTGCCTTACAAAATGTCTTGTTTTACATACACAAAAATCCCACGAGGACACTGTATTTATTCTCATGGTACCAAAATAGGACATGAAGCCCAGAGAGTCCCAATACCAGCATAGTTAGTAAGTGGGCAGTAGGTTTTGAAACCCCAAGTCTGTCTGTCTCTTCTTCAGCCTTTAAAAAGCTTATTTTTTTTTTTTCCTTATTTTCANCATGGTACCAAAATAGGACATGAAGCCCAGAGAGTCCCAATACCAGCATAGTTAGTAAGTGGGCAGTAGGTTTTGAAACCCCAAGTCTGTCTGTCTCTTCTTCAGCCTTTAAAAAGCTTTTTTTTTTTTTTTCCTTATTGGAGTAGAGTCGATTTACAATGTTGTGTTACTTTCTGCATAAAGCAAAGTGAATCAGCCATACGTATACATATGTCCACTCTTTTTTAGATTTTTTTCTCCTATAGTCATTACAGAGTTCTGAGTTCCCTACGCTACACAGTAGGTGTTTATTAGTTATCTATTTTATGCATAGTAGTGTGTGTGTGTCAATCCCAGTCTCCCAGTTTATCCCTCCCTGACTCCTCGCTGGTAACCATGACATTGCAATGATGTAAATCTTTCTACTCTCTGGACCTCCGGTTTTCACTGGACTTTCACTCCAGTTTTCAGATTGTCAAAATCTGAAACTCCAGACAAACAGGACAGTTAACAGAAGAGAAACTGTATGGATGTGTATACATCTCTTTTGTCCATCACAGAAGTAAGTGGATATATCTTCACAAATACTTGAAAATTCAATGAGTCTCAATGAACAACAATTTTGATAAAATTACTTTGCCAACAAAAACCACAGTCAAAGCTATGGCTTTTCCAGTAGTCCTGTATGAATGTGAGAGTTGGACCACAAGGAAAACTGCTGCTGCTGCTAAGTCGCTTCAGTCGTGTCCGACTCTGTGTGACCCCGTAGACGGCAGCTCCCTCATCCCCGGGATTCTCCAGGCAAGAACACTAGAGTGGGTTGCCATTTCCTTCTCCAATGCATGAAAGTGAAAAGTGAAAGTGAAGTCACTCAGTCGTGTCAGCCTCTTCACGACCCCATGGACTGCAGCCCACCAGGCTCCTCCGCCCACGGGATTCTCCAGGCAAGAGTACTGGAGTGGGGTGCCATTGGCTTCTCCAAGGAAAGCTGAGTGCTGTAGAATTGATTGCAAACTATGGTGCTGAAGACTCTTGAGAGTCCCTTGGAATGCAAGGAGATCAAATCAATCAATCCTGAAGGAAATCAGTCCTGAATATCCATTGGAATGACTGATGCTGAAGCTGAAGTTCTAATACTTTGGCCACCTGATGCGAAGAGCTGACTCATTGGAAAAGACCCTGAAAAAATTGAGAACAGGAGAAGGGGGCGACAGATGACGAGATGGTTGGATAGTATCACTGTCTCAATGAAGTTTGAGCAAACCCCAGGAAATGGTGAAGGACAGGGAAGCCTGGTGTGCTGCAGTCCACAGGGTCCCAAGGAGCCAGACACGACTGAGGGACTAACACACACACACACAAACACACACACAAACACACACATACACACACACACATGCCAGCTACATGCAACAATACGGATGAATTCAGACATTCTGACAGAAAGAAACCAGCCACAAAAGAGAATATGCTCTGTGGCTCTTTTTATAAACAACTCAAGAAGCCAAAAGTTCAGTGGTGATAGAGGGTAGAATAGTGGTTAGCCTCGTGGGAAGTGAATCACCTGGCCGGCGGGGGTTGCTATATGGAGGGAGGGGTATAGTGAAGACTCTGTCATGGGGGTGTTGAGCTGGATGTAGACAGGTGTAGACACCCTGGAAAGTAATGCAGCTGCACACAATATTTGTGCATATTTTTGTGGAGAAGTTACAGTTTAACATAAAAAGAAAATGGAATATGCAAGTTGCAGAATGGCAGGGACATATGCAACAGGAAGTCAAGGACTTATTAAGAGAAAATTAGGAAGGGGACTTTTCGCAGCATCTCAGGCACAGAACAGAGTTGTCATACTCCCTTGTCAAGTTCCGATTCTCTCTAGTTCTGATGAGATCAGTGAGAAAGGCTGACCCTTCTGTGGCCTGAGCATCCTCTCCCCACCCCTCCTTAGAGCAGACATCCCAGGCGCTTCCAAGGGACCTGGACACGCCATCTCCTCTGCCACGGGACACTCGGTCAGAGGACTCTTCCTGTTCACTCTGGGGAAGGTTAATTGCCGGTCCCCTGGCAATAATTACACCCACAGTCGGTACATGAAGCAAAGCAACAAATTTCAACATCGCAGGGTGGAGAGGGCAAGGGGATGAAAAAACCTTCCAAGCCCAAGGTCTCAGTCCTGACAATTTATGGTGCATTCCAGGTGGCTCAGTGGTCAAGAATCCACCTACAACACAGGAGACGCAGGTTCGATCCCTGGGTTGGGAAGATCCCCTGGAGGAGGAAGTGGCAACCCACTCCAGTACTCCTGCCTGGAAAATCCCATGGACAGAGGGGCGTGGTGGGCTACAGTCCACGGGGGTCACAAAAAGAGTGAGACATGACCGATGGACTAAACAAGCAACAACTGAGGCTGCAGAGACTGCTGGAGCAAGGACTGAAGCCGTAGGAGAAAGGTGACGGAGGCTCTGGAAACTCCAAGGCGGTGTCTGTCCACACCAGGTCATCCCGTACCAGGGATGTTGACGGTTGAGTTCTATTTTCTTTCCTTCTTTGCCAGCTGTTAAAGAAAGACTCCACTATTATTATTATCGTTATCATTAGTAGCAGTATTTACTGTCGGGATTTGCTTCCAAATAATCTGAATGGGGGTTCATCTTTTTTAAAAAAAAAACTCTTTTTTTGTTTGGCTGTACCAAGTGGCGTGCAGAACTTTCCTGACTGGGGGACCAGTACCCCCACTGTGGAAGCACAGAGTCTTTAACTATCGGACCACCAGGGAAGTCCTTTTTTAAAAAAAAATTTTTTTTAAACTCTTCTTAACATTTTACTGGATATCTTTCTAGCTTTTTCCATATATGTTTATAATTTCTTCTTTTGTGAAAACATTATTATTTTAAATTTTATACTGGATGATGAACAATGTCATGTTCACTTCAGGTGTAAAGCCAAGTGATTCAGTTATCCAGGACACGTATCTATTCTTTTTCATATTTTTTCCCAATTAAGTTCTTATAGAATACTGAGCGAGTTCCCTGTGGTATAAAGCAGGTCCTTGCTGGTTATCTGTTTTAAACGCTGCAGTGTGTATATAGCAGTCACAAATCCCCTGATGGGATTCTAGACAAGCATAAGATTGGCCACGAGCAGATAATTTATGACTGGTGGGTGGAGTTAAACCTTAACTTTTCCCTCCCTGGCACCAGGTGCCCATCAGGTCTCAACCTTTAATCAACTTTTCTGCCAATACACTGACTTCTGTTTTTTGCCTCTGCAGATTTAGTATTTTCCATTAGGTCACGTTGTAAACCTTTGTACTGAACGGACAACTATTAATAGTTCTGTCATGAAGAGGCAGTATGGTGTTATATTTAAAAGCATTTACGCTCGGGTCACACTGTCTAGGTTTGAATCCTGGAAATCCTACTAAGCAGCTGTGTGATACTTAGGCAAGTGGCTTACCCTCTCTGAGCCACAGTTCCTTCATCTGTAAAACAGGAATAATAATACAGTCTATAGGGTTGTTGTGAGGATTCAATGAAATAAAACGTGCTGTGCTCTGAAGGGAGTGCCTGGCACTTGGCAATGACTCAATAAACACGAAAGACCATTATAATGACTCACCTACTGCGTAGTGGGCTCCCAGGTGGCCCCAGTGGTAAAGAAGCTGCTTGCCAGTGCGAGTGATGTAAGAGACACAGGCTCAGTCCCTGGGTGGGGAAGATCCCCTGGAGGAGGAAATGGCAACCCCCTCCAGTATTCTTGTCTGGGAAACCCCACGGACAGGAGGAACCTGGCCGGCTACAGTCCTTGCGGTTGCAAAGAGTTCAACATTACTGAGCACGCAAGCTGGTTACCACACAGCAGGAACTTTTCATGCACCATTTGCAATTTTTTTCAACTCCTCCACAAGTTCAGTTCAGTTCAGTTGCTCAGTCGTATTCGACTCTTTGCGACCCCATGAATCGCAGCACGCCAGGCCTCCCTGTACATCACCAACTCCCGGAGTTCACTCAGACTCACATTCATCGAGTCAGTGATGCCATCCAGCCATCTCATCCTCTGTCGTCCCCTTCTCCTCCTGCCCCCAATCCCTCCTAGCATCAGAGTCTTTTCCAATGAGTCAACTCTTCGCATGAGGTGGCCAAAGTACTGGAGCTTCAGCTTTAGCATCATTCCCTCCAAAGAAATCCCAGGGCTGATCTCCTTCAGAATGGACTGGTTGAATCTCCTTGCAGTCCAAGGGACTCTCAAGAGTCTTCTCCAGCACCACAGTTCAAAAGCATCAATTCTTCGGTGCTCAGCTTTCTCCACAAAGTGAGTGTCATTTATTCCTATCTTACAGATTAGATAATATACATGCAAGCCTCAAAGAGGGCGTGGATCTTAAGACTAGTTCTTTCTTTGCTGCTGCTATTTAGTCACTAAGTCATGTCTGACTCTTTGCAACCCCATGGACTGCCGCCCATCAAGCTCCTTTGTCCGTGGGACTTTCCAGGCAATTGTCCTGGAGTGGATTGGCAGTTCCTTCTCCAGGGGATCTTCCTGGCCCAGGATTCAAACCCAAGTTTGCTGTATTGACAGCTGGATTCTTTACTATTGAGCCACCAGGAAAGCCCTAGATGAGGTAATTTGTATTTCTCCCCAAAAGGCCATGGCAATATTTCTGGTCACACATCCTCTTCTAGAGCCTTGGCAGCCCCCCCCCCCACCCTCCATCAAGAGGTAGAACTATTTTCCCTCCTCCTGAACCTGAGCAGGACTTCTTGATTTTGGGAAACCCACTCTTCAAACCCAGCAGCCATGTTGCAAGGAAGCTCAAGCTACACCGAGAGGAACAGGAAAGTGTTTTGACCACTGACCTCAGTTCGTCTGACTCTGTGATGGACTCTAGGCCCATCCACACCTCCACAAATGACCCAGTTTTGTTCCTTTTAATGGTTGATTAATATTCCATTGTATACATGTACTGCATCCAATTATCCGTTCATCTGTTGATGAACATTTAGGTTGCTTTCATGTCCTGGCTGTAAATGGTGCTGCAGTACATATGGGTCATGTGTCTTTTTGAATTATGGTTTTTTTCAGAGTACATGCCCAGTAGGGAGATTGCTGGGCCATATGGTAGTTTTATTTTTAGCTTTTTATTGTTGCTATTTTAAGGCACTACATTTTCATGCAGTTTGCCCCAAAGCCATAAATACCTGGAACACAAGATATCAAGCACTTGGCAAAGATATCAGCTAATTTAATCTTTAAACAACAGCTATGCTAGGTATGTATGCCTGTGTTATAGATGTCAAGGTAGGACTTGAGGGGGTAAGATGACAACTAAGATCACACGGCAGGTAAGTGGAGAAGTCAGAATTCCTGCTCAGGTCTCTGGCTGCAGAACTCACGTGCTTTAAAAACATTTTTTTTTAATTTAATTTATCGATTTTTGGTTGCACTGGGTTTTCTTTGCTCCTCACAGGCTTTTCTCTAGTTGCGAACAGTGGGGGCTGCTCTCTAGTGGCGACGCTCAGCCTTCTCATTGCGGTGGCCTCTTTTGACACAGAGCACAGTCTCTAGGGCACACAGGTTAAGCAGTCATGGTGCAGGGGCTTAGTTGCCCCTTGGCATATGGGATCTTCCCGGACTGATTGAACTCATATCCTCTGCATTGGCAGGTGGATTCTTAACCATTGGACCACCAGGCAAGACCTGAACCCACATGTTTTTGATGAGGAACACCTACCCAAGATGAGACTGGGAAGAATCAAGATTATTCAGGGCTATGGTACCCAAAGGAGAGCCCCCAAACTAACTAAGCAGACATAGATGTTTCACTGTATGAAGTCTTTATTTTCCAGATTAAGAATCCAGCATGTAGTATCTTGCAAAGCATCCCTCCACAGTGGGACTCATTCACGTCCTTCCCCCTACAACTGTATTCCTCGGAGAGGCCCAAGATTGTGAGAAGAGGATGTGCTGAGTGTGGGAAGATGTTTGTTTGGAGACCTAAGGTTTTTTGGGAATTCCTTCATCTCTGGGGATGAACGGTGGCTTATGCTGAGCCTCTGATATGTACACGCTGATTAACCTAGATTGAGGCTTATGATGGGAAAATTCAAACAGAGCTTTTCTTCCAACTCACCCACTTCACTGAACGCTGACCACAACCTCAAACACATACCAAGGAATAACCTCACAAGATAAAGTGTTAAAGAATTCACTGACAATGATTGCGAACTTAACACTTGCCATGGTATAATGTGATCACACCAGTCTCATGTAGCCTGTACCCTTACTATGTCCAACTGATGGTGAGAAACCAGAGACTCAGATTTCTGAGTCAAGTCAACGAGCTAAGAAGCAGAAGAGGTGGGATTTGAACTCAGTTCTGTCTGACTCACAGATGCTGCTGTTCTTCATATTAATGGCTGCTAGGCTAACTCCCTATATAAATGGGATATGATGGTGGCGCTCAGTCATGTCCGACTATTTGCTGTCCTGGGGACTGTAATCTGCCAGGTTCCTCTGTCCACAGGATGTTCCAGGCAAGAATACTGGAGTGGGTTGCCATTTCCTACTCCAGGGGACCTTCCTGACCCGGGGGTTGAACCCAAATCTCTTGCATCTTCTGCATTGGCAGGTAGATTCTCTGCCACTGAGCCATGTGGGAAGCCCAATTTGCAGGCAGATTCCTTACCATCTGAGCCACCACGGAAACCTTATAAATGGGGAGGGGAGGGTAAGCCAAGTGGAGGAAATTGTGAGCAAAACAGAAGACATCAAGTAAAGGAACACCTGATCTTACAATTCTGTAAAATAAAAACATAATGATGTAAAAATGCATTTATCATAAAAGCGACTAATTCCACCTGGGAGGAACCCAAGAAGGGTTTGCAGAGAGGATGCTGTTTGAATCTTGAAGACTCTCTTAATCAGCTTGGGCTGCTATAACAACATATCATAGACTAGGTGGCTTGAACAATAGGCACTTATTTCTTGAAGCTCTGGAAGCAGGAAAAATGCAAGATCCAAGGTCATGGCGGATTCAGATCTGGGCCAGGGCTCTCTTTCTGGCTTGCAGATGGCCACCTTCTCTCTGAGTCTTCACACAGCCTTTTCTGAGTGTGTATGCATGGAGAAAGAGAACTCTCCATCTTCCTCTTCTTAAATGGGCGCAATTCCCGTCATGTGGAGCCCCACCCTCATGACCTCATCTAATCCTGATTACCACCCAATACCATCACACTGGATGTTAGGGCTTCAGAATACAAATGGCCCAAAGGGGGCTCTGGAGGAACACATTCAACTCATCACAAAAATCATCTCAAATGCCAGCACATATGAAGCCATAATGATCAATAGTATATTGGTGGCCATAACGATTATTTCTGTACGTGCATTGGTAAGGACCATTTTGGTTGTAAATGACAGAATCCCAACAGATAGCTTAAGAAAAAATTAGGATTCACTGGTTGCTCTATGGAAAGAGAAAAAATGGACACTGAGATGCAAACAATATTAGCTGGTATCAACCCTTTTCCATCCCTCTCCTCTCTACATTAGCCTTGTTCTCATGCAGTTTCCCTGGCTTCTTCCAGGGAACAGCATCACCCCAAAAAGCTTTAGGCTGGGCTGACATCACCCCAGCCCTGGGGAGCTAAGAGAAATTTTTTTCTTCCAGCATCCAGAGACACTGTTGCCAGGAAAGGATCCGATTGGTTAGACTTGGGTTTTATGGCCTTCCCTGAGCCAATGACGGAGCATTCATATCACCCAGTAAAATAACCTCCTTCAAAAAGCTGATGTAAGCATCAAATGAGTTGTTCGCAAGCTCGGAGAAGAGTGCTTGGCAAATATTAAATGTCCAAAAAACATTTAGTCATCAGTTCAGTTCAGTTCAGTCGCTCAGTCGTGTCCGACCCTTTGCGACCCCATGAATCACAGCACGCCAGGCCTCCCTGTCCATCACCAACTCCCGGAGTTCACTCAGACTCAGGTCCATCGAGTTGGTGATGCCATCCAGCCATCTCATCCTCGGTCGTCCTCTCCTCCTGCCCCCAATCCCTCCCAGCATCAGAGTCTTTTCCAATGAGTCAGCTCTTCGCATGAGGTGGCCAAAGTACTGGAGTCATCAGCTGAAGTCTTTTTTGTTCCCTCAGGCGATCTCAAGCTCCTTGATTGCTGAGAGCGGGCCTCATATTATTAACAGAACCATCCACTTACGTAGCACCAGCATATTTGCCGCCTTGTAAGAATACTGTGAAAAGTTGTCATTTTTGTCTCTATTGGAGAGATGAGGAAACTTTGAGGCTCAGCTTCTGATTTGAGACCAAGAGCAGTGGGTATAAATCAGTAAATAGCTTTTGCAAGAATGCCTTGAATGGAAGAGGAAACAAGAGTTTGAGAGAGCAAGGGACCTGTTCGCATCTTGTAAGTATCAGACCTAGGACCGCAATCCGGAAAGCTGACTCTCGCCATTTTGAATCCACAACTCTGATTTTGCATTACTTTGATACAAAGCTCGGATTTACTGACTGCTTCTTAAATACCAGACCCTGAGCTTTACTTGTATTGCTCACTCATCCTGTTTTCACATGAACATCCAAGTGATCAGGCAACTTCTTCCTAAGTTCATAGAACCAGAAGGCATCACAAGATTTAAGACTGTCAGATCCTGGAGCCCACATTCTCAAACTCTGCACTATTCTTTGTGCTTTGGGTGCAGGTTAAATTCACCAAAGCCTTTCAAAGATGTTGTTTTGTACCAGATTGGAAGAAGTACGGGGCTCCCTTAAGCACCAGCAAAAAGCTAGGGTTGAGGGATTTTCCTGGTGTAAGTGAAAGTCGTTCAGTTGTCTGACTCTTTGTGACCCCACAGACTGTGGAATTCTCTACGCCAGAATAATGGAGTGGGTAGCCTTTCCCTTCTCCAAGGTATCTTCTCAACCCAGAGATCGAACCCAGGTCTCCCGCATTGTGGGCAGATTCTTTAGCAGCTGAGCCACAAGAGACCAGGGGTTAAAAATCTGCCTTGTAATGCATACGAGACCGGTTCAATCCCTGTTTGGAGAACTAAGATCCCACATGCTACAGGGCAACTAAGCCCATGCACGGCCACAGCTACTAAGCCTGTGTGTCACACTCAGACCCAATGCAGCCAAATAAATAAATACAAATTAAAAAAAAAAAACTAAGATTGAGTTAGTTTTGCCATTAGAGAGCCATATGACCTTGATGTGTTAACCTCTGAGTCTTAGTTTCTTCTCTATGACATGGGGATAATCGCCACATTGAAAGGCTTGGATTGATAGGGTAAGTCTCAGTGCAGTGTTCTTGAAAATATTTTCTTAATAATTGTAATATTGCTAGTGATCTTGTCTAAAGGGTGTGAATTCAACTACCACTGGCCCCTGTTAAAGAGTTGTTATTGTTTAGTCTCTAAGTCATGGCTGCCTCTTTTGTGACCCCATGGACTGTAGCCTGCTAGGCTCCTTTGTCCCTGGGATTTCCCAGGCAAGAATACTCCTTCTCCAGGGTATCTTCCCAGCCCAGGGATGGAACCTGACCATCTAAGCAATGAAAGGGCATTGCCACCAGGGGGCAGCAGAGCTCCAGCAGAAACGGAGAACTTCACCACCTCCAACCGAGTTCTGGCCACACTTGTTCAAGAACCTCACTGGAATCAGCCTTGCTTTTGCCTGGTTTGATCACAAAAGGAAACTGCAAGTACATCTTAACTTTTAAGCTAAGTCGGTTGTTTCAGAGGCCCAGACTCCTGGAATTATAATAGATAAAGCTGACTGTGTGACTTTGGTTAAATCAGTAACCTTGCTAAACCTTGGTCTCATCTTCAAAATATGGATAATAACAGTATCCACCCAATGGCACTGTTGTAAAAAATCAAATGAGAGGATGTCAAGTGAAGAATTCCAGACAGAGTAAGGATGCAAAAACAATAAATAGTCATTCAAAATAGCTATGCCCAGACTATAGCTAACAATAGTGTATCATATATCTGAAAGTTAGGAGCGTAGATCTTAAAAGTTCTTATCACAAGAAAAGAGGATATAACTCTGTGAGGTGATGGTGTTAACCATGTGACAGGTTACACATATAGCAAGTCATGTTGCACATCTGAAACTAATATGTCATATTTCAAGAAAATACAATTAAAAATATATTGCTATAAACAACCACACAATGGAGAATTTATTAAAAAGTTTTAAAACTTAAGAGAAACAGTACTTACTTATACTGAAGAACTTATTGGAAGATCAAAGCAAAGGTCTATATAAAAGGATGTTCGCTGTGGTGTTGTTCATAATAGCAGCAAAATTTGGAAAAATTAGGAGTCCAAGAATAGGGAAAACCAACCAAAGATAAACTAAAGAGTGTTCATATATAGAATGTGCTAAATAACCTTTAAGCGTGGGGTGGGTGACCCTGACATTAACATGAAGAAAGAACAGCAGTGTATTACTGACTACAAAGTAACTGTGACAAGCCAGTGGGACAGGGAAGCCTGGCATGCTGCCGTCCATGGCGCTGCAAAGAGCTGAACACAACTAAGCAACTGAACAACAAGCAGGTGTAGTACAGTCTCATGCCTGTGATATTATGTGTGTGCATATGTATATAAGTTCTTAAATGATTGTGTAGGAAATTAATCGGATATAGACACTGGCTACTTTGTTTAGTGGGATTTGGAGGTCACTCTTAGCTTTTAAAGTGGACTTCCCTGGTGCCTTAGAGGGTAAAGCATCTGCCTGCAATGCAGGAGACCTGGGTTTGATCCCTGGGTCGGGAAGATCCCCTGGAGAAGGAAATGGCAACCCACTCCAGTACTCTTGCCTGGAAAATTCCATGGATGGAGGAGCCTGGTAGGCTTCAGTCCATGGGACTGCAAAGAGTCGGACACGACTGAGCGATTTCAGTTTTAGCTTTTTATTTTGAAAAAGAAATTCAACAAAATGAAGAGGCAACCTAAAGAATGGGACAAAGATATTTGCAAACTATGATGAGAGGTTAATATCCAAAATATGTAAGGAACTCACACAACTCAATACAAAATCATGAAAATCCAATTAAAAATGGGCAGAGGATCTGGAGAGGCAGTTTTCCAAAGAAGACATACAAATGGCTAACAGGTCCATGAAAAGATGCTCAACACCACTAAATCCTCAGGGAATTGCAATTCAAAAACCACAATGAGCTATCACTTTGGATCTGTTAGGATGGCTGGTATAAAAAGGACAAAGACAATAACTAGCTTCATAGCGTCCCCATGTTCATTGCAACACAATTCACAATAGACAAGATACAGAAAGACGAATGGATCAAGAAAATATGGTATCTACATTCAATATAACATTATTTAGCCACACACACACACACAAAAGAAAAGAAAATGCTGCCATTTGTAGCAACATCGATGGACCTTGGGGGCATCATACTAAATCAAGTGTCAGACAGCAAAAGACAGATACCGCAGGGTCTCACTTGTGTGTGAAATCTTGAAAAGGCCAAACTCATAGCAAAAAAGAGAGTAGGCTGGTGGTTGCCAGGACGTGGGCGCTAGGAGAGATGGGGAGATGTTGGTCAAAGGCTACAGCTTCCAGTTACAAGATAAATAAGTTCTGGGGACTTCCCTGCTGGTCCAGTGGTTAGGACTCAAACCTTCCAATGCTGGGGGCCCAGGTTCAATCCTTAGTCAGGGGACTAAGATTCTACAAGATGAGTGGCGAGGCCAGAAAAATAGATAAATAAAATAAATTTTAAGAAAGAAGATGAATAAATTCTGGGGACCCTATGTACCGCATGATGACTGTAGTTAACAAAACTAGATTGTATACTTGAAAGATGCTGCTGCTGCTACTGCTAAGTCGCTTCAGTCGTGTCCAGCTCTGTGTGACCCCATAGATGGCAGCCCACCAGGCTCCCCCGTCCCTGGGATTCTCCAGGCAAGAACACTGGAGTGGGTTGCCATTTCCTTCTCCAATGCATGAGAGTGAAAAGTGAAAGTGAAGTCGCTCAGTCGTATCTGACTCTTCACGACCCCATGGACTGCAGCCCACCAGGCTCCTCCGTCCATGGGATTTTCCAGGCAAGAGTACTGGAGTGGGGTGCCATTGCCTTGCTAAGAGGGTAAATTCTCAATGTTCTCAGGACATGCACACCTAAATGGAAATTTGACTCGCAGAATACATTAACTAACCTTATTGTGGTAATCATTTTGCAGTATACACATGTATCAAATCATCACCTTATATGGACAAAAGCTTTCACAATGTTATATGGCAACTGCACCNAAGAGGGTAAATTCTCAATGTTCTCAGGACATGCACACCTAAATGGAAATTTGACTCGCAGAATACATTAACTAACCTTATTGTGGTAATCATTTTGCAGTATACACATGTATCAAATCATCACCTTATATGGACAAAAGCTTTCACAATGTTATATGGCAACTGCACCTCAATAAGGCTGGAAGAAAATTCATATTTGACAGAGAAGCTGCAGGTAAAATGCAATGGACCGCCATATTCCTTTTAGCTAGCTTAGACCCTGCTAGTATTTTACCATATTTGCTTTATTTCTATATATTTAAATTATTTCTTTTATTCGTTATTTACTTTCTTTTCGGTTGTGCTGGGCCTCTGCTGCATGCAGCCTTGCTCTGGTTGTGGAGAGCACTCTCTAGTTACGGAGCACAAGCTTCTCACTGCGGTGGTTTCTCTTGTTACGGAACACCGGCTCTAGCCGATGTGCAGCACCCAGGTCACTCTTAGTGACCCCATGGACTACAGCCTACCAGGCTCCTCCACCCATGGGATTTTCCGGGCAAGAGTACTGGAGTGGGTTCCCACTGCCTTCTCCGATTGTATATATCTACATATATATTATATATATGCTAGCTCCTTGGAAGAAAAGCTATGTCAAACCTAGACAGCATATTAAATAGTGGAGACATTACTAACAAAGGTCCGTCTAGTCAAAGCTATGGTTTTTCCAGTAGTCATGTATGGATGTGAGAGTTGGACCATAAAGAAAGCTGAGTGCCAAAGAACTGATGCTTTTGAACTGTGGTGTTGGAGAAGACTCTTGAGAGTTCCTTGGACTGCAAGGAGATCAAACCAGTCAATCCTAAAAGAAATCAGTCCTGAATATGCTTTGGAAGGATTGATGCTGAAACTGAAGCTCCAATACTTTGGCCACCTGATGCAAAGAACCAACTCATTGAAAAAGACCCTGATGCTGGGAAAGACTGAAGGCAGGGAGAGAAGGAGATGACAGAGAATGAGATGGTTGGATGACATCACCGACTCGATGGACATGAGTTTGAGCAAGCTCCAGAAGTTGGTGATGGACAGGGGAGGCCTGGCATGCTGCAGCCCATGGGGTCACAAAGAGTGAGACATGACTGAGCGACTGAACTGAACTGAACCGATTATATATATACACACTCACACACACAACACGTACACCCACATATTTCTCAGTGGTGATGATAATTTTTATTTCCCTTTTTATACTTTTTGGAAGAGTATCAAAGTTCTGATTTTTTTTCCTCCCGAGATTGTAAACATCATCTTCATAATGAGAAAGGACAGTAAGTATTTCCATGAGAGAAAAATGATAAAAGACAACTCAGAGACTGGGTAAGTCCTCTATTATGGAGAAAAAGGGGAAGCCCCCAAGCAATTTTCCTTTCTAAGTTATCAGAGGAGCTCAAATGCTATTCCAGCCTCACTCAGATACGCATCAAAGACAAGAGACTCTGTCCTTTCCTCCTATCCCACACGCCTGCCTCTGGCAGATCAACAGAAAGCCCCTGGGCAGTTTGAGATTATAGACTAGAAATCTTCTTTCTCTTTCTTCTTCTTCTTTTCTGTATAATGGACCTTTGTGAAGAGATTGAGATAGGATAGAGCAAGAAACTCTTGATACCTCCTGTTCTGCCCCAGGAGACCAAGATTGAAGGCTCTTACCATCACATCAGGGGGCCTCCCTGGTGGCTCAGATGGTAAAGCATCTGCCTGCCTTGCAGAAGACCCCAGTTCCATCCCTGGGGCAGGAAGATCCCCTGGAGAAGGAAATGGCAACCCACTCCTGTACTCTTGCCTGGAAAATCTCATGAACAGAGGAGCCTGGTAGGCTCCAGTCTGTGGGTCATGTAGAGTCGGACACGACTGAGCGCCTACTTTAGTAAGTAATCATCTCGTTAGAGGACGACGTATTGAGTATATACATGCCCCTCATTCTGTCAGTTCCACTTTGAGGGTGATGCCCTGGAGAAAGCCGGGTGCATCCGCACCAGGAGGTGTTGCTAGGAAGGTTGTTCACTCATCATTTGCAGGATGGCTCCAGGCTAGAAAGAGCCCCAAGACCCACCAAGAGTGGAGTGGAGACAAGGCGGCAAATGCCTACGACCAACTGTGCAGTGATAGAAACAGATGGTGGGACTTCCCTGCTGGCCCGGTGGCTAGGACTCTGAGATTCCATTGCAGGGGACCCAGGTTCGATCTCTGGTTGGGGAACTAGGATCATGCAAGCTTCATGGCGAGGCCAGAAAAAGGCGGTGCCCTGCGGCCCGGAACGAAACAGATGTATCTCGCTGACAAAACGTCAAGGGAAAGAAACCAGACCCAAGAAACTCATAAAGCAGGACTCCATTTATATAAAGTTCAAAAACAAAAGAGGCAACATTAAACGACATTGTTTAGGGATGCTGTCAGAGGGGCTGATACTATAAGCAAAGCAAGAGAAGGATTAGCCCAAAAGCTGGGGTTGTGGTTACTTGTTTGAGGAGGAAGTTGTGCTCAGGGAGATTCGGGGGTACTGTGTCCAGTGGGTTACTAACACTGGTGTTTTCTTTGTGAGAAGTGGTTAAACCGTGTGTATCCTATGCAGTTATAAGTCATGAAAACAAACATAAAAACGAAACGCAGGTTATAAAAGAAAAGACCTGGGACTTTCCTGGCAGTCCAGTCGTTAAGACTCCATGCTTCCAATGCAAGGGGCTTGGGTTCGACCCCTGATAAAAAAACTAAGATCCCACAGGGTGTGTGGTACAGCCAAAACTGCATAATAAAATAAAATATCTAAAGCATCATGGAGGCTGGTTCTTGCAGCACCACGAGCCTTCACATCAGTTGCCCAGCTGTAAGGGGCAGCACTTGAGTTCTTTTAAGGTGATGAACCATTACAGAGAATGCTCTGAGCTCCAGATCTAGGGCTAAGTGCCGAAGCTGCCAAGAATGAGGAAGACAAGACTTATGCCCTCGAGACGCTTAAAATCTAGAGGGGGACAAGTAAGCAGGCAGGCACCACAGGGTCACATGATGAGATCTCTGCTGGGACAAGTGCAAAGGGCTGGAAGCAACACCCAAATGAGAACCAGCGGGCAGGTAAGATGAATCAGGGGCCGGAGAAAACCAAGCAAGTTCCGAGAAGAGAAAAGGCAAAGCCCCGCGGGCAGGGTGCTTACCAGGGAGGGTCGGTCCTTGATAAGGCTGGACTCTGGAGTGCAGGCTGCAGCCCAGGAGGGAGATGAGAGATGAGGTCACAAGACACGGTGTCCAGATCAGGATGTACTCAAAGCAAAGGCCACGGGGAGCCCTCGAATGATTTAGAGCAAAGGTTTAGAAGGAGCAAGAGGGAACAGATTAAAGGCTGTTTGGGTAATTTGGATGAGAAATGACACAGGCCTGGTTGAAAGCCATGGAAATAGATACGGAATCGAGGGACACAAAACAGCAGCCAAAATCAGTTATGAACACAATTCTATTTCGCTAGGGAGGGCAGGTTGAGAATTTGCATGTTTGCAGACTCGCTGGTCACGCTTTACTGCTGGTCCGTGGATTATACTTTGAGAAGAAGAAGGGTTCTACATGGCACCGGGCCAGGCTGTGTCTGATTATCCCAAAGGTGTCCTGAACCTCTGTACATTGCCTGAATTCAATTCACACCCTGGCTGCCTCATTGCCGACCAGGTGGCCCAGGTTAAGTCTCATTGTCACCTTCAGCCTCAGTGTCGTTGCCTGGAAAAGGCATGAGATGCTACCAATCTCAGTAGGGTTGCTAGGCAACTTAAGCAAGGCCAGCAGAACTTGACCACTGAGAGCTCCGATCTTCATTTCATCTGCTCGAAATGTCCCGTCCCCGACTGCCCGGTTGCCCCACCAGGGTTGACAAATGGTAACAACATATTTCTCATCAGGCTGAGCCAAATCAGGTTAACAAACTATCACAGAATTGACCTCAGAGACAAAGAGGGGATTCATTTGAGATTTCTGACTGTGGGGGAGTTTTCTGTAGTGCTGTTTTCCCCCACGAGTGCAGGCATCGGGCGGGCCAACAGGTTCGTTTGGGTTTTTCTGCTACAGCCTATGGACAAAACCCGAAGGAACATTTTGGCCACCTCTATCTGTTGTTAGAAACTTGGGGGATTTTCGAGTCAGGTCTGAGCTTGAAGCTGTGCAGGCTCTTCTGCTTTAGCCGCTGAGCTTCTTCAGGACCGCCCCCAGGCACTAGATGGCCCAGCTGTAGCTCGAGGAGGTTAGGACATTGTGTAAGGGGAGAGGGGGAGAGCGTTTTCTGATAACCTTCCCCCAGGAGTTTTTTAAAGTACCATTTATTGGCTTTGATCTTCTTTTCATGTTAAAAAGAGAAAGGGCACGTTTGATGAAAAAGATAATGGCAACTGCTGCCATTTATGGAGCTCTTACTGAAGCTCTTTGTTTTCAAGTCCTTATCTGTTTGAACCATTCCAAATTTTTTCCATGAGGTCTTTGGCTAGAAGGTGACCTTCCTTGTCCAAACTGGCAGCTAGTGAGTCATGGAGCCCAGGAATGATGCTGGGTTGGTCCCATTCTGTGCGTGAACATCTAATGCATCACCTGAGAAGCCCTGCAAGGCAGAGGAACCAAAGGAGCCCTCACAGGAACAACCCCTGTGACATTCTCCTGTATTTTCCTTAAGTCTTTGTGTAGCTATTTGCAAAAAATAATCTGGAAAATAGAAGTACCCTATGAAGCAGCCATTCCACACCTGGGTATATGTTCGAAAAAACCAAACACTAATTCGAAAAAATACCTGCACCCTAATGTTCGTAGTAACATCATTTACAGTTGTTAAGGTATGGAGTTGAGTGTCGGTCAACAGATGAGTGGATTAACATGTGATACACACACACACACACACACACACACACACACAATGAAATAGTACTCAGCTATAAAAAGAATGAAATTCGATGTTTGGCAGGAACCAACACAATTCTGTAAAGTCATTATCCGTCAATTAAAAAATAAGTACAATTTTTGAAAAAAGAACAAACTTGTCATTTGCACCCACACAGATGGACTTGCAGGGCATTTTGCTAAGTGAAGTAAATCAGAGAAAGTCAAATACTGTATGAGGTCACATAAATGGACTCTAACAAATTCAACAAACCAGTGACTATAACAGAAGAAGAAGCAGGCTTGGGGAAGTTCCATGGCTATCCAGTGGTTAAGACTCCATGCTTCCAATGCACTGGGTACAGGTTTGATCCCTGGTGGAAAATTTAAGATCCCATATACCTCCCGGCCAAAAAGCCAAAACATAAAACAGAAGCAATATTGTANACAACCCCTGTGACATTCTCCTGTATTTTCCTTAAGTCTTTGTGTAGCTATTTGCAAAAAATAATCTGGAAAATAGAAGTACCCTATGAAGCAGCCATTCCACACCTGGGTATATGTTCGAAAAAACCAAACACTAATTCGAAAAAATACCTGCACCCTAATGTTCGTAGTAACATCATTTACAGTTGTTAAGGTATGGAGTTGAGTGTCGGTCAACAGATGAGTGGATTAACATGTGATACACACACACACACACACACACACACACACACAATGAAATAGTACTCAGCTATAAAAAGAATGAAATTCGATGTTTGGCAGGAACCAACACAATTCTGTAAAGTCATTATCCGTCAATTAAAAAATAAGTACAATTTTTGAAAAAAGAACAAACTTGTCATTTGCACCCACACAGATGGACTTGCAGGGCATTTTGCTAAGTGAAGTAAATCAGAGAAAGTCAAATACTGTATGAGGTCACATAAATGGACTCTAACAAATTCAACAAACCAGTGACTATAACAGAAGAAGAAGCAGGCTTGGGGAAGTTCCATGGCTATCCAGTGGTTAAGACTCCATGCTTCCAATGCACTGGGTACAGGTTTGATCCCTGGTGGAAAATTTAAGATCCCATATACCTCCCGGCCAAAAAGCCAAAACATAAAACAGAAGCAATATTGTAAAAAAAATTCAGTAAAGACTTAAAAAATGGTTCACATCAAAAAAATATCTTAAAAAAAAAAAAAAAAAAGCAGACTCACTGATACGGAGAACAGACTAATAGTTACCAGTGGGGAGAGTGAAGGGTGGAAGAGCAAGGAGGGAATTAAGAGGTACAAACTCCTATGAACAAAATAAATAAGCTCCAAGGAAGTATTGTTCAGCACAGGGAATGTAACCAATATTTCATAATAACTATTAATGGAGTTTACCCTTTAAACCAGCTTCCCTGCTGGCTCAGCAGTAAAGGATTCTCCTGCAGTGGGGGAGATGCAGGAGACTCGGGTTCGATCCCTGGGTCGGGAAGATCACCTCGAGGAGGAGATGGCAACCCACTCCATTATTCGTGCTTGAGAAATCCCACGGAGAGAGGAGTCTGGCAGGCTACAGTCCCTGGGGTCGCAAGAGTCGGACATGACTGAGCACTTCATGCACGCTTTAAACATCGTGAATCACTGCACACGTTCAACATACAATGTTATACACCAACTGTATCTCTCATAGCTCAGCTGGTAAAGAATCCGCTTTCAGTGCAGAGAGACCCAGGTTCAATTCCTGGGTCGGGAAGATCCCCTGGAGAAGAAAATGGCAGTCCACTCCAGTGTTCTTGACTGAAGAATCCCACGGACAGTCCATGGGGTTGCAAGAGTTGGACACGACTTAGCGACTAAACTACTGCTGCTGCTGCTGCTAAGTCCCTTCAGTCGTGTCCGACTCTGTGCGACCCCTTAGACGGCAGCCCACCAGGCTTCCTGGTCCCTGGGATTCTCCAGGCAAGAACACTGGAGTGGGTTGCCATTTCCTTCTCCAATGCGTGAAAGTGAAAGTGAAGTCGCTCAGTTGTGTCCGAATCTTAGCGACCCCATAGATGGCAGCCTACCATGGGATTTTCCAGACAAGAGTACTGGAGTGGGTTGCCACTGCCCACTACTATACTTCAATTTAAAAATGAACAAAATTAATTTGAGAGCAACCTATACACTGAGCCGTACTGAATATTTTTATGTATTCACATTATAATAGTAGTTCATACATTTTTTTTTCTTTTCAATTCTAACACTACACAAACATGTGCTGATAAAAGAGAAAACTCCCTAACCCCACCCTGCCCAGATGTCCTCCCTGTTTCCTTCCACGTGCCTTTCTTTCCATGTGCCAAGCAGATTCTCACGCCTGCTCTGTGCCAGGCCCTGCACTTGGCGCTGGGATCAAAGATGTGTAAGGAAGGTGAAAATCTCAAAGTCCTTGGCTTTAAGGTCTTCCCTGGGTCCAGCCAAGGCTGGGAGGGGTTAGATGCAGTCATGACATGACCTTAAACCCAGAGAGATGGAGTGAGTGTGGGAAGGATAAAAATAAAACTAACATTCTTTGCTGGAGGAGAGGGAAGGATCCACTGATGGGTTCACAGTTTATGGGAAGGTGAAAGGAGAAGTAAAGAGCTTGACAAGAGAGACTTCCCTGGTGGTCCACTGGTTAAGACTCTGTGCTTCCAATCCAGGGGGCGTGGGTTCAATCCCTGGTCAGGGAACTAGGATCCTGCATGCCTCCGGGCGGAAAAAAGAGAAAAGCTTGACACGAGTGAGAAAGATACTCATAAACCAGATCAAGATTCAATCAGTTATTGGCACATCCTGGCCAAGAATATTTGTATCCCAACTTGGGAAAGCAATGTTAGCCTACAGTGGCCATTCTCCCTTCCTTCTGAGACATCATGCAATGTCTGGAGATCTGTTGTCAAAATAAAGGCCATTTTAAAGAGGGTGTTACTGCTGACGACCAGTGGGTGGAGGCCAGAGATGCTGCTAAACATCCTCCAGTGCACTGGAAGCTCACCACCCCAAGGCAAGAATCACATGACCCAAAACACCAATGGCACAGAGAGAGAAATTCTGGCTGGGGCAGGAAAGGTGCTCCCTGCATCAGCCACTTGCAAGCTAAGGTGTCTGGAGAAAAATCACTTCATCTCTCCCAGCCTCACTTTCCTTCTGTACATAATGATAGAGAACTGTGGTACCTACTTCATAGGTTAGTGAGAAGGGTAAACTACTTGAAGAAGCGCTTGATAAATGTTAGTAGTTAAAAAAACAAACATGCATGGTAATTCCCTGGTGGTCTAGGGGTTAGAACGCCAAGCTTTCACTGCTGAGGACTCAGGTTCAATCCCTAGTTGGGAAACTATTTTCCATCAAGCTGGGTGGTGCGGGCCAAAAGAGAAAAAAAAAAGTGGAAATGTGGAGGAGTTTGCAGAGATGTAGCAAGACTTCAAATGCTGCAAAGAAAAATCTAGACTTTCTTCTCTCGATATGTTCCAGGCCTGGGAGGTGTATGAACATTTGCAAAATTTGATATTCAAGATAATTCACCAGTTTAAAAAAAAAAAATCCTTTAAACACACAACAGTTACTCCTAAGCAGCTGGCATATGGGAGGAGTGAAGTTGCTCCTGATGTTGGATAAGGGTAGGGAGTAGATTTAAATTTTTTTTTTTCTTTTTGGCTCAGCTGTGTGTCATGCAAGATCCTAGTTGCCAAGGATAGAACTCATGGTCCCTGCAGTGCAAGGGTGGAATCTCCTCCACTGGACCACTGAGGAAGTCCCTAATTTTTTTCCTTTTTTTTTTTTGTTTTAATTTAACAAGGCATGTATTATTTTCTCAGTTAAAAGATATAATTTGGAAAGCGCCCAGTGATGGTAAAGATATTTAAATGGCAAAGCAAAACTATAAAACACATTGCAAAGAAAATATAAACCAAAAGTGAAACAGATTAATCTCTAAGTTGATTCAGACACGGAATCCATGGCTCATTCCCATACAAGTTTTGGCCATTGCAAAATTGACTGTGTTGCCATTTAAGAAAAAAGATCTGAAGGTTCCTGATGTTGGATATGTATGTGGTAGTGGAGGGGGCAAGTGTGCATCCACACGTCCCCAGTAAACTGCTTTTGGGTGGTTTTGGAGCTGCATTTGTCCTCTGCAAACCAACCACTGATGCCAGTGAACTGCCAGTGACTGTATTCTTCAGACCTCCTCAGGCTCCTCAGAGTCTCGGAGTAGGCCAAGGCCAAAGAGACCTGCTGATCCACACACAGCTTGAGATCTGCTTGATTCAGAACCAGCAAAAGATGAATAAGTCTTTCCTGAAAGTCATGCTTTCCCTCAGCAGCTTTTAAATGTATTGGGTTCCAGGGGACAGTCGGGGTCAGGCGCTGTCACTCAGAAGACTAAAAATCAGAAGCTGGAGCTCATCTGTCATGTGGCAAGTTGTGGGTATGCTTCCTGGCTCCACCCCTTAAGTGGCCTTGGGTGTGTTACTTAACCTCTCTGAACCTCAGTATCTTCTTCTGTTTCAAAGGGTCGATAGCCTGTCACCCTGGCAGGATGTTGTCTAAGTATAGAGAAACCATGGAAGCTAGAGAGTTCTGAAAAATGCCTGATGCCTGCTCTTGTGGGCTTCCCAGGGGGCATTAGTGGTAAAGAACCTGCCTGCGGATGCAGGAGACATAAGAGACATGGGTTTGATCCTGGGTTGGGAAGAGCCGCTGGAGGAGGGCATGGCAACCCACTCCAGTATACTTGCCTGGAGAATCCCATGGACAGAGGAGCCCGGCGGGCTACAGTCCATAGGGTGGCAACGAGTCAGACATGACTGAAACGACTTAGCGTGCACGCACGCACCTGCTGTTGTAAGAGGCATCAGGGGTAACACCTTCCACCCACTTTGCCTCCTGGGCATGCGTAGAGGCTTCTCAGAGGCTACTCCTTATCAGCTGAAGTGCTGGGAACACCCAAAATAAAGCTTGTGGAGACTTGTCCTCACTAGCATAGCTGAACCGGCTTTGGAGGTTTGAAATGACTCGGTGACTCCTGGATTCTCTCTTGCTCGTTTCCCCCCCACCATAGTTTTTCTTTAAAATGTTTATATTTTTTAAAATTTGTTTTTATCTTTTTATTTTCTTTCTTAAATCTTTATATCTCTCTTTTCCCCCTTCTTTCTCTCTTTGTTCTTTGGATTCTCTCTTGATTTGTCTTTGAAAGGGATGGTAAGGGGCATGATTTGCTATCTGCACTCTCTCCTTGCCTATGTACACAGGCGGGAAAACATGAAACAATGCCAGTCAGATAGTCAATGTCAGTACCCAGAAGATGCGACCCGGGAAGAAGCTGAGCAAAACAAAGAATGTGGACATGGGGGACTTCCTCGGTGGTCTGGTGGCTAAGACTCTGTGCTCCCAATTCAGGGCACCCTAGGTTCTATCCCTAGTCAGAGAACTAGATCCCACATGCCAGAACTAAGACCCGGTACAGCCAAAAAAAAAAAGAATGTGGGCATGGAATGTTTCCCCAGAGGGTCTCAGTCCTGAGGGGCAGAGCCACTGAGAGGTTACGGGGTGGGGGTGGGGGGGTTGTCCCAGAATCCCAAACAGGATGCTATTTCTCAGTCAAGGCAGGGTGTTCATGTCCTACTGTATTTGCACAGGGAACCCTGCTCAGTGTCATGTGGCAGCTTGGATGGGAGGGGAGTTTGGAGGAGAGTGGATACCTCTATATGCACGACCAAGTCCCTTTGCTGTCCACCTGAAATGATCACAACATTGTTAATTGGCTATACTCCAATGTAAAATAAACACATTTTAAAGAAAGAAAGGTGTTCATGAACCATGCTGGACTTTCTTGACTCAAGTCAGGCCTCTTGGGAGAGCCATCTTGTGGCCTCCTTTAGAATCAGACTTTTTGGATGATTTGTTTGTCTTCCTTGCCACTGGCTTTTTCCTTCTCAGAGGAAGAGAAATGGAATCCAGAACGGAATTGAGTTAANGAGAGGTTAGGGGGTGGGGGTGGGGGGGTTGTCCCAGAATCCCAAACAGGATGCTATTTCTCAGTCAAGGCAGGGTGTTCATGTCCTACTGTATTTGCACAGGGAACCCTGCTCAGTGTCATGTGGCAGCTTGGATGGGAGGGGAGTTTGGAGGAGAGTGGATACCTCTATATGCACGACCAAGTCCCTTTGCTGTCCACCTGAAATGATCACAACATTGTTAATTGGCTATACTCCAATGTAAAATAAACACATTTTAAAGAAAGAAAGGTGTTCATGAACCATGCTGGACTTTCTTGACTCAAGTCAGGCCTCTTGGGAGAGCCATCTTGTGGCCTCCTTTAGAATCAGACTTTTTGGATGATTTGTTTGTCTTCCTTGCCACTGGCTTTTTCCTTCTCAGAGGAAGAGAAATGGAATCCAGAACGGAATTGAGTTAAATACTGTGTGGATCGGTGGCATTGGAAGCTGGCGCAGCCCAATGCATTGAGCATCAGTTCTCTAACTAGCTGGGTGGCCACTTACTGTCATGACAACAAGAACAAGGGGTGGTCATAAGGAGGAGTTGCTATGGATGGCACCTTGGAAACTGAGGCAGCCCACAGACACAGAAAACAAGCATCTGGCTACCCAAGGGGAAGCAGTGGGACGGGATAAACTGGGAGTTTGGGATTAGCAGATGCTAACTAGTCTATGGGCTTCCCAGGTGGTGCTAGTGGTAAAGAACCCACCAGAGCAGGAGACCCAGGTTCAACCCTTGGGTCGGGAAGATCCCCTGGAGGAGGGCGTGGCAACTCACTCCAGAATTCTTGCCTGGAGAATCCCGTGGACAGAGGAGCCTGGCGGGCTACAGTCCATGGGGTGGCAAAGAGTCGGACATGACTAAAGTGACTTAAGCCTGCACGCTCGCCACTAGTATATATAAGATAGATAAACAATGAGGTCCTACTGCTTCCCTCATGGCTCAGCTTGTAAAGGATCTGCCTACCATGCAGGAGACCTGGGTTCGATCCCTGGGTTGGGAAGATCCCCTGGAGGAGGGCATGACCACCCACTCCAGTATTCTTGCCTGGAAATCCCCATGGACAGAGGAGCCTGGCGGGTTACAGTCCATGGGGTCTCAAAGAGTTGAACACGACTGCCACTGTAGGTTACTCAGCAAAGGAGGGGGTGGGGGGAGGAGAGAAACAGGAGTGGGATCTCTAGGATGTAAATTGGGGTGCTGGATAGATGGAGTGAGAGGGGGCAGCCGTCCAAAGTCTGGGAGATTGCATCCTGCTGGTGCCAGTGCAGCCCCTCTGTGAAGAGAGTTTTAAAGGTGAAAAAACAACAACAACAACAACAAAAAAAAACCCAGATATTTAAATTGAAAATTGAAATGTATTGCCTGAGGCCATAAAACCGGCAAGGTGAGCAGGAAAGTCTTGACCGTGGGGGGTAATCACCCAACCTAGCAATACAACTAAATAGCTCATCTCTCTAATGCAAGAGGCTTTTTAGAGTCAGAAACTCTGTAAGTAAATCCAAGCATCCCTTTCTGATCTCCAGGCAAACAAATGGAATTAGCATATCAAAGGCTTGGGTCCCTGTACTGTGTGTAAGCAATCCTGCCCCAAGGTGGAAGGTGGGGGAGACGCAAGATCCAGGAGATCAGAAATGGTTAACTCACTTATTTCTTGGGCTCCATTCCTAACCAGCCCTGTGACTCAGGAAAACTTACCTCACCTCTCTGAGCCTACCTCATAAACTTGTTATGAGGATGAAATTAAAATGGTGTTATCATTGTTGAGAGGTTTATAGGTGCCAAACCCAGTTCCAAGATCATTTCTTACATTCACTCAATTCTCCCAATAACATATCTCTTAAATGAGTTACTAATACATTATATAATGATTAAAATAATTATAGGAAATCTATCTAGCAACATAGGAGACACATTATATTAAGTAGTAATAACAATCAAAATAACAAGTCAATTTTGGGAATTCCCTGGTAGTCCAGTGATTAGGAATCCGCACTTCCGCTGCTCTGGGCCTGGATTCAACCCCTGGTTGACGAACTAAATCCCACAAGCCCTGAGGTGTGGCTAAAAAAAATAATAATAATAAGCAACAGATAAATTTCAAAATACTGTCTACTCTAAGTCAACAAATTCCTGAATGCAAGGATGAAAAGAGAAAGTGGAAAAATAAACCCTCAGTTTTTGGTGGAATTTTGCGTGAAAGGAAATGGCAACCCACTCCAGTGTTCTTGCCTGGAGAATCCCAGAGACGGGGAGCCTGGTGGGCTGCCATCTGTGGGGTCACACAGAGTCGGACACGACTGAAGCGACTCAGCAGCAGCAGCAGTGCGTGGTCCATTATGTCTTTCAGAGAAGGAATGGCCACCCCACTCTAATCCTCTTGCCTGGAAAATCTCATGGACGGAGGAGCCTGGTAGGGGTCGAGGAGGGTTGGACATGACTGAAGTGACTTAGCAGCAGCAGCAGCAGCAATTATGTCTTTGGTTGCTGTTACATAATGAATTTTTCCAAGAATGAAATTTTTATTTATAATCTTTATATATAACTATACACGAACAATTGAATAGGGTTTGAGAAGCAAACATATGTACATATAGACACATATGTACCCTCAGTTCAGTCTGGGTGCCCCCTGGTGTCCTCACTTTCAGCTTCCCTGGTGGCTCAGATTTATAAAGAATCTGCCTGCAATGCAGAAGACCTGGGTTCAGTCTCTGGGTTGGGAAGATCCCCTGGAGAAGGGGACGGCAACCTTCTCCAGTATTCTTGCCTGGAGACCTCCATGGACCGAGGACCCTGACGGTTACAGTCCATGGGGTTTCAAAGAGTCAAGACACAACTGAGAGACGAACACTTTCACTTTCGCACAGCTACAGCTATTTAATTACATATAATTGCATCTATAGTTATTTAATTATGTCTCTATACAAATATATAGAGATATATGTACATGCACACACACGCACATATATATATATACCTATTTAATTACATTTGTGTATTTGTTTATCTGTCTCTCAAACCCTGTTCTTATCACTTTCTCCTCTGAAGAAAACTTTACCGGAAGGCAAATTCTGTGGGCAAATACTGCTGCAAAGGCTTGATCTCACATTTTTGTGAATCATAGACCCTTTGAAGATCCCAGGAATGCCTGTTACTCTCAACTCAGGGAAAAGCACACACCCAGAACCCAGAAGGTAGGTGGCTTTCTATTTCATGGGAGCTCATAGGCTGTTCCCACAATCCACCCCCTTGAGCCCCTGCAGTTCACAGGTTAGGAATCCATGTTTTAATTTAGAAATCTATTTATTTTCCAGTAAATATTGACTGAGCATCTATTATTTACCAGATGGACCCTGTCGTGAGACATTAAAATGTCACCTAATGGCATTCACAGAGGATCGTTAACCCCCTATTTACCTACTTCTGACCTTTCCTTGTGAAAATAGCAGTAGAGATAGAAGGGTAGCTCACATCTAAGGATACTTTGCTGGTTAGAAAGGACTTTCTCACATATTCCTTGACGTAGGCTTGTGGCCACAGGGTAAGTAGATACTACTATTATCTCTGTGCAGCTAAAAAGGTACATTAAAAGCTGGAGAAGGTGGAATGGATGACAGATTTATCTGCATGTAGAGGAGACAAAATTCTGACCCAGGGGCTTGTTTTAGACGGCAGAGATCACAAGCAATCTTATCGGTTACTGGATAAGACCAGAGCTTGAATTCAGACCCCAGCAGGTGCTGTGTTACCTTAGGCAAGCTTCTTTAACTCTCTCAGCCTGTGTTTCCTTATGAAAACCGGTGACATCAAGGATGTAGAAAACAAATATACGATTGCCGGGGGATAAGGGGGTGGGGAGGGACAAGTTAGAAGTTCGGGACTAACATATATATAATACTGTATATTAAATAGGTAGCTAATAAGAAACTGCTGTATAGGACAGGGAACTCTATGCTCTGTGATGGTCTGTATGGGAAAAGAATCTTAAAAACAAACAAATCCCCACGAAATTCTCCTGACAATTTTTAATGGAATTTTCTGAATCTATAGCCCATTTTAGGAAAATTTTACGTCTTAACAGTATTGGATCTGCCAATTTATAATCATGGTATGTTTTCTTATATTTTGTGTACTTTTAATGTGGAAGTATCACATATCTTTTGTTAAATTCCTTTTAAATGATATTCTAGTTTTTGATGTTTCTGTGTCAGATTTTAATTTCATTTTCCAATGATTTGCTGATAGCTAATAAACATTAAATTGGTTTTTGAAAAAAAAAAAAGAAAGAAAACCAGAGACAGGAGTAACATTGACTCACTAGTAAAAACAGCAGAAACAATAGGGAGGGTATTAATACCCAGTAGTACTATGATGTTTTATGATGATGAAATGTTAATGGCAAGAAATTTCCCTAATCTGGAACACATAGAGAATGCTCAAGGCAGGAAAACAAAAAAATAAATTAATAAATGAAAAAAAATTTTTTTAGGTAAGGTGGTAAATCTCACGCCTTTGATATTTTTCCCCCCCATTGGTATGGAAAGTTTGGGTTGAATTTTGACAATTCTTCTTCTAAACCCCCTGAACCTAAACCCTTATTGTCATAAGAATTGTCATAAGTAGTTTTTAACGAGTGAAATTATTCCTTTTTCTTGATCCAAGTATCATTTCGCACATCTAGAGCAGGGCCTGTCTAACCATTGGGCGTAATGGACACCCCTTCTCAGATGACCCCACGCGAGTAGAGCGGGCTGGATCTTGCCAAGTTAAAATGAATAATCTTGCCAAGTTAGAACGAATGCCTGAGCTTCCCTGGTGGCTCACTGGTAGAGACTCCACCTGCCAAAGCAAGAGATGTGGGTTTGACCCCTGGCCCAGGAAGATTCCACATGCCGAGGAGCCGCTACACCCGTGCATCACAACTACGGAGCCTGTGCTCCAGGGCCCGGGAGACACAGCTACGGAAGCCTGTGTGCCCTAGAGCCCACACTCCACAGGAGAAGCCACAGAAGTAAGAAACCCGCATGCCACAGCTGGAGAGCAGCCCCCACTCACCGCAACTAGGGGAAAGCCCATGCAGCAGCAAAGGGCCAGCACAGCTGCAAATGAATAAATAAAATTATTTTAAAAAGATAAAATGAATAAATGCTTAAATGTCTACAAAATGTAATTTTATGTGAACTTGCCAAGGCAAACAAAATTGTATTTATTACGTAATGTCGGTGCGTTCTAAGATATGGAGTAAGGGCCCCCAAAAGTCAGAATGTGGAAAGTTATGCCCCAAGTTATGATAATTGTTGAAACTAGATGAGCACAAGAGAGTGCATTATATTTGGATATTTGGACATATTTCAGATTTTTCAAAACACTTCAGTAAAAAGGCCCTCACCCTTTGAATTCCAGTTCACTGCCAAGTCATGATTCTCAGACAACTTCTGCTTAGTAAAGTTTGAAATATTTCATTGAGTTCATTCCTCAGATCACTAGCCCTTAAAAGGTGGCTTGAGCTCTCTGGAGACAGAAGATTGGATAAACAAATGTTTGTTTTCTGGAACATATCCAAATATCCAAATATAATGAACTCTTTTGTGCTTCTCTTTCAGTTTCAAGAATTATCATAACTTGGGCAGGGACCTTTTCAGCATTCTGACTTTTGGGGGGTCCTCACCTCGTATCTTAAAATGCACCCATATTTCTTAATAAAGACAATTTTGTGCAGTTCCATGAGTTCTGCTTTGGCAAACTGACATAAAATTACACTGTGTCCACATTTAAGTATTTGTTCATTTGAATTTGGCAAAATCCCCCCTTCCTACGCCATTGCCCACTTGGTTGATTCACTTCATTGTGCAGTTAGAAACTAACGCGACATTTTAAAGCAATTGTATTTCCATAGAAGAAAAGAAAAAACACCCACAAAGCCCAAATATATGTTTTCTGCTTTTAAAATTCCTGAAGGCACGAGGTAAATGTATTAGGAACGCTTGGGAGGGGATTTTCTAAGACCCTGGTGCTGTGGTCTCCAGTCTGCACAAAGCCGTCCCACCCTTGTTTTCAAAGCGAGGCGGTTGCATTTTGATGCGTACCCAGCATCTTTCTCCCCAGGCTGGGAGTTGCCCCCACCGCTCCTGCCAGTCCAGTGGCATCAGCTGTCTTCACAATGACATGCGATCTTTATCTCCAATTCAGTCCTCAACGGGCCAGCTGGGATTGATGAGGAAAGGAAAAAGGTCTCTTTGGATGTTTTCGAGTTGGTGCAAGTGTGAATTTGTGAAGGTCAGTTTGGTGAAAGGGATCATAAACGTTGAGAATATGCTTTTCTTCCCTCCTGACTTTCCAAATCCTGGAATTTCTCCTGGGAAATCTCTGAGATGGGAACGCTAAAATGAATGTTACAAAGGTTAAAGGGAAAACAAAAACCAACATCACAGTGAAATACTATCACTTGGATAGAATGGTAATATAGGCCTAAAATACATTTTCCAGATTTCACAAATATTAAAATAAGGGAGGGAGAAGGGCATTGTGGGTAGGGACTTGGAAAAATCTTTTCCCTATTCTAAAGAAGTAAATTCAATTACAAAACAAAACACTATTTTTTTGAGGAGAAGCCAAAGCATGCGGGATCTTAGTTCCCCCACCAAGGATCAAACCCGTGACTCCTATAGTGGAAGTACAGTCAGACCCACTGAACCCCCAGGCCAGCCCCACAAAATGATATTTTCACTAAAGACAAAATACACCAGGGTTGTGCTAAGCACCTCGGGGGTGCATTCTTCCAAAAAATCTTTTATCTTTAGATTTCCTTTTTTTTGAAAAAACAAAACGGTGAGCCCTATCTACATTTAATAACAAAAGGACAGAGTGATTGGAAAAGAAGTGTCAGAAAAAGTTCTGATTTTGATGCAGGCCTTGGTTGAACTGATGCTTTTGAACTGTGGTGTTGGAGAAGACTCGTGAGTCCCTTGGACTGCAAGGAGATCAAACCAGTCCATCCTAAAGGAAATCAGCCCTGAATATTCATTGGAAGGACTGATGCTGAAGCTGAAACTGCAATACTTTGGCCACCTGATGCGAAGAACTGACTCTTTGGAAAAGACCCTGATGCTAGGAAAGATTGAAGGCGGGAGGAGAAGGGGAGGACAGAGGATGAGATGGTTGGATGGCATCACTGACTCCATGGACATGAGTTGGAGCAAGCTCTGGGAGTTGGTGATGGACAGGGAAGCCTGGCATGCTGCAGTCCATGGGGTTAAAAAGAGTCAGACACAACTGGGTGACTGAACTGAACTGAACGTACCCTGGTTGTCTATAGTTTTTAGATTTTTGCCTCTTAATGTCACCTCCTGGAGGGTCTTAAGGTCCCTGTTTGCCTAAGCGGCCCCTCTCACACAGCAGTCTGTTCAGTCTTCAGAGCATGTATCACAATCTGTATTTATCAGGTACATTTTCACTTGATTTTCAGTCTCCCTGGCCCCTTTAAAATTTAAGCCATGACTTTGACCGCTCATGGCTGCAAGGCCCAAGCAACTATATGTAACGCGCAAAGTGTGAGGAGCAATGTATTCAATATCGTAGAAGGAACAAATCAGACAAGGACTGTGTGAATGGCAGAGTGTGTGAGTGAATGAATGAAGGAGTGAGTAAATGAATGAGTGAATGACTGTTAGGAGAGTCAATAAATAAGTGAACGAATATCTCCAAAAATGGTTAGGTGGTTGGGTAAACGAGCAGGTCAGCAAATGAGTTAGGGAAGGAGTGAGTGAATGAATGAATGGCTTAGTAAGTAAATAGTAAACAAATGAGTGAATTAGGGAGTGAATGAATGAGTGAACTAGTCCACGAATGAGTGAATGAGTGAGTGACTAGGTGAGTGTATAAAGATGGCTGGATCTCATTTACCCTGATCCGCTCTGTGATTGCGGCGATGCCATGTGACTTCTCCAAGCCCATTTTCTGATCTGCAAAGTGACGTTTACACCCGATGGAAAGGAGTGATGTTTCTAGAGGAAAATTTCCACAGGACTTGGCTCATACTCTGCTCTTAGTAAACAGGAAGGTGCTGTCAGGCCCTTGTTAGAGCAAAATGGCCCAAGAATTTTGCTAGCATCTGAGTTGGAAACACGGCACCATTTTCTAAGGTGATGGTAACAGTAGTAAATTGGCAACAGAGCCGCATGTTCCCAGGGTGACCTCTCCAGGACTGCATTTGTGTTTTGTTTTGGTTTTGGCCACATCATGGGGCAGGCAGGATCTTTTTCCCTGACCAGGGATCGAACCTGTGCCCCCTGCAATGGAAGAGTGGAATCTTAGCCACCGGACCATCAGGCAAGTCCCAAGATCTCACTTTTAATACGTACACAGGAAATATGATCTGTCAGAATGGTAGGCTGTAGCCCTTGAGGGCAAGCCCGGTGTTCTTCAAGGCTGAGTGCCTGCAGCAAACCTTGAAAGTGAAGTCGCTCAGTTGTGCCCGACTCTTTGCGACCCCATGGATAGTAGCCTGCACCAAGCTCCTCCGTCCATGGGATTTTCAAGGCAAGAATACTGGAGTGGGTTGCCATTTCCTTCTCCAGGGAATCTTCCCAACCCAGGGATCGAACTCAGGTCTGTCACATCGTAGACAGATGCTTTATGGTCTGAGCCACCAGGGAAGTCCTTATCTGGAACAAAACTTGCCATTTAAATTCGAATCCATCAGCTGGCTAACAATTCAATCTCTCAGCTGAAGTCTGGAAATTGAGGATTCTAGGTGAGTGGATCTAGCTGGCATACTCTTACATGCAGAAGACAAAACCTGCCAAAGCTGATTCTGTGGATTCCTAATAATAATAACAGTGACGAAGGCTAGATGCCAGATGCTGGTCTAGCCACTTTCAGTTCAGTTCACTCGCTCAGTCGTGTCCAAATCTTTGCGACCCCATGAATTGCAGCATGCCAGGCCTCCCTGTCCATCACCAACTCCCGGACTTCACTCAGACTCACGCCCAGCGAGTCAGTGATGCCATCTAGTCATCTCATCCTCTGTCGTCCCCTTCTCCTGCTCCCAATCCCTCCCANCCAGTCACATCCACAGCTGGGTTTTGTTTTTGCTTTGGCTCCATCCCTTCATTCTTTCTGGAGTTAAATTCTCCACTGATCTCCAGTAGCATATTGGGCACTTACTGACCTGGGGAGTAGCCACTTTAGATGTATTAAAACTCCAAGTCTGTAGACAGAGTTATAGCATGGTGTGTGAAAATGATGGATTCAGAGAGGTTAAGTAACCGGCTCAAGGACACACAGCAAGAAAGAGAAAAAGCTGGGTTTTAAATGTAGATCCTCCAAAAAAATCTATATTCTCTAGGCCAGTGTTTTTCAAACTTTTTAGTATTGTACCTCTTAAGGAAATTTTTTAGATATTTTTTTCCTAATGGCCCCGAGCCCCACGAAACTTTAATAATTACAGATACTGTGACATTAAAAAGAAACTTTAATATTACAGATACTGCAATATTAAACACTGCACATCTGTATATGTACTGTGTGTGTACCCTTGCTTTCTTACACAGAGCAAGGTTTTTGGCCCCACCCAGAGTCAGTCTTAACCCTCTTTGAGAATGTTTGCTCTAAATCACCTTCTCTGATGATAATCACGATGGTGTGATCACTCACCTAGAGCCAGACATCCTGGAATGTGAAGTCAAGCGGGCCTTAGAAAGCATCACTATGAACAAAGCTAGCGGAGGTGATGGAATTCCAGTTGAGCTATTCCAAATCCTGAAAGATGATGCTGTGAAAGTGCTGCACTCAATATGCCAGCAAATTTGGAAGACTCAGCAGTGGCCACAGGACTGGAAAAGGTCAGTTTTCATTCCAATCCCAAAGAAAGACAATGCCAAAGAATGCTCAAACTACTGCACAGTTGCACTCATCTCACACGCTAGTAAAGTAATGCTCAAAATTCTCCAAGCCAGGCTTCAGCAATACGTGAACCGTGAACTTCCATATGTTTAAGCTGGTTTTAGAAAAGGCAGAGGAACCAGAGATCAAATTGCCAACATCTGCTGGATCATGGAAAAAGCAAGAAAGTTCCAGAAAAACATCTATTTCTGCCTTATTGACCTTGCCAGAGCCTTTGACTGTGTGGATCACAATAAACTGTGGAAAATTCTGAAAGAGATGGGAATACCAGACCACCTGACCTGCCTCTTGAGAAATCTGTATGCAGGTCAGGAAGCAGTGGTTAGAACTGGACATGGAACAACAGACTGGTTCCAAATAGGGCAAGGAGTACGTCAAGGCTGTATATTGTCACCCTGCTTATTTAACTTCTATGCTGAGTACATCATGGGAAACGCTGGACTGGAAGAAGCACAAGCTGGAATCAAGATTGCTGGTAGAAATATCAATAACCTCAGATATGCAGATGACATGACCCTTATGGCAGAAAGTGAAGAGGAACTAAAGAGCTTCTTGATGAAAGTGAAAGTGGAGAGTGAAAAGTGAAAAGATTGGCTTAAAGCTCAACATTCAGAAAACGAAGATCACGGCATCTGGTCCCATCACTTCATGGGAAATAGATGGGGAAACAGTGGAAACAGTGTCAGACTTTATTTTGGGGGGCTCCAAAATCACTGCAGATGGTGATTGCAGCCATGAAATCAAAAGACGCTTACTCCTTGGAAGAAAAGTTATGACCAACCTAGATAGCATATTCAAAAGCAGAGATACTGCTTTGCTGACTAAGGTCCATCTAGTCAAGGCTATGGTTTTTCCAGTGGTCATGTATGGATGTGAGAGTTGGACTGTGAGGAAAGCTGAGTGCCGAAGAATTTTTGCTTTTGAACTGTGGTTTTGGAGAAGACTCTTGAGAGTCCCTTGGACTGCAAGGAGATCCAACCAGTCCACTCTGAAGGAGATCAGCCCTGGGATTTCTTTGTAAGGAATGATACTAAAGCTAAAACTCCAGTACTTTGGCCACCTCATGCAAAGAGTTGACTCATTGGGAAAGACTCTGGTGCTGGGAGGGATTGGGGGCAGGAGGAGAAGGGGATGACAGAGGATGAGATGACTAGATGGCATCACTGACTCGCTGGGCGTGAGTCTGAGTGAACTCCAGGAGATGGTGATGGACAGGGAGGCCTGGCGTGCTGCGATTCATGGGGTCGCAGAGTCGGACACGACTGAGCGACTGAACTGAACTGAATTGATGTGTATCCTTGCTTTCTTACACAGAGTAAGATTTTTGGCCCCACCCAGAGTCAGTCTTAACTCTCCTTGAGAATGTTTGCTCTAAATTGCCTTCCTCAGCCAGGGGCTCACTGCCCTCTTTCATGTTGTTAGCCTGGCTTGAGGGGAGCTGGAGGGGGTGGGTATTATGGTTGCCACGCTTCCTTCCAAAATGCAGATCCGGATCATCTAAAGTTCCCATCTTGAATACACATTAAACCATTTTCATCCAAAAATAGTATTTGGTCCCTAATACCAGCTATTTGGGCTTCCCAGGTGGCTCAGTGGTAAAGAATCTGCCTGCCAATGCAGGAGACGCAAGTAGACATGGGTTCAATTCCTGGGCTGGAAAGATAGCCCTGGAGAAGGAAACGGCAACCCATTCCCAGTATTCTTGCCTAGAGCATTGCACGGACAGAGAAGCCTGGAGGGCTACAGTCCATGGGGTTGCACAGAGTCGGACATGACCGACCGTGCACACACACGCATGCACGCACACCAGCTATTTATTATTTCTGATTCCTTGACCTCAGCATCTCATGTTTTGAAATTTCACGGATAGAATCAAGGAGCAGGGAGGTTTTCCAAAAACAAAGTGGACTTTAAAAAAAAAAAAAAAGAATGAACCGTGTGGATGCTTTTTGATTCTGAGTCAAAACCTCATGGCCTTAAGTCCTCAGGAGCCCCAGGGAGAATCGTGCAAACCCCCCACCCCTTGCCTTTCACTAATCCCTGGAGACTCAGGGGTCTGTCTGAAGTGGTCTTCAAGAGCCTCTGGGGTGGTGGGATGCCTCACTGGGGACCCACTTGAGCCTCCTGGCCGGCCATGCACAATAAGGCTGCATTCTTGCCCAATTTCCGCTCAGTCCGGCTCTTTCTGACCCTGAGACGAGAGGGACCACAAACAAGGCTCTTATTGGAGAGGCTGACATGGTGAGGCCAGCTTTTGTGCCTCCGCAGTTCCAGTAGGATCTCCCCCTACCGGCCCCCTGCTCTCGGCCACTTCCTCCCCACTCCTGTGAACTGATGTCAGCTCCAGAAAGAATGAGATTGTTCTCTGGGACTGCCCGGCGGCAGGGCCCATGGTCCCAGGCTGGGAGAGGGAGCGGGCGTGGAATCAAGGAAGCACCCACCACCCACCACCCTGAAGATGGAAAACTCATTAAACGTCTTGCCAAAGACGCCCTCATCCGCAGGCGCCCATTCCGACGTTCGAGCGAACAAAGCTGGCCTTCCTGATGAGGGAGTGGAGGAACGTTTGCAGTCCCTTCTGAGCTCATAAAAAACCAAGACAGGACAGAAAGGAAATGGAACAGGGAGGATGGGAGTGGGGGTCGGGGGGGGGTGTGGTTTTGAAGTCTATCCTGGGCTACAAATGTGTGCCCGCCCTGTTTTCTCTGAGGTCTCGTGGCCTTCAGCCAGTGAAACACAGCATCTCTGTGGGTGCCTGGGGACTTTGATGCGAAATATGAGGAATCTTTTAGGAAACAGAAGCTAACTGAAATTCAGCCTGGGATCTTAACTGTGTGAGGTGGCTGAGGGCCTTGGGAACTCCACTGGCCCAGTGTACCCATTTCACAGTGATGTACATGGAGGTCGGGAGGAAAAGAAGGAACTTACCCGGACCTCCTTCCTGGACCTCCACTCCTGGTAGACCCTAGGTGCCTCATGTATGACTGTTTCCACAATAGGGTTCTTCTTCTTTTTAAATGTTTACTTCTTTATTTGGCTGCACCAGGTCTTAGCTGCCACACTTGGGATCTTTGATCTTCTTTTCAGCATGTAGAATCTTAAGCAGCATGTGGCATCTTTAGTTGTAGTATGCAAAGTCTTAGTTGCAACATGTGGTCCCCCTGCTTTGGAGTCTCAGCCAGTGGGCCACCAGGGAAGTCCCCCACAGCAGTCGTCTTCTGCCCAAAGCTTTGCATTCTATTTCACATCTCTGCAGAAAAGTAGAGAAATCTGCTCTTTGGTGGCACCCAGAGATGCCAAGGAAACCTCTGGGAATTGAATTCACTTCATAACTTCACTCCATCTGGTGGGTGGCCATCTGCAAGCCAAGGAAAGAGGCCTCAGGAGACAGTATCCCTGCCCACTCCTTGATCTTGGACTTCCAGCCCGCAAAGCTGTAAGATAATATGTTTGTACTGTTGAAGCTCCTCAGTCTGTGGTCCCGTCTTACAGCAGCCCAAGCAAAACGAAGACCCTCAGTGTTGAGCTCAGTTGTTACATGATGTCTGCCTTAATCTTCCTAGTGACGCTGAGAGTGGGGGATTGTATTTTAGTCACTAAGTTGCATCTGACTCTTTGCAACCCCAGGGACTATAGCCCACCAGGCTCTTCTGTCCATGGAATTTCCCAGGCAAGAATACTGGAGTGGGTTTCCATTTCCATCTCCAGGGGCTCTTCCCCACCCAGGGATCAAACCCGTGTGTCCTGCATCCCAGGAGGTTTCTTTACCACTTGAGCCACCTGGGAAGCCCTGGGAGGGGCATAGCATTTCTCTTTTCTAAGCAGGAGGGCTTCCCAGGTGGCGCTAATGGTAAAGAAACTGCCTGCCAATGCAGGAGATGCCGGAGGGAGACAAGGGTTTGATCCCTGGGTTGGAAGATCTCCTGGAGGAGGGCGTAGCAACCCACTCCAATATTCTTGGCTGGAGAATCCCATGGACAGAGGAGCCTAGTGGGGTGTCCATAGGATCACGAAAGAGTTGGGCACCATCGAAGCGACTCAGCACGCTAAGTAGGAAGCCAGAAGAATGGTTGTCTGCCTGGAGAAGGACAGATTTTGAAACTGGCAACATGGTGATGGATAGAGAATAAAGAAGAGGCACACACAGAGGGGAGGGGAGGACCAGGGGGCCAGTTGAGAGGCTGTGTCATGTACAGATGGGCAAAGAGCAGGAACCTACGAGTACGCGGGATGGGAAGATGGCCAGAGATGCCGGGGGAGAACCAGAGGGCCTGGGGGTCGTGGGAACTGAAGGGAGGAAGAGGCGTGGAGAAGGCATGGTCACGAGGATCAGGGGAGCCAGGAGAACCGAAGATAAGGCCACGACCTTGGCAGCTTTAGCCTGGCGCTGGGGATGACAGCAGTGGATTTAATGCCAAGAGGTGGAGGCTGATCCCTCAGCAATCCCTTTGCAGGAATATACTTAGTGTGACTTGATCTTGGAGCAGGGACTTTTACATGTTTGGGAAGAAGGGCAGGGATGCTGACTCTTGAGAATTTGACGAAAACCTTGGACCATCTCCCTCGAAAAATGCGCCTCTGCGCAATCACCCACCACCTTTGCCTACGACGCCAGGGGGTCAGGGATCCAATAAACCAGAGCCCGGGGTGGGGTGCAGTGGGGAAGAAATCTAATCATCCAAACTTTAGAGCTGGGGCTCAATGCCTTCCTTCCTGTTCTTGTCAAAGCTTCTTTTGACTCAAAAAGAAGAAAATATTAGTGGTCTTTTGGGTTTTTTTTCACTGCTAAACATGACTTATGAATGAGATCTGAATCCCCTGGAGGGATTATCAATACCTCTAAATGGTTCAGTTTTTCTTTGGAATTACTCAAGGAAACAAAACAAACAACAAAGAAGAAATACCAAGACCAGGGCCTGTCCCCAAAACTCTGATTCCACCAGTCTGAGGCTGAATACAAATCGGACACGTGTTTGTGGGGAGGACAGCTGCTTCAGATGAGAGGCTGTCATAGGACGCAAAGCCATCGGAGATACTACACCTCCTGGACTGTCATCGTCTCTGCCCATGTTCTGACCCACACTCACCGTTTGTATCCTCCTTTGCGCCTGCTGAGTTGGTCTTGTTTTTTACTGCACACTGTGTTCTCTGGCCCTGAAACGGCTTCAGGTCCTGACATAAAACCTTGACCTTCCCGGCCCTTCCTCCGCTTATCTCTAAGTGAGGGGTAGGCCTGCCAACCTCCTGCTTCCCCGGGCGTGAGCAACAGTGATAAATAAATAAGAAAAGAGGCAAGAAGCTTATGTCCTCGGGGGCTCCTGGTTCTACTTGTTGTCACCGACCCCAGCTTGCCTTACTCCAGACTCTGTTTTCTTTTGAAGTAAACGACCGCTGTCTATAAAACTTTAATGCAGGGATTTCCCATTGTTGCCTGGCTTGTGAGGCACAGACTTTCGTTTCACTGTGTGTATACTAACCGACCAGGAGAAGGAACTGACTGGGAGGTCTGGGAGTTGTTGGCTTGTTTCTGGAAATGCAGGGGCTTATGCCCACTTGAGCAGACAGTCTCTCAGGCTCCATCCCTGATAGTAATGGCAGGCGGGCATTAGACTTACTCTATGTCAGTCCTGGACTCTGGGTTGTATCTATATTATCTTCCAACAACTCCATAAAGCAAGGATTACTCTCAACCCTGTTTTAAGAGCAGAGAAATGAAGGTTCCTAGAGCTGAAGCTTTTTTTTTTCCCTCCTAAGGAAACTAGAAAAGGGGTGAGGTGGGGGGATGGGAGGGATGGTGG